>CM063505.1:64141540-64388307 GCA_032207245.1 Pardosa pseudoannulata | reverse complement strand
CATTACAATTAGTTTAGATTCTGGTATTGTGTATCAATTTAAGTGTGTATTCATTTTAAGTGATTTAACCCGTTCAGGATGAACGCCACAAATAAGCATTAGTGCTGAATGCTCTTCAGAGCCTAATGCCGCATCTTTGCATTACGGTGAATCCAATGCAGCGGGACAATCGCCCCACAATTGCATGATGCTTTTGGAACAAAATATTTACTATGAGATGGCATTTCTAATCCATGTTTCATTCAATAGATTGCTCTTGTACATTAGTATTTTTCTCTCTGAGGTCAGAACAGGGTCCATCAAGTGTCTGTGATTTATTAAATTTTCGTGAGTATAAACATTAACACATACTAGCGGGTAAAAAGGGAAACACGTTGTAAAGAGCCATTTAGCTCATTTAGAAGCGGTTGTTTATAGTTTCTATTCTATTTTAGGATGGGATTTTATAGGATATATTCTGGCATGGGTTTTACTTTTAGATTCATTTCTGTAGCCATGGCTAAAAAACCATGTTATCTTTCGGAGGAGGAGATATCTAAAGTTATGAATGATCCATTGATGAATCATTGATAACTTTAGACACTGATAAGACATTGATAAGACATTGACGATGATATTGAAAAACTATAAATCATTGGAATTCTTTATATAGTAGTTCTGAATCTTCAGATTCTGAATTAGAAAATGATAATAAAGTAATACATTGGTTCCGATTTCACCATATGAATGGAGTTCTGGCATTGAGGAACTTTCTAAAATTAATTTTGCTTCAAATCCAGAACTTGATATAGAAAATATTTCAGTGCCCTTGCAGACTGAATTAAACTTTTTTAATTTGTCTTTCACTGAAAACAAGATCCAAATTATTGTGAAAGAAACTAATTCCTATGTAAAGAGCAAAAAAATATATATATGTAAAATAGATATTAATGCACTAAGCACATCTACAGTCGATAGTCAAAAAAATTTGAGGATGTTATAAAATTGGTGAAATGAATGTCTGTTTGGGTTTCATTATACTTATGTGTAATATAAAAAAAACATCCTTCAAGTCATTTTCCAAATTCTGCACTGAAAAAGATAGCAAAAAACTTAGAGCTACACTTTCCTCAAAGAATAAAAGACGTGACACTGCCTATGAATATAAAATGTGTAATGTCGGTCTTGGTACTCATCTGTTCTTCGAGTTTTTTCTTACGGCTTTGAAATATTAATTATTACAATATTCTTCAAGTATTTTATAATGTTAAGTGTAAATAATTTTAATGTCTTTTATATTTTGGTCTTGGCACTCATCTGTTCTTTGAGTTTTTTCTTACGGCTTTGAAACATTAATTATTACAATATTCTTCAAGTATTTTATATAATGTTAAGTGTAAATAATTTTAATGTCTTTTATATTTTGTATCCCCATTTAGAGTTTAATTTAGATACTTTTAGTTATAGTAAAATACAATATGTCTATATTTTCATTGTTAAGTATCAATTATTTTAATTAAATTTTTTCGTTATAATTGAAATTATGATATCTTTAATCACATATTTAAAAAGGGTTTAATTTTTAAGTAAAGTGTACACTTTATCCATTATTATTTAATGCCTACTTTCTGAAATTGAGTATTAGGCTTATTAAGAGAAAATGCCACAGCCACATGTAAGCACAGTCTGCAAGTAACAGCTCCCATCCTGAGGGAGCGATTTCCTGCAGGCTGCCATCCTGAACAAGTTAAGTCGTGTATAATTTTTCACCCTTTTTTCCCATAAAAAGGGTAAATTTTATATTCAAGTAAATACTGTACTCAGCTATAATAATCCACTTAGTTCCAAGTTAAAAATAATCTTAGTTTTAAAAAATAAATAAATTTAACAGACTTAAAAAAAGATTAGGTTAAAAGAACTTGAATGACCATATTTTAAGAATATATAAACTTATGTACTTTCAGGGTACTTACAGTTGTCAATGTTTTCTCTGCCTATTGCAACAAAAGAAAGAAATAGAATTTCTCGGTAAATACTGTGATGGTGTTTTCGAGGTGCAGCTTTTCTTCTTTCATTCATCAACATACATATAGGAGAATACAAATCATTGCACTGAAGACGGCCCAATATTTGTTTCATCACACTGCCAAAAAGAAAAACAAAAGTATACATTACCAACAATAAATAGAAAAATAAATAAATGTAACAAAATAAAAATAAAAAGATACAAACTTTTTTGAGGCTTTTCTCTCATCTGTAAGAAGTGCAGTCACAAGAGAGGACACGTCATCTATAAAATTGGAAAGTAAATGAAACTCTGGCATAACAAATGTATAACATTCCAAATATATAATCTTATGGCATTTAGAGATAAACTTCAGGATAATCACAAAATGCTTAATTATACAAAACAGAAGCGAAATATGTCCTCTAGTATTTATAGATATAAATGCTTCATTTACTTATCTCTATAAATAAAAATGACTCAACTGTTATTACATTTTGCACAGTAGTTCAAGTTGACCCTGGGAAACTTTTAGGCAAGTCAAATTGATGTTATGTCAAGATCATTGTGGTAATATATAAATATTTGAAAGGAGATATAAAATAGAAATATAATCTAAAAGTATATATTTCTATTTTGAATGCACGCTTTTCAATGCATATTTTGAATACCAGCCTTGAAAAATGCTAGTTGTCATAATTCAGTACTCTAGGCTTCTGTTACTATGCATTTTATTATATGCTCTAAAAATGTTCTGTCAATAAAAAATAATCAAGAACTCAAAATACAATTAGCATTCCCATTTCTTTTCACAGAACAGATTAGATCATTATTCTCCTGCATTTTGGCATGCAAATCTACCAAATCTATTAGAGAATTTCATTCTTTCTAGTGTGAGCTATCACAAGCTATAAATTCTTCATAATTTTCAGAATGATCAATTTCAGTATTTTTATCACTTTTAGAACTAGATGAGACATGAGGAATAAAATTTCCCTTCAGGTCCTCAATCTAATTCAGACAACTCTCTGTCTTCAGATTCAAGACAATTCTCTGAAGAGCACAGTTATTTTTCCTAAGTACCCTTTTAAATAACATTTTGAAATGTACTTGAAAAAATACATTTTAATAGTCAAACTGGATGGTTAAACAAACAATAAGAAACATTCACAAAATATCTGACAGGGTTAAGAGCCAAATTCAAGTCAAATGCGTATCTCTTGTAACTCATCTCCCGTCCACAAATTTGCACAGATAAGAAAGTTTTGGATTTGATTGGGTTTGGTTTGGACCGCTACAGTCTATTTTTGCATCACGAGAGCTAATGAAACAGGGTCCTACTCTTTCAAACTGATTCCAAACTTCTATGTAACAGTGGGATTTGAACTCACAAACTCTGGTTGGCTCGAATCCCACTGAGACATGGATTGTCGTAGCCATTCGGAATCAGCTTTGAGCAGTAGGTCCCGGTCTCACTAGCCCTTGGGTTGCAAAAGTAGACCGTAGCACTTCAAACCAAACCCAAAACTGGCTTATCTCTGCAAATTTGCAGATGGATGGAGAGTTACGAGAGATACCCATATGACTGAAATTTGCTCCTAAAACTCCAAGGTGATGATGATGATGATGTATGTGTTACCTCAGCAAAATGCAAATCTCAAAGCCAAGTTCACGCAGAGCAGGAAGTACTATTAATATGTTTGGATCTCTACAGTATACTGTTTTTCTATACAGTGACTAATTTACCAAGACCTACTGCTTAGTGACAATTCTGAATGGTTATGAACATCCGGGTCAGCAGTGGGATTTCTATGGTACTGAAAATCAGCACCCTACCCATTCAGGTATTGTTCAGTAAGTACCATGTGAAATGGACCAAGATATCTAAAAAACATTCAAAAGCCCTTAAAACTCAAATATATCAGAAAACAAAATAGGAGCATAATAGCATGCAATCTAGAATAGAGCATCTGAAGTTCTTGCTGTGTCAAATTGACACCAAATTGGCATTCTAAGTAAGACAATCCATAAAATTAGGTTGAATTAAGCTATTGCCTCAAAACTTCATCAGTGAATTTTCCTGATATATTGAGTAAAATTTTAGGGAAACCAAAAGAATTCATTGGAAATATGCAATTTTTTTAACCAAGTTAACATGCTGTGATATCAAAATGTCACTGTTCAGTGTTCTATTGTTAAAGATGGACAATGAATAATCATTTGTCTGTATTCCACAACTTGTATTTTTAATACCAAAAATTTAAATACCAAATGTTTATTGTACTAGACTGGTGCTTATCAGTTTAAAAAATGCGAAAATTTAGAAAACAAAAGGAGGGGGAAAACAACAACTTCAGAAGGAAAGAATAAAAATGCTAATAATCACAAATTTGATGCATTATTTCCCAATACATTTATATAATCTTAGTGCAAAAAATATATAAATTAAACACAAAACAAACAATTAGGGAAAATACATACTGTTCTCTTGCTGTACCCACAGTAAGTAGAATGGTAGACCCATCTCTTCATGTAGTTTTACATTATCCCATACACAATGAATAGAAACATTTTTTGTATCAGCCTTTTGCCATGATGGAGGTATCTAGATAATAAAATTCAATATTTTACAACAAATAACTGTACATAAAAGTAAATTTTAAAAAATAAATAAAATCTGGATACTTTGAGTTATTGCTACTGGAAAATTTATTTAAGCACCAGTAAAATGTTAATAAAACTTTTCATAAAAATTATGCAAGAACATATTAAGCGTTGATTTACACAGCTTTAAATTTTATGTATTTTAATAACTTTATGCTGTTTTTACGGTTTAAATAGAAGAGGTAACATATACAAATATATGACTGATCCATTACAAAAGCAATAAATGATTACTATGCTAATGCAAAATTAATTTCTACTTTACTTAAAATATTTTTGATAAAACTGTAGAACAAAAAAGAAATACTTAATAATAAATATATAACAGTTTCGACTGATTTTAAGTTAACTCAAATTTTAACTGGCTACTGGCCATTTTAACAGTTATTTGTTTTACTTTATACAGTAGACTTTGAAGCTTAATTGATACTGTAGAAGATGTAGAACACATTCTTTTATACTGTAGATTGTATGGAAGTATCCAAACTACATTTAAGTTGGATTTCGAGCATCTATTCATTTTTTGGCCTTCTCTTTTATTCAAAATTCATTAAGAGTGTTGAAAGTCTTTTCCCCTCTTCTCTTTATTTATTTAAATGCTAAGACATTTTAATGTTTAGGATTTATTTACTCCTGTAAGCTTCACAATATACACTGTGAAACATGGAAAATTTTACTTCTTTTAAATACTGTAATTCTCAGAAGAAATGCCACATTCAAGATGAGGGTAATGAGTTTAACAGAGTACCTATTGGTGTAAAATTCCCCATTTTAACCTCCAAATGAAAAAGATCAGAACATAATTTGGAGCATTAATGCACAATATCTAAATGAGAAATTAAATACACTTCCAGTGACTTTCGAAAAAGCAAGTGAGGTGAGTTTGGTCTCCTATCAATGCTATTAGTAACCATAACACTGTCTATTTAAAAGGTTAATTAGATTGTTCCCTTGATTTTGATGGCTATGCATGAGTGAATTTAAATTTGCAAATCAAAATGAGTGTAAATTGAGGTGAGAGAAGCTCAGGTTCATTAGCATCATCTAGTAGTTCCAAGGAGAACAAAAGGCTTTAACATAAGAAGCAAATAAAATTAAATTTTTAAAAAATTAACATGCACAAACAGTTAGTGCATAAGCAAAAAATAAACATATAAACAAAAAAATTATTTTATTTTGTAAAATTTTAAAAGTTTTGTTTGGTTTTATATTTTTAATATTTTTATGAAGGCAGGAGACAGGACAACACAATTCAGGAAAAATTAATTTCATTAGCAAAATACTGCAATGATACAATTTCCCAAAAATTGGTGGCAAAAGTAAAATAAAATTGTGAATCTGAGAAAAGAAATGCCACAGTGTTTAAAGCTAAAAATCAATTTGATAGCAAGTTTCTGTCAGGTACAGATCCCTTGGTATAACTACTTATTACTAGTTTAGTTTCGTGTGAAGCTCTAAGTTCTACTTTCCTCCTACATGAGGGTTAATGAGACAGGAACAGACTGCTTAAAGTCTATTCTGAGTGGCTATAAACACCCATTCCAAATCAGGATTTGAAAACATGGACTCTGAGACCTAAAGGCTGAGCCCTATTATTCAGTCTTCATTTAACTTAAGCACTTGATGAATAGTTTTTAAGTTAAAAAAAAAAGACAAAGAAAATTTTGAATAAGGTATCTCAATAACATAGCAGCCATACTGTTAGTTTTAAGCTTAGTTAGTATAACTTCCTGTGATGAACAAATTGAAAATTACAATACCATGCACAATTTAACTTAGTGTGGCATTTTCAAGCGATTTTAGAATTTTTTGCACCATTTTCCTTGAGTGCTAAGTTTGCCCTAACAAAGTCTTTTCTAGAAATTAATACATACAAACATATATATATATATATATATATATATATATATATATATATATATATATATATATATATATATATACAACAATATTTTATTTAAAAAAATTAGCCAACATAATTATGGCTATCTTAAAATAATTTTCTAGCAATTCTATTCTTTTCTAGCAACCTTGATGAATATCTTTGTTTCCCTATTAAATTGGCAACTTTGAACCACCAAGCTTCCTGTTGCATAAGTACTTTAAAATAGCTTTTGATGCTTAAACTACATAATCAGTTTGCCAACATGACAGGCAATTAAAACTTCTGATTGGTTGGCCCAAACAACTATATAACCAAGATGTACATGTGTAGCAGACAGACATACGGGAGAGAAGTTGCCTGAACAAACTCTATTCACTTTGATCCTAAAACTTCTTTTATTTCTTTGTAACACAATATTTTTCCACTTGACTACAATTCATCCTATTCTCCAGATTTTCTTCCCTTTGTGAAGAGGCAAAAATCTCATCTCATATATATATATATATATCTCATATATAAATTATATCTTACTTGTTTTCCTTTGGTTACGGAATCTGCAGATAATACAAGACTAGGAAGATGGCTTGGAACACCAATACGTTTAAAAAACCAGATCTGAAAAAATTCACATTAAAAATATTTTCTTTCCATCTTTCATTGTTTCATAATGCAACTTTGTAAATTTACACATTATGGCAAAGAATATTTCTACAAAAAATTATATTAGGTCAATATTGAACCCTTTAGAAATCATAATAAGAAGTATAGATAAATGAAATTTATATAATAAATTACAAATCTGATTAGGACCCTTCAACAAAAGTTTTCAGATAAAAATACAATTTGTGGATTCAAAGTTCGAAGATTCATAACTAATGTTCATATTTCCCATTTTTCACAGGGTGCTACATCCTGTATTTCACTGAATACAGTTATATTGCACCCTGCATTTTTTCATAGCGGTTTAGCATAATCCACTTTCACACATATTTTCTAACAAGCTTGTAATACTATTAAAAACTTATATTAAATGCCTAAATAAATATTGTCTTAATGGACATTAATAAAATACTGAAATGAAATTATGCAAGTAGTATTTAACGTTCAAATGCACTTGTAATCTTTAAGTGCATTCTTGAAATATACAAAATATATTTAAAATTGTTTATAATTTAACTTTTAACAAAAGTAAAACTAAATGAGTATAAACCTTGAGATTGATTAAAAAATAACTGGAAAAAAATATTTACTGCAGGTATAAATGAATGATTTATGTTTATATATGTACATACAAACTATGATTGGGGAATTTGACTTAACTCACTGATAGTGTGTTTAACATCAGTACCAAGAAGAAAAAGACCTTGCTATCACTCAAATAAAAGGACAAAGTGTTAAAGAATAACCCTGTTTGGGCCAATTTCACACACAAACCAATTTTCAGATTTTATATGAACCACTTTTTCAATGGGAGTAGAGGATCAAAGCCAATCCAACCCTTATTCATATTGCCAACTAGCAAATTTGATTGAGGAAAATTGAGACAAGCTGCCTTTCTCTGACCATTCAAAATACAATTGGTTTCAACCAAAGATCAACCTATAGAGTAGAACTGGCAAATCACCTACTGAGGGGTTCTTCTGAACCATCCCCTCTAATACAGTTTTAAAATGGCACAAGAAAGGAAAGAAGGGGGACCATCTTTGAGAAGCTAAATGCATATGGTGAAAAGGGCAGCTTTTGCTGACATGAGAAATTTTTTATAGTTTTCATGCTATTGACAGTATTTTACTATTTTGTACACAGTGAACATTAAAATTCTTGCATCTATCAAGAGTTAGTATTCGCTTGATTCCAATTCCAGACTGGATATTGTCTTTTATGTTAATTTTGTAAATAGTTCTTGTAATTAATTGTAAATTACCTTATTTACAAGTAACAGAGACTAGTTTTCATTTGCTGTAATTTTGACTAGATCCTGCAAGTCATTACACTACAAAAGCTATAAAATGTACAGCTTTAAAAATCAAGAAAAAGAATGACATTATCACTTTATATCAAAGATATATGTACACTATACTTCTACAAGAAAAAAAAAAATCTAAGTAGTCATTTTACCAAAATCAGCATTTGATTCCTCTGCATTTTTTTAAAAGTAGGTTTTAGTATAGTTTTTCTATTTTTTTTTATTAATAACAATAAATTACTTTTCATATTTGCAAATTACATTAACTAATTTAAATTTTAAAAATTACAAATTATAGAATATAAGCCTAAATAAAGGAACATACCAAATTCCAATATATAATAGGATGTTGGTCAACAAATTCTGCTTTCGTCATACTGTTATCTCCCTCATGCTCCAATACATTCTCAACTTCTTTCCGCAAAACTAATGGACTGAGGTAAGGCACTGTGATTGGCTCAATATCAAGAAAAGAGGTTGAAAACCTCCGAATATCACTACCAGAAGAATGGGTGGATTGACTGCGTTTTGAAAAACGTCTTTCACTTGGATGGGTACTGGATGGATTTTCATTTTCATCTAAAGAGCTGGAAACAGAATTTGGAGAATAAGAAAGAGATTTCATTTCTTTTTGTTGATCCAAGTTATTTTTTAGATTATTCTCTTGTACTTTAGAATCCACATCTTTTTCTGTGATATTTTCCTGTAATACAAGAAAGGAAATTCAACTTGCTGGTTCAATATGTATGAGTATATAAATAAACAACAATATTACTATTTCATAAAGACTAACTTTTACATAGCTAAAATAACTAAATCAAGAATCTCTTTTTAAATACAACACACTAAAGCAAAACATCCCCAATTTAACATTAAAATTGTAAAATATTCTTTATTACCTGACTCACCATATTTTCATATGTTGAAATCCAACATGCCCAGTAACACTTTCAAACATGAGTTATTATTGAATTTATTATACAGTTTTGAATTATTATGAACATTTATAATTATTTTTTATCTTAAATATAATCAACTGAAATGAAATAAGCTATAAAACAATAAGTTATTGATTTTGAAAAATAAAGTGAAGAGTATCATCAAATAATTTTTCAGTTGATTTTATCTTTTCACAGGAAAACAAGATAAATGTTAGCTTGTTTTAGTTGCACATTTTTATATTTAATGCAGACAAAAACATGTAGAATATGTCTTCAGTTCAATTTCTGTATTATTCTCTTGAGAACAGTGCTAAAACTATATCTTCAACTCTTCAGCATACACACTGGATTTTACCACAAGACAATTTACAATATAAGAATTACAGAATTTTTTGTTTATTGCATTACACAAATTTATATTTTTTTTTATCTGCAAACTTTTACATTTTTTACATATCTAAAAGTTTTAACATCTGAATAAATATTTATCAAATCAGAGTTTTTGATATAGAAAAGGTTAAAAAGTATAAACAAGGATAAAATACATATCTTATGTTTAACCTTCAACCTAAATACCAAAAATTGTTATTAACTAGCCATTTCAAACCTGGTCTTCAATCTAGGTAACAAAGGTTTTCACATAAAGGTTAAATTTATTACACAATTCAAATTGGAGTTTAATAGGTTATATTACACTAACAATATGGGCAAGTTATGGGCGAGTTGTTGAGATACAAAAGGTTAAAAAGTATAAACTGGGGTAAAAACATATCTTATGCTTAACCCTCAACCTAAATACCAAAAATTATTGTTAATTAGCCATTTTACAATTCAAATTGGAGTTTAATAGGTTATATTACACTAACAATATGGGCAATTTTTAAAATAAAACAATCATTATCATAAAAACAACTTATTTATTTAAATATAATTTTCAGCATGAACTTAAATATAATCTAAGGAAATAAAAGAATTATATTTCATAATAGTTGGTGAGTTATCATAACAGAAATAAAAAAATGCTCTAGTTTTTTCCAGATCACTTAAAGAGAACAATGTATCTAAAAACAAAAATTTTACACATGTAACTAAAAATGTTAAATACTGTTTTTCAGACAATGTTGTTAGCAATAAAGCTGGCATCTGAAAATTGTATTTAAAAAAAAAATGGGGCATATGAATTCTAAAAGAAAGAAATATGCCAATTTAAAATTGATAAAGTGAAATAAATCAAATAAATGTGATCAAAAAACAAGAAAAATTGTGTTATATGACAAAACATTTTAAAATGTATCAGATTAATTAGCCGAACAATGGCCAAATGGGTAGGGTACAGCTCTTTGATACCAGAGTTTGTGAGTTCGAATCCTACTGCTGACATGGTTGTTTATAGGCATTTGAAATCGGCTTTAAGCAGTAGGCTCCTGTCTCCTTGACCTTCACGTAGTAAAAGAGAGCAGACTGTAGAACTCTTAACCAACCATAAAATTAATTAAACTGCTAAAAGATTTTAATTATTTTAGCTTATAATTAAAGAGGAAATATGCCCCAAAATACAGCTGCCAAATATAATTTAGATTCTTAAAAGTACTCTATCTCCACAAGATCTTAACCTACCGAAAACCTTCCAAAAGAGTTCACCAAAATCCCGATGCAAAATTTTATGAAGATTGATCCAGACACTTTGGAATGCATAACAAATATATATACACTCACACAAAAGGTTTTATATATATAGATGTCAAGTATGATTTTGATTGTTCACTTACATTTGGACAGTCATCTTCAAAGAGAATAAATGCATTGTGATTTGAATCAATGCTTCTATTTAAATGGGTATTCTTGTCATTCAATTTTGGACGGTTAGTAAACGAATCAGTTTCCAGTAAAAATGGACGATTGCCAGGGGGAGCACTGTTCACACTTTCTGTTGATTGTGCTGGACTAAGGTAATTTTCATCAGATCCTTCCCATCTCAAATCCTATAGGAATAATAGTATTACTTACAGATTCAAATAGAAATAAAAATTTATAAAGTACGAAGAATAGCTTAAAAAATTACTTTGATTGCAATAGATAATAATGGAACAAGTTTTGCTTTGCAGAAAGAACACCTGTAAAAAAATAAACAAATGTAATAATCAGAATGATATTACTTTCACCATATACATTTAAATCACAAGAAAAAATAACTAAGTTAAAGAATAGAAGTTCCCTATCAAATGATAATTTTCTTAATGTATGAAACTGGAGTATTAACAAAACTAATTCCCATTCAGTTTAGTAAAACTGAATTTGCAAACAAGGAACATTATTTTCCTTTGAAAATACTAATTTCAATATCTACATTTACACACCATTGAGTATGATCTAATACAGTGATGTCCAGCTAGCAACCAGTGGGCCACATGTGACACTCTATTTAAATTTTTGTGGCCCAGCTTTCTTAAATAATTTTGGTATCTAAATTAAAAATTTCAATATAAAATTTCCTCTATTTGATTACCTTAAAAATACTCTCAATTTATTTAGCAACCCATTAAAAATTGATACTAACTTGGTAGATCCTAAGTATCAAATATAATTATGCAATATTCAGTTTGAAACATTTATTACATCTCCAAGAATTAAGAAAATGAAACTCATATTTTGGAAAAAGAAAAACATCCTCTAATATAAAAGTTTGAAGATCAAATTATTTCTACATTTGGAAGTAGGTACATTAAAATTTAAAAACTTCACTTTAAGATTCTACATTTGAAAACATAATTTGAGTGAGAACAACAAATACTGTTAAGGGCATAAATTCATTTCCCAACAATAAAAGCACATGTTGCCCAGATTATACAGTGGTTAACATATTGTGCTCCCACCCGATAGGTTTGGGTTCGATTCTCTATTAAGGCTTGGATGTATTTGCTCGTTCCCCACTTATAGGGAACAATATTACCCTATCTTTATGGTGCTCCCATAATAAAAAGGACAATAAATCACAGATTGTATGGTAAAATACTAATAAAAGCAAATGCCCTGCATTTGTTTTAAAAAATTAAGCAAAGTTATTGTTGAGATTCTGCATATATTTTTAATATTTTAAAAAAAAATTTTCTTTGAACAATAATTATTAAAACAATCTGACTTTTTAAATCCCTACCGTTCTTCGGTTCACAGACTTCTATATTACAATTATATTATAAATTAAAAATGATAGAGATATTACACATACATAAGATACTAACACACAACAATAAAATTTCATGTCAACTAATTTTGGTATTGCATTTTGATAAAATCTTATTTAATAACTCTGGTTTAGAGAATTGCTTTCTACTTTCACTGAAAAGAAAAAATTGCTTCAAGAAAGCATAACAATTTACAACTATTTTAACTATTCCTAAAAAGGGGTTTCAGAGAATAATGGATTACTTCTATTTTTATCAAAGCTTTTTCTTTCCTTTAAAGTAAAACTAACATTCCAATTATCTTACTGGGTATTTAAATTTGATTCATCAGCACTCCAGCCTTCCATGATTTCTTCATCATACAATAAAGAAGAACAGGTAAAACACCGGGAGCAAGTGGTCATTATTATTTCAATAGCTATTTTGTGATTAGAAGAATTCTCATTTGGAATTGTGTTATCTTTCTCAAACATTTCATAGACTTGAGAGGAGAAAGCAGGGGCACTTCCTACAAATCAAAAAGTTTATATAAATCAAACTTATTCCTTACAAAAGAATAAACTATAATTCATAATCAATATCATTGTAAAAACTCATTCTCATATATTTATCAGAAATTTAAATGAAAGGTTTAAATAAAGCCTGTCCTACTTAAAAGACTTAAAAAGTAGCATTAGAAATGCATTTTAATCCAGTAAGCTACATAACATATTACAACATGTATGTATACAGGTAAATTTTTTTAAAAATTCATTATTTTTCTCTAATATTACTATTTTTATAAATCAACAATAGAGCAATTAAATATGTATAAATATACATAAACATTTATTATAATAATAAATCAACAAATCCATCAAATATTTTACTTATTATAATCTGTGCAATATTTGCTTCAATAATAAATTGTTTATGCCACAGGCTGCAAACTTTTACTGGTGGATTATGGTTTGGCCACCTGTGGTTTACATAATTACTGTTGTTATTGTTACTAATACAAATGTACCAGCCAAGCTTGTGAGCAAGATGCTTCTTGATTTAAGTTAACCCTTTAAAGGTCACTATTATAAATTTTTTGAGATTTAATGAAATTATTTTAAAAATGGTATCTATGAACTTTATAAATATAAATGCATATTTTTTTACATTTTTTGAGGGGGGGTAGTGGAATTTGAGGGGTGGTTAAAGTGCAAAATCCAGTTCCTTGTACGGAGTGAAAATGCTTTTTTAAAGGTTTAATTATACTGCGGGAACAATAATTATTACCTAAAAGGGTATGATAAAGAAAAACTAACCAATTTACAGACCATATGGAGCGCTGCTTTTAGGTACCAGAATTCATGATTTAAAATCCCACTGCAGGTATGGATGTTCATAGCCATTCAGAATCAGCCTTAAGCTGTAGGTCTCGGTCTTATTCACCCTCGTGTTGAAAGACAGTAGACTGTACCAAACTTAAACAATTTATAAGTGTTGTTTGGATAGACATTTATTTGGGTTTATAAGTGAAAAAATCATATTACTGACTTTTCCAAGTAAAGCAAGTTTAACCGCATATATTTCAAATGAAGAATAGAGCTCTTGTATACCCTCTGTTGTGAGTTGAATTAACCTAGAAAACCTAAAAGTCCATCTTATGTCTTTCAAAAGCAGAGAAAGAATTTAACAGGTGGTTTCGCTCCGAAACCACTGTCCGTTAAAGGGTTAAAGTGGTTGTGTCTTTTGTTAAGAGGACTTTCACAAGGGTGAAAGAACAAGCTCAAAAGTGGGTTATTGTAATTTGTGAGTGTTTTCTACTTGATCCCCAAGCAGCAGACCCCTCTTCCTCCCCCCAACACACAAACAAACCTGTCTTGCAATTTCCTGAGATATTATTTAAACTTGGTAGACAATGCAACTTTAAACCTATTTTACATGCCCCAACCACTGTTTGTGATCACAATGATTTTCTTCCAGATTAGACCTTGAACACACAATCATTCTTTGCCAACTGAACTACCATGGCTCAAATAACTATTTGAAAGGATTAATATAAACTTTCCATTACTTTTAATGTATGGTTTAGAGCACTACAGTTAATTAGATGATAGTTTTAAGTATTTTTAATTAATGACAGCCTGCCTATCAAACAAAAGAAAACCTTTTATTTATTTTTAAAAAATTCTGTATAGTGCTTTTCTATTCACATAAGGAGTGTTTCTTTAACAATTTAGATATTTTGATGAGGAAATTTGGTATGGTTAATTTTTAAAATGCATAAGAAACAGGTAAGAAATAAGAATGAACCAATCCACTTACTTAAAAAAGCACTTTAAAAGAATTTCTTTAAATAACAATTGGATATTTCACATTCAGCACTTATAGTATTTAGAAAAATGTTCCTTCTATTTTGTATCATTTTTTGTAACTGTGCTCTCTTTTTTTTAGTGTCTAATCATTTTTCATATCTCTTTTTCAATGTCCTTTTATTAATACTAGTTAATGCTTTCTCAACATTGGATAAGTTTTAAATAATAAAATTCCTAATTTATTAATGCATATCGCTACTTTAAAAAATACAGAATATTCTGCAGCATAAATAAAAGCATTATTATTCAGCACAAATGAAATTCCTTCAGTTAGTAATTCTGATAACTGTAATGCAATATATTTTGAAGGTAGAATACTGAATGCATAAAATACATTCAAAATAGTTAAAATATATTTTGTTTAATCAAGAAAAATAGAAAAATATATTTTAAGCTGCTAAAATAACTTATTTAGAACTCTTTATAACCTTTATTTTAACAAATTTTCTAAGTGAAAATGTAACTTTTTATAACATATATCATTTATTTGTTTTTATATTATCTATTTTTCGGCAAAACTGTTATGATCATAAATAATAGCAGTTGGTAAGCTAAAGCAGAAACACAAAACTTACCAACATGAGGCAAACTGCCTCTGTGCTCAAATTTGCTTCCACTTCTTTCTCTGCTATTATTTTCCCCTCCAAAGACAGAATTTTGAAATCCATTTATATTTGAATAATCCATACTGATGCGAAAACCATCAGCTGTCAATCCACCAGCATCATTATCGTCATATAACAATATCTGATCGACATCACCTTGAGAAGATACTGAGTTTGCATCTAAGGATTATAAATAAATTACAAATGAGAGAAAGATAAAAATTTATATCTAAACTTAGAAACTCAGTTGAATTTTAATAACTCAAAGTCAATGGCCAAAAAAAATATTCAAGATAACCATATATCCATGCATTGAAAACAAGTAGATATTATTTTATTCTGGGATATCTGATCATTACAGCTAAATTAGGCTATAAAAGCATAATAATAAAGTAAAATAAGTTAAATTACACAGAAAATTATACTAATTCTTATGCAAACAATTTCATTATATTACTTGCATCATTCGAACTTTCATTGACCTTATTCAAACAGTTTGAAAAAATATACAAAAAAAAATACACTACACTTTATGAAACAATTAGTAATAGGTCCAAGGGAAATTTCATTTCATAAACAATACATTTTTTTCTATATACTGAAACACTAATTAAAGTCATACTAAGAATACTAATTCATTTTATTTTTAAAAAATAATTACTCAGTACAAAACCTCCTTGAAGCCTGAAAACAGAGTGAACTTCAAGATATCAAGAAAAATTTCTATGGATTTACATGAACAAATATTTAGGAGTTAAAAAAAAAACTTTGAAATAAGAAGAAAGTTGAGATGAAAAAAAAATTAAAATATTAAGAGCTGACTGTATATGTAATATAAAAAATATATAAATAAACTAAACTGTAAATTCTCAAAGTGGTTAATATGGATCCCAAATGGTTAATACCTAATTACAAGAAGTCCTTATCAATGAGAGAAAAATTAAGCTGCAATAAGGGGTCCATGAGATTGATTCCTATTTAAGCAGATTAGCACTAAAATTATGCTAATATTTTATCATAAACATTAAAATTTATGATTATGATTTTGTCATGATAACATAAGTCATGGTCAAATATATTTTGCACTTGCTTCATTTGAGAATTTGGCATGCATTGGCTAAAACTTTATCATCAGTTCAATTCTGCCCAGGAAAGCTTAGGTATAAATTAACATTGCCTAACTCAATTTGGAATCAACCCTATAGAGTCTACAAAATGTAGTGAAAATCAGCAATTAGTCTACTGAACTAAGAAAGAAGAACCTCAATACTACAGCCTCATAAATAAAAATATAATTCTACAAGAAATTTTTTTAATTTCGAACACAAAATATACCTTATATTAATTGATGTAATAATATTACAATTAAATTTACAAAAAAATGTCTACTGCCCAAAATACTTTTCATAAGTAGCAAAAAAAGGGGAGATATGTGTGAAAATGTTGTCTGCATATCTGACTATAACAATTTAATAGAACCAGAGAAAACCAATTTCTATGCAACTTACTTTTTACTGGAGTATTTGAAGCAGATAAAGAACTTCTGAATTCATTTAATTTTGATGAAACAGATGTTACAGCTGACTTAAGACCTTCAAATAGAACTTCAGAATGTCTAGAAGTCAATCGGGAGATTCCAAAATTTGAAGAACTATATGGAAATGATCCTCCAGGAGAACTGGACAATTCATTACCAACTGTTTGGGTCATTCTTGGAGACATTGGAAGAGTTGATGATCTGGACATGGATGTCCCAACATCATTGGCATTTAAATTATCAAGACTTTCCTTTCTAGGCTTGATTTTAGGCAATGAATTTCTGGCACCATTATGAAAGGTAGAGCTTCTAGAAACCTTATTACCACCTTGTTTTCTTCTAAATGATTCCCGATAAACATTGCCAAAGGTTGTTGATAGGTTGGATGCCATGCGAGATGCACTATTTGAGATATCCCAGTTCAACCATGCTTCTTTCAATGGTGTGAATGTAGAAGACAAGAAGTCTTGAGAATTAGAAGTTGATTCATCAGATTTTTCATCGATGATACTAGCATTTGAACCTTCAGATGAAAGATTTGACATTACACTGTGCTTTGATTCTTCAGAAATTTTTCTTTGTTTTTCTATTGGAATAGTGGGCGATTTAGGTCTTTGTTTCATTAAGTATGTTCCTAAATTATCAGAATCTGTTTCAGGTTCTTCATCACAGCGAGTAAGTCCAAAAGTTTTTGAATATTTTTCTTTATCCTCTCTTTTTTTATCAAAAATTCCTATTTTAAGAGGGGATTCAATCCACTTAGCAAGTGGTTCACAGCTTTCTCTTGCAGCTTTTATCTTTTTAATTATCTGAGCATCATTACCAAAGCTATGTGAACGTAGAAATGAAGTTTTAGGTTCACTTTCTTCAAAATCAACTAAAGGAGTACTATGTAATGAATAATTTCTGGGAACTTGACAATTACAGTCACCAGCACTTTTGTGTCTTTTTCGAGTTTCGGGTTCAGCATCATTAAATTTTGTATCTTCTATCAAAGAAGTTCTACTTGTCATCAGTATCCCTGCACTACTGTCCACTATAATGTAAAAGATAACTGAATTAAGATCTACTAATAATAAGTTATTGATTATATGAAGTAACTTTTTTTTAATTTAATTTTTTAGGATAAATAATTACTATTAGTAAAACACTTACAGGCTTAGCAACTGGTTAGAAACCTTACCCAATCAATTTCTCCACTTGAACATTTAAAAAAAATAACAAAGTAAATAGAGGGTATAGTTCTGAATAAATATTTCTAGATCACTTTTCTTCATCTCTCACACTTCCCCTCTATCCCGGGCTTTTTAAAGTAATTACAGACTATTACAAAAAATAAACGAACTATAAACTCCCAAAGTATTCCAATAATATGAAACATATATTAGTTGAGATAGCTAACCTAAAAATAACTTTATTAGCAGTTAAAGGACAACATACCTACAGAAAAAAAAGAGTAAAATTTCTCAGTTGAATTTGGTTTTAGTTATATATTAAGAATTAACTTCCAACAAATAATTAACCTTCCTATAATATTAATAATGGAGAAAGTTTTTTAGTTTTGAATCCTTCAGATACAGCCTAATATCAATAAAACTTACAGATTTTTTTTTTTCCATTAGTCTAGGAGAAATTTTCTGCTTTCTACCACTAAACGAGCTAACCAAGGTGAAACTTAATATTTTTATTTCTTCATTTAATAGTAAGAATAATATGTTTTCTATGAACTTTAATACTGAATATATATTTAACAAATACTAAAATATTGAATACATATTTAACAATAAATACTATAATATTGTATATATATTTAACAGTAAATACTATAATATTGAATGCATACTTAATATGAACTATAATATTGAATTTATATTAAATAATGTACAATACATTATAAAAAATTATCAAAATCTATAAGAAGAATATTTTTATAAAAATGTGTTGCTCATCACATATTAAATAGAGGCTGTTCAACAGGTGATGTGACTAATTTTATTGTTGAGAAACTGCTCATTGCAATAATTTTTGTGAAATTAAAAAAAAAAAAAAAAGTTGGTGTCTGTATTAGCAAGAAAAGTTGAAGGATAGTGCACCTGAGCTAATAGGTTAGAACCTCAAATGACTAAATTCATTCTTGTTTTGCAGCCTACCATACATGGTCAAGCTTCCTTAGATCAGCCTTATATGATTAAATTTTGTGAAAATTGGTACTAAACACAACACTTTTCACAGGATTTTAACATTCATCACAGAGAAAATTATCAGTAAATCAGTGATTGTTATCAGGGAGAATTACAGAATTATAAGCAAACAAAAAAAAATTCATTGCAAAAGAATGGCTTCTTACTACACCATGATAATGCAAGGCAATATATTGCTGATTACATACTGGATGTTTTACAGAACAACACTGAGATCATGACACCCTCCAAATAATCATGATTTTGTTCAATGCAATTTCTGGCTGTCTCTACAATTTAAGAAACCATTCAAAGACCTACATTTGTAAAGCAACAAAGGCAGGTTTAAAATAACACTCAAAAAATGAACTTTCACATACATATATAAAAAAACGATTGCATCTCATAATTACTTTGAAAAAGCCCATGTAAATAATAGCAATTATAAACAACTTGATTTTTATATAAATGTAGTCTTATACAGCCCTTGGTATTGAAACTAAATAGTTTGATGGTAATGCTAAAGATAATTAGTTTAAATTGAAGCTGATAAAACTGTAAGCCCAATCAATAAATAATAACCATATTTATCATATTTGACAATAAAAGACTATACACATTATAACACTACCTGCACATTCTTGAAGGTGAGAAAGACTACCCATACTTGTGGCAGAGCTTTTAACAATACTACCAACACGACACCGAAAATCATCAGATGCAGAGAAGTCTATTTCTTTGAATTTTAAACATCTTGCTGCACCACATTTTCTTCCTAAAATAACAAAATAATGAATACTCTAGAACAAAATGCAATAACTTGAATTTTAAGAGAGCAATAACAAAATACATTTAATTAAACTTCTAGTATTAGTTAATTTTAACCCTTTAAGGACAAGTGTATCATATAACCAACCTCTTTTAAATTGACTCAGAGGTTGGGTATATAATTTATAATATTTTAGATGAAATATTTACTACTTTTTATTACCATTACATTCAACCCTATGTTTATTACAATGGAATTTGTCAATGCTAGAGAACTGTCAGAGTCAATTTAGAAGGAATGACAAATATGATATGCACGTCCTCAAAGTGTTTAGGTAAAATAAAACTAACCATTTGTCTTCTCACTAACACAATCCTCATCATTTTTAGAATTTGAATTTTCAGAGTCTTCTAACTTGCATTGTTCAGTAGCAGGACTTTCTGGAGCTTGGGAAGACTTGATTCCATCAACATGATTCATAGAACTATACCCACGATCTGAAAGACCATCTGGATAAAATTCAAATCAAGCATAAATATCAAATTTCTAGGCATTTAACAATAAGGCTTAAAAATAAATGCAAAGTAACTTTTTAAATATAGCAAGTCAATTATCATAGTTGCTTTTATAACAAATTATTTTAAATTACATAGTTTTTGTTAAATTTTAATTGATTCTGATACCAAAAATTTAGCCAATTTAAAATGTGCAATATTTTTATTCTCTAACATAAAAAGATTACTAGATAAAATTCTCCAAATGAAATGTAAGACAATATTTATCATTAAGCATTAAGCACTGATTGTTAGAGATTTCTGATTTTGCAAACAGGCAACAAATTAGAAAACTCAGCATTTCTCTTAAAATCAGTTTTATATATATATATATATATATATATATATATAGATAGATAGATAGATAGATACCAATTGCCCTAGTAATGTTTTTTATAATTACAAAAATAATCCAATGCACATTTTTTATAGCTACTGTACAAATGCTGCAGCAT
Organism: Pardosa pseudoannulata; assembly: GCA_032207245.1. Classification (NCBI taxonomy): domain Eukaryota; kingdom Metazoa; phylum Arthropoda; class Arachnida; order Araneae; family Lycosidae; genus Pardosa; species Pardosa pseudoannulata. Next base: position 64,367,237 of record CM063505.1, on the reverse strand, counting down.
TCCAGATTTAAAAAAAGGGGGTAATGCAAGATAAATCTAAAAAGTAGTACCAATGACTCTTTTGCACAAAATAATAAATGGTTATTTTAAAACTGTTAAAATCTTTCCAGTTGTATTTTACCAAATCATAAAATAGCAAGATAGCCACACTTTATCATGAAGAAGAAATGAGTGAGTATTCAATTTTGTTTGTTACTGGACTTAATTGTTACAGAAATGTATGAGATGTTACAGAAGACTTACCTTCAAAAACAATTTATAGATAGTTTTCTGATTAAGATTATCACCTCTAAATTAATTAAGAGATACCTAATATCGCTTCAGGAAGTTTTCAAATGCTTTAATCAGCTGATAAGGTGACACATTAAAGGCGTGAACGGCTGTTTTGTACTTCAAAAGTTAGGGAGATTACATGCAAAGTCAAGCTTTGGACCACAGTTGGATTTATTAATGTTTTGCAGCTCATTCATATACTTGGACAAGATCATAGATAAACATGTGGTTATGGTCATCCTATTGACTATTAGACTCAATTTAGAATAAATTTTAAATAATTTATTAATATACATTATTGTAATAACAGCATCATCACAATACTAAGGTTACTTTTTAGTCACATATTATAAAAAACATGTGACTAAAAAGTAAAATATTTAGAAATTACTAATTTCTAGATACCTGAATAGTTCTCATCACTCAGCTTAATGAGCTCTGGAACAAATTCAGCAGGATTGCTGATTCTAACCAAAGTCAAGTCTTCAGGATTACTGCTCTCTGTACTTGTTCTACTCACACGATCAAGTTCTGTTTCAGAACAGATTGATAATGAGCGTCTAGTTTTATTTTTCAAACCTTGGCGAAACTGAGCAATGCCAATAATTACATTTCGCAAACGATTCCACATTAATGTACTACTTGTATCAGCTGCAGGCCATTTACTCTCTAAAACAGCCTGTAAACAAAAAGAAATAAAACCTTTCCTTAGCTTTTATGCAAAAATTAACACACAACAGATTATTTTATAAAATATACATTCATAAAAAGTATTTTTCTCATAACAATACATGCATACATAAATATATATACATATATATATATATATATATATATATATATATATATATATATATATATATATATATAGTCATCTATATGTATGTACATTTGTTCATTATGTATTTCAAAATAGCTGGATAAATCTTCAGGATTTTTTGCCTAGTGATTAAGGTAAACCTTGGGAAGGTTTTAGGTAGGTCAAGGTCATGATTACAATCAAATTCTTTTTTGCCCATGTGCAGGTTTCTTAACTATATTGTAATATAAAGCATCATATGGGTATATTTTTCTTTTTAAAAAATGATAAAATTATTAAAAGTTTTAAGTAAGTTAATTTAACTGATAGTGTCTAAAGTGTGTCTTAAGATAATAAAAGTTTTGCTGTTTTCTGAACTAGATTCACTTTTTTTTAATTTAATTTTTATCTATTTTCATTTGGAGCAATTCTCATTCTTTCATTCTATTTTTTCCAAAGTCAATCAATTTCGTTGCTAGAAGTAACTGAGTGTAATCAATTGCAACTGTAAAAAGTATTTAACATTTTATAAGTCATATGCATAATATTTTTATAGGTACCTTGGGTCTCTGTAAAACATGTAAAGTTTTACAAAATCTAAGTGCTATGATAAATCGCCAAATATCCCTAAATATAGCACCTTCTTTTTTTCAGTTTATATTTAAGTTGATGAAAAAAATTAAAATAAAATGTGTTTTTATGAAAATAAATTACTTTGCTTTCATAACCATTTATATTACAAGTATGTATTATTTAAAAACAAATTTAAAATACATATGACCTTCATATGGGAATATTATTTACTGACTCAAAAAGAAAATGTTATAAAATTTGATTTTGGAGTGATTATATATTGGCTCCTTTGCTGAAAAAAAACTGAAGATTTTGAATAAACCAACACCACCCCCCCCCCTCAAAAAAAAAAGACATTATACTGTCATTATTATTAAAAACAATTATTTTGGAAACTTTAAATTAAAAATGTTATGTTGAAAAAAAATAATAATCAGACATGTAAAAGGAATAGTAGACATTTCTTTACTGCTTAGATACAGCATAAAAATATGGTAAAGCAAATTAATAATGAATATAAAATATATTAAGACATATTTAAATAATGAATAAAAAAATATGGTATACATCATAATTTATATTTACTCATAAACTCAAGTTTTAAAAATATAAAAATTATTAAGCTTAAATACACATATTTTAAAAAATAGGTAAAAATAAAATTTATGAATGATAGATTTAAACAAGTAGAACAAAAAAGTAACTTCTAAACTTTGCTCTTATATAGGATTACCTTATTATAATAACCATAAGTTATTGCATTTGGTTGCACTCCATGGTGTTTCATTTCAAATAATATCTTTACTGCTAAAGTAGGCTGACTGTATAATCCACACAGCAACATTAAAACTCTATAGCAAACCTGAAAAAAAAAAGATAACACGATTTTAGATGACATATAAAACATATAGTGATTAAAGCACATTTAAAATATATAATTATGATTAATAAATAAAATATAAAACCAATATCCCCCAATACATATAACTCTATAGAGTATTTTAAATTATTTTCTAAATATAATATTTTAGTTTAACACTTTGAAGATGTGTGAAATGCTTATATGTTATAAATATATCCAGACAGATACAAATATATTTAATTCCAGTAACTATCAACTTACATATAAACCCTTTTGATAAATTTCCAAATTAGTCAATCAAGTAAAATTTGCTGTTTTATAATAGAGAGTAGGGATTTTGTGAAGTATTACAGAGATTGGTAAAAAGATGACACAGTCTTAAAAATTACTATCTTTGTGATATGATTTTACTGATGACAATTAATCTTAACTTAGGTGATTTCACCTTAAATTTACAAACTGATTCCCTAAATATGAATTTGTTACAAAGCATATAAATCTCTTATTTATAGATGCAAATATTTGTCACTTACAGTTATGAAGAAAAGTTATTCCAGAGTTTATTGTTTGAGAATCAAATATTACGAGAATATTATTTCACATAATTACTTTTCTTCATACCAACCATTTAAGAAGCACAGACTAAAATATTGATATATGAGCAAACATGCTTTTAAACTAAGCATGATTATTCTTTTAATCTTTTAATTCTGAAAATCAACAAGTTACCAAAATTAAACTTCTTAATATGATCACAGAATTTAAAAACATAAGGATTTTCAAATTTGGTCAATAAAATAGGAACTCTGATTTAATATTTTATTGAATATATTTCAAAATCAAAGTAAGATAAATATGTTAAGTACACATTTTACAAATGTTGAAGCATAATGAAGAGCTGAAGATCGCAAAACACTTTTTATTAAAGACACCAAAATAATAATAATAATAAAGATAATAATGATAATACAAAAATACGAGGTACATTGGGCTTTTATAGTTTTATAAAGATCCTGAGCCCAGCAAATCAAATTACAGGCACAAGACAAAACTAATCAAACACAACCAATGAAAACACAAAAGGATCAACTCAAGAAAACCTTGTATGCCTGAGAAAGCTATTACTTAAATAATAATAAGCAGCCAAAACACCAAGTCGCCAAGTATAAGTGCGATTACATATTTCAACAGCAAGATGTATACTTAATTCAAGCAGGTAAAAGACAATGGAGAAAACATCTTAAGACACAATGTAATTGATGATTACTGTAGGAGATGTCTTCCCAGCATGACTTAAATTCTCTGAAGGGTTTAAATCTTTATTTTACAGTTAATATAAAAAAGTTGGCTCACAGAATCTTCTTACAAAAAGAAGAAAAAAGTTTTTGTACAATGAAAGGAACTATTAACGAAGAAAAGAGAGTTGCAATATAAGATCAAAAATATAAGACTTGCAGGATGAAGATTTTCTCAATTGTTGTCAAACTCTGGAGCTAACAAGTTTAAAAGATTCCAAGAGACACATACTAAAATAACCCCTAACAGCACAAAAAAAAAAACCAAAATGGGGTTGTGGTCTCATATGCTTACATCATAGTCTTTAATGTATTTCATATAAAATTAAGCAAATGAGCATCTTATCTTTCTCCTATCAGATACTCAGTTATATTCATAACACGAATGAAACATTTTCAGGTTGTTTTTGTAAATAAGATGTTTTAAAGACATCTATCCTTCAAAAAATTATTGCAATTCTTTGTTATGATCCTCCATTAAAGTATTTTATCTAATTTTTTACAGTAGCTGAATACTGCAAATGGTACACTTATTGTTTTTGTCCTTAGCTACTTTACCCACAAACAGCTCCGTTTCTAACAGTGACATTTACCAGATATATCATTTTCCAAGTAAACAAAATGGTGGCCAAATGGGAAGAGTGTAGCTCTTTGGTACCAAAGTTCAAGGTATACTAACACCCTTTCTGACATGGTTGTTTGTAGCCGTTTGGAACCGACTTTAGAAGTAGACCCAGTCTCATTAATAATAGGTCTTGCCAAATAAAGAATACTGCCTTTTTTCAACTCCAGAATGATTAAAAAAATTTTTCACTATTTTGATCTATCTTTTCCAGGTTTTTGGTTTTTGAGAGCTACAGTCTACTGTTTTGCACACGAGGGCTAATGAGACCTATCTCCTCCAGGAATATACATAAGTAATTTAACATAACTTTAAAAAAAACAACCCTTTTATTTTGTACACAATTTTATTAATTTTACCTATATGAAGATTTAATCTAACCTAGATTTCTGCAAATGCTCAAATGTTCCTATTTTACTGACCAGAATGAATAACAGACTACTATAAAGGTAAAGTATAATAAAGAATAAATTTTACCTCATCTGGTTGGCTAATTTTATATTCCTGCATACGAACTAAGACATCAAATGCTAACCTTAAAGCACTGCTTTTAGAAGGTGAAACTTTTACAAAAGAAGGCAGATGAATAAACCACAAACTAAAGCAGTAGCCAACTAGGCACCTAGAATTAAAAAAAAAAAACAATGCACAAAACTGTAGATATTATTGACAAATCAATTACTGCTGTGAAAAGATAGTATGAAAAAGATAAATACTTTGCCCACATCACTGGAGTTTCAGAATGCTTCCGTGCAATCTACAGAGAAAAATTGCAGAATTAACAATATAATACAAGAATAATAAGAAATTTTTTTTTCAAAAATATGTAATATAGTGTTAAGTTTACAAACGAAAGTTATTTTGCCACTTTTTATTTTATTTTTTTTAATAAAGGTACAATAAAAACCAGTTTCCATTGCTCCTCTCAAATTATTATTTCAATAAGGGGGTACCATCTCCCAAAAAAGACGCATTTATTTTTTACAATTTGTAAAAATTAAATAAGTACAAAAAAACAAGTACCGCTACAAAGATTATAAAAAGTCTTCTTTCATAAACAATACTTAGCAATGTAACAGAAAAGTTATTCAGATTTTAGGAATTAAAAAAATAATTACTTAAACCCTTTGTATCAAACAAATCGACTTTAAATTGAAAAATTTGTTCACAAATGTTAGAACACATCATTTGAAACATGTAAAAAATAGTGAAAAGAAATTTTTAAAATAAAAATTTGCATTTTCTGCAAAATAAAAAATTTGTATTTTTAATAAATGTAAATTACTCTGTACAAAAATTAATTTACATAAAGAATTTGAAACTTCTGGGAGAAATTTTACTTTTGGTAACTTCAGTTCTTTCTTTAATTTAAAAATCTGCAGTTCATTTCAGTAATAATCATATGCATCTGATTAAACAAGAATTGGAACTTTGGTTAAAGAATTAATATCAATTCCACCAGTTGAATGGGATTTTGTGAACAAATTGTGTCAATTGCATCATTGCGGATAGAAACAATGATCAAAACTGTCTTTTTAAGTTCACTCTGATAATCACATTAATTTTTGTGTTTCACATATGCAGTATAGCGATACAAAGGTTTTACTAATACTTTTATTACAAGTTTAACATGACACAGAATGTCTACTGAAAGGCTTTTAAAAGCCCATTTACTGACTTTTTCCTACATTTTTAACACTTTCAAAGAATTTCCAGAAATATTTTAATTTAAAAAAATCTTAGAAAAAATTACATATATATAAATGTGTTATAGAGCAAAGAACTACTTTTATAGTAACTTTCAAGTTAGCAAAAGATTCAAATTATCCAAAGTTAAAAATAAAGAAATAAAATTATAATTTAAATATTATTTTCATTATACTTTTCCTTCACCCTGATACTACTCATATTATGACAGAGAGTAGTTAATGAGTCGGTTTCTGTGAAAGTGGTTTAAATCTATTTAATATTACATGAAGATATTTAAAAGATTGTATTTGGATGGTTTGAAAAACATTGGTACATGTTAATGCACTCATTTTATGTTTTTCAAATATTAAATTTAATAATGATAATGTGATCATTTTTAAAGTATTAATTAAAAGAATACAGTATAATTTCACACACGGAAATAGCTTAGACCATTCTCAAAGTAATTATATTTATAATTTTATTAACTACAAAAATTTATATTAACAAAATGATTAAAAATGTGGAGACTATGGGGGGAAGGGGGGACTATTTATAGTTTAAAAAAAAAGCTAATAGAAGATTGCATTCACCATTATCATTAACTTGCACTACTTTCGAAGAAAACAGCTCAAAGTATTAACTTGAATTCCCATTTTATACACCTTTAAGTAATTTTTCATTTTAATTATTTTAGGGGGTTTAACTAATTTCTGAACCTTTAAAAAAAATTATTAACAATATTGTCAGACAGGTTTAAAAAAAAAAAATATATATATATATATATATATATATATACATATAGCTAATTTTTCTGACACATTTGCCATTTTCCTGACTTTTCTGGATCTTCAGGTAGACACCCTGCTTTATATTATAAACATTTATAAACTGAAACAAAAGGTTGAGGCATACCTTTTGAGCACTTCTTATTTCTTGCTTTGTTCGCCGAGCCATTGGACTGCTCGGCATTGGACTAGCTTGAGCAATCAAATTTAGAAGTGATTTGGCAGGAGTCTTGTGAAATAACTGAGGTTTCAACGTACCAAATTGTTTATATCTGTATTCTAACCCAGGAGGTAAACCTATTGGTTCAGGGGGAGCCACAAACACAGTTCGATCACTTACTTGAGAGTCATCGATTTCAAGAAATTTAATATCACTACTCTCAGAAGTGTCAATTTTTTCTGTACATTCGTCAAAAAATGCTAAACTTGCATCTTTATCAGAAACAAAAGATCGTTCTTCAATAAAACGAATAAACATTTGAGTTTTCATCATCATAGAATAAAATCGGCTGTATGCCTTGTCTCGACTTCTTAAAAAGCCTGAAAATAAATAAAAAAAACTTTTATAGTAAGAAATGGTATAAAAAAAAAGAGAAAATTTTAAATCATGTTTTAAAATTTTGAAATTAATGTTTTAAAAGCTTGAAAAATAAAATAACCACTTCAAAAACTATGTTTTGTTGAGATTTATAAATTTATACAAAAATTTAAAATAGAAAAACTATATGATAACTTAAATATTGAAAACATATAAAGGAAGACAAAATCTTTGGGCATTTAATAATTAAATTATAATCAAAAGTGGGGCATTTAGAGCTAAAATAATTGTGAAATATATAAAATTTTCATTTCCCTTTATTTTTATTAAATACAAATTATACACATTTTTTACATAAAAATACAAAATTAAATCATATGAATAAATAATTCAACCTCAACATATAATTATTTGTTTAAGTTAACCTAACTTCTCTTTATCAAAATAACTCATAACAAGGAAAACTTAATTCATAAAGAAGAATGTATTATACTTTGAATCAATATTAAAAACCCAAAATGGAAGAATTATTTTACAAAACTACTAAAGAGATTTTAATACATAGAAAATAACTTAATAACTTATTCTCATCCATTTTTAACCTGAATTAAAAATTTCTTATATCATATTAGAAAAGAAAGGCAATAATGACCAAGCAGATAAATTACTGCTTTTATAAACATAATTTTATGTCCAACACTCCCAATGTGCCCCTATTGATCTGAAAATATGAAAATGTGCAACAAAGACTGGCCACTTTTTAGTGACTACAGAGATAATGTGGTCAAAGCTGCCATTTGGGGGGAAGGGGACATGTCAGTACGATACTACCTATGCTCAGATGATTTTTTTTGGGGGGGAGGTGGAGATTGAAGTTGTTCTTCAAAACTTTTAGCTCACTAAAAACTTAAATGTCATCAAAAACCTTTCTTGAAATTTATCTCATATCTCATGCCTTTAACATGCTAATGAAAGAATTGTCTCTTGTAATCCAATGTCTTGTATTCCAATAACCCTCAACACAAGTTTGCAAATAAACGAGCATGCAAAGTGAAGTTATTATAGTAAGTGTTTATATAAAGCTCTTATATTCTTCATTTATAGAATAAAAGCCTATTTTGTAATCCAAATTAAGTGTTGAGTTAAAAAACAATAGGTACATTTTGTAGATCAAATGGCAAAAAAAAAAAGTTGCAATATATATAAATGTATTTACGCATCTGACTGAACCTTGACCCTACTTTATAGCATAAAGGTGATTTGGGCTTGTTGCACTAAATGGCTAGAGACCTAATGCAGGCATGAAAGTAGACAATGACAAAAAAAGCTGAACTTCCCCGGGTGATGATTACATTTTCTCTTACATAACTCTTTTTCACAATATGATTCAGTACTACATACAGAAATGTTGCGCTCCTTCAAGCATTTTCGAGCAATTTTCGGAGCAGCAAAACAAAATTTGTAGTAGGAGAACGAATTTTCGTAGCAGCCAAAATGCAGATTTGGAGCAGGATAGTGTTTTTGTAGCAGTTAATCTAACAATTTAAAGGATAAATCATAGTTTTTGAGAAGTCTGCCTAATAATTTAGAATGATTGGTTGTTAGCATTTGGAGCAGCGAAATATTCAATAATTGCTGATATGGTTTGTTGGTTTGGTACATGCAATATATAGTATGTATTGCTATAGTACGTTGAGCCAATTGGAATGGAAGTGAATCAATATGCATAGTCATATCTCCGCCAGCGTACATCTCAGCAAAAACATGCGGTAGAAGATACTGTTTTCGACCAGGATTGCACACACACCCCTTTTCCAATCACGATTTCTCGATGGATTTGCATCAATCTCAGAAACAGTCCTAAAGGCTGTCAAAAAAGCGGATTTCCACTTAAAAACGGAAAACTTTCATGCCTGCTAATGTCTTAATACTGATACTTCCCCTCACGACAGTTACCTCTAGTTCTAATGTAGCTACTTGGACAATTAAAAAAAATATTTTAATGTATTGACTCTAATATTTTAATTCTTTAAATGCAATTTTATTTTTTAATGTACTAACATTGTCCACTCTAATTCTTATAATGTATTCTTTTGAAGTCTAGTGTTTTGATATTACCAAATGATATATAGTTTATTGGTGAGTAAACATCAGTATCAGAACAAAAAAAAAATTAAAAAATTAAATAACCTATCTCAAATCTTAAAATTTAGAGTGTAATATGAAAAAAGCATTCTAAAGAAATAAATTTTTTTAAAATATCATAATTCTATATTTTAAATAATACATTGAAATAAAATGATAACTAAAACACTTACCAGTTAGGTCAAACAAAGAATTTGGATCAGTGGTGCCAATCGTGGGAGCAGTTGTGATAGGTAATAAGAATGAACGATACCCTTTCAATATGGAAGCCATAAATCTTAAAAAAGCTTCCTGAATTTCAAGCTCAAGTTGACGCTACAAAAAAGGAAAAAAATGATACATTACTAGTAAAATTATTCTTGTAAAAATGAGAATTTAAAAAATGCACTTTAAATGGCAGTAAGAAATTTAATGCATCACAAGAATAAATTCAAATTTTACCTCTTTCCTTTTAGCTTGAAAATCATGATCTATTAATGTTGAATTATTAACTAGCAAAGAAGCTGGGTTATGGTTGCGCACAGAACCTAATTTTTCATATAATGACTGAAGAGTATTACGTAATATCCTTGCTGGGCGCTGAAATTAAAAAATTTAGACATTTTATATAAAGAATACAGGCCAATTTCTAAAGATAAATAGCTAAAAAGGACATTTTTAAAAACAATATTGACTCATACACAAACTATAACTAGTTAATTGTTCTCACTTTGAAATGTATTGTTGATAGTAACAAAAATACTGGTATGCATTAAAAATAACAATTGTTTTTTCTGCAACACAAATCCAAAAATATTATTAGATATAGAAAACCTTAAAATGAAGCTTTTTCAATACTTAAAAAGTATGTAATTTTGGTCACCTCCAACAAGTAATATACAAAAGTATGTAATTTTGGTCACCTCCAACAAGTAATATACTTAAACCTATTAATTTAGCAAAACTGAATAAAATAAAACTTTTTTATTGTACAAGTATTTTTACTATTCAGAAAAGGGAAATAAATATTTTAAGGATAAAATCAAAACCAATGAAAATAGAATATGCATAGCTTAATACATGACACACTTACTGAAATGAAGCAATTTACATTAGAATCAAAATAATGCGTAATAGTCTAAATTTTTTAAGTGATTAATATTGCAGTTCCATACTAGTGTAAAAGTATTATTTTTTAATACAAAAATTGATATACACATATACAAAATTTAAATAAAGAACTGCTATTGCTTACTATCTTTTCAACACAATCATTCCTATAAAACAAATAAATATGAATGAAGATGTAAGTATATTAAAAACAACTAAATGACACACATTTCTGCACAATGTGTATGTATAAATAAATATAGGTAAAAGTACGTAAGTATAAGTGTTTATTTTTATTTATATAAGGCATGCTTTAGATAAGTTTCTGCTTTTCAATCATATTTTAATCATTAGATTAAATAGATACTAATACTATCTCACTTAGTTTGCAGGAGGTACCAGCAAAATTAACTTTTGTTACTCTGCAGGAAAACTATATATAACAATGTGCTGATTATCATTGATGCATAAGTGATAAGACAGAAAAGATATACATTCACATTTTAAATTTTTGTAGTTTATTAGCTCTAAATTTCTACATGATGCCCTATGTCTTATATAATATGTACAAGATATTAATAAGAAAGAATATGAAAATAAAGGGATTTTTAAGGCATCCGTCTACGTTGAAAATGTCACTTTTTTGCCAAAAATTAGGGGTTTTTTTATTTCTCTATTGTAAAATTTCAACTTTTAGGCTTCTAAATCTGTTTTTGTTTCGTCTCTACAGCATTTTAAAGAAAAGTTACAGCTGTTTAAACATCAGTGACAGCTGTCAAAACAAAATGGAAATAGAGACTTCTGAACTGAAAGTTGTGAATTTAAAGCCTTTTAAAGAGTGTTTTTTGGACGAAACTTTTTAAATTTTCATGAAGATTAGTTTAAACATTTTTCTAGTATTTTTAATAATTAGCAACTTGACAATTAGAAAGTTTTGAAGCAAGAAAGTGTGGGGAATTTTAAACATGTAATTTAATTTTTTAATAGTTAAATTTGCTTTCATAAACTTCAAATGCGTTTTTCTCAGAATGGTATTTTTAATGAAATGTTGAAACTTGAAATGTGATTTCTCAAAAAGCTCTTAAAATATTTTGTTGAAAATTATTATGAATACTTTTGATAGTATCTACTAGTAAATGACCTAAAAGCTTTAAATTTGGATAATTTTTAGAAATGTTACACTCATAGTTAGCTATAAAGGTAATGAAAATTCGTTAAAAATTCAATGTGCATGATTTTGAAGGACCAAAATTTTTTACCAAATGTAAATTAAGCAAAGATTTTAGGTGATTCACTACTCCAGTGTATAAGAAATGTGTTGCATCAAAAATATTGAAATAATTTAATTTATTAAACAATTAGACCTTTTGAAAAAAAAATGATTTTTTTACTAAATTTTCTTCATTTATTAAAAATTTTATAAAAACTTCTCCAGGAATAAATTTTTTAAGTGCAATTCTCTATGATAATATAAGAAATAAATCTAAAAATGTAAAAACATGAATTGTTTCTACATTTAAAGAAAAAAGTTCTCCAAACGTAGATGGATACCAAGATTTTTAGGAGTTCCTAACCCTGACTCATCTTAAGTATTTGTATTTTAGACCAAAAACTAGGATACAAGAAAATTAAAATTATATGTGCACATGTATATATGTGTGTGTGTATATATATATATATATATATATATACACATATACACACACACATACATGTAGCTACACTTTATATATGTATATGTAAATTTGGCAGATGGGGTAGATAGTGATAAATAATCAATCAAGTTGCATGTATTGCAATTCTTGAAAAAAGGTGCTATACGAGTAACTTAATAAGAATCCCAGAAATTGGTTACAATTAGGGGTGGGAGGGAAAATAGCAGTGCAAGGATATGACATTGAAAAAACATTTTGTGTAGGTGCTCCAATACATTCCTAGAATAGCACTAAAAGAGAAGGAAAAGAGCTGTGTAGGTAGATGCTTTGACAGTGAGTGGTGACAAAATAAAATTAGGAACATCCTACAACTTAGCTTTGTTTTTTTTTTTTCCTGGAATATGTGTCTTACTGAAAAATTCTCTACATAATGTTGATTACTACAATCTTAAAACAAATGGCTATAAACTTATTTCTGCTAAAATGTCAAAAAGATATCTAAAAATTCAATGGAATTAAAAGTAGATATTATTCAAACAGTTGAAAATTATTGTATCATAACAAATATTTCAATATAATCACTTTATCTATCAAAAAAAAAATTTCTTTTTTTTTTTTAATGTATACCTCTACAATGTATACCAGTTCTCAAATATATGTAACAGATTTGCATTTCATTAACTTTTTAAAATTGTTCTCATTTTGTAATTTTCTAAACCTTATATTTCAATCTGTAACTAATAGTTTTATATTTTTCTTAATAATGAATATAGATTTTAAAACTATTACTTCCCTTTAACATCTTCAAACATACTTTTCACTTGTTCTCAATAACACAAACTCTTAGTAACTTCAACTTTTCTGCTCAACTTAATTCAACAAACCAAGAGCTCACTGTATCTCTTGATCATAATAACAGGATCAATGATTATAATAACAGGAAAATTAATATAAAAGTAATTTTGAGTAACAGGATATAATAGACATCACTTACTTTTGGAAAGAGTTTCAAATTGAGACATCTTTTTTCTTCAGAGCTATAAAAGATTAAGGATATTTGAATTTCAAGTTAACTTTTATATGAGATTAATAATCAGAAGCATAAATAAACTTACATGTATATTGAATTTGTATCCAGATCAACACAAGTAACATCCAGAGGTGGTTCAAAAAGATCGAAATATCGAGAATCAACACCTGAGAAATAAATTTAAAATGAGACAGACTGAACAAATAAAGAAGACTAAGATTACTAACTTATATTACCACATTTTCTGGTAATATATTTACAACCCAAATTATATAAGAAAAAAAAAAGAAAAATTTAAAGGCAAAATGCAAATAAAGCAGAAAACTTTACCTAATAAAGTACTACACTTCAACAAATAAAACAAGCATTTAAAATTTACTAAACCAAATAAAATTCCATTTGCAATTTGTATAACAATATCATACCTACCAACCTATTAAAAAAATGAATGTTTAAAAGGGTGTGAGCTACGATTTCCTTAATTATTGACATCAATTCATAAACAGCATTTATCACTGCAAAACATATCAATTCAATAACTACATTCTAAATTCATAAAGGAATAAATATTTTGATTAAATTATATAACTTCCTCTTGAGCCCTTTTATATTTCACGATTTTCATCAGGTTAAAAAATTATGATTAAAAAGTAGACAAAAACTTTAGGACGTAAGTATGAGACTGCTTAAATTTTATATTTTACTACATTTTGAGTAATAACAGATATGTCCAATTAACACTGTGGAGCCACTGTGGAATCACAGGTAACAAGCTTGCTGCCTCTGGCTTTTTTCTTTAAAAAATTCATAAATAAAAGTAAAAATCATCCTATTCCAGACCTAGGTGTGACTGCTAACCATCTATAACAGGCAGCCAAATAGAATTCATAAACACATAAAATATAAAATAATTTTTATTCTCCTAACCAGCTCTGTCCTTCCTCAAACACATCCTCCTGATTGCTGACATAGCATAAAGAAAATCATTAGTCCTAGATTGAGATACTTATTCTGCTAACTTTGAAACTCTGTAAAGGGTAAAATTTGAGGTTCTGTCATGGAAAGTCCCATTCACTGTGACCTGACTAAACCAGTCACGATTTAAGATTAAAAACTGGACATGAGAGCCTTGAGATGCAACAGCAGTTTGGGTTTGATGGAGTCTTCAACTTGCCCAACTTATTCTGCTGAATACATACATGGAGACTATTTAGACTACATGTTCTGAACCTTTTCTACTGCCTCATTTACAAGAAAAAAAAAAATCTAATGCCTCCTCTTCCATAACAGCTAATTATACCAAATATTAAAATATTGTTGCATTTTATATATGTATTATTTATCCATAAGGAATTACAAAATAGAAATTAATTAAAGAGACCATCAAATGTATTAAAAAAATATATATTAAAAACTTATAAGTGAACACAAAACTAATACAAATTTAAAAAATCAATGAAGTGATTGAGGCTGGAGAAGTTTTACCAATTTGTTAATGCTTGGTCCCAATTTTATTAACATCATAAAAATTTTAAATAGCTAAAAAATAATTATTTATGAAACAAAGTATTTTAAAGTATTTTACGAATTTTCCAAATAGATAAGTGTGCCATAATAGCTTCCCATTTGCCTTTAATCTTTCTACAGCCACCATGAAAGGCTCCTGTGTCCACTGGGGAGCAATAATGGCCCTTTTGAGAATCTATGGTTTAGATTCTAATTCTGGACTTGTTAGTGTAATTCCCTTTAATGCAACCAAAAATCACTGAAACATTTTATATGTTTCTGCACTGTGCTGAGCTGCTTGTCACAGATTGTTAGTGGTCATGCCTATGTCTACCAGAGAATTAAAAAATATATATATTTTAAGACTGATTTTAAAAAAAAGAGAGAATTTTTTATGGGACCTCAAAGCATATAATTGCACTCACCTGGGACAGATAACAATGAAGAAAATAAAAATTAAATTAGCAGAATAAATTATATAATAAATAATTTACAATTTTGCATAAAGTTCTATGATTTTCGAGTGAGAAAAACAAATTTGGGAAAAATATCAAGAAATTTTTCATGTGCTACTTAAAGTTTATTAATAACAAATATACAAATGAAAATAGATAAAAAGAGATATTACCAACTATGAATGGTACCGGAGCACATAAAACATCTGATAAACCAAGAGGACACAGGGGTATGTAAGGGCACTGCCAGTGAAATGGAAATATCAGCTACATTTCAAAGAGAAAAAAAGTCATTGATGTCAATATAAATCTTGTAACTACATAACTGCAACAATAACAATAGTTAAAACAACAGTGAAGAGAAATTATACCATGACAACAGCTTCTGCTACACTGGTCAAGACATCTGGACGCAAAGAATGAAATAAAATTTTCTGCTCTGTAAGTGCAAAAAGTAGGATTTTGAGACAATTATTTGGTCCCAAATTTTTCAAGAGCTGAACAAAAGAAGCACCCCTAGAAATAAAATATTAAAAAAATTAAAGTCATAGAATAACACACAGATGCAAGTTATAAAAGCTAAAGATAATTCTAAATTACACATTAGGAAAAATAAATAAATTGTGCTGTTGGTATTGCCAACATACAAATACAGTTATTAGACAAGTGGTACTCAAAATAGTTCTTTTAGGCTCCCAGGGCTTCATGTTACTACTGATGAATTGTGTAGTAATTAATATTAAAAAAAACTTTAAAAAGATATTACACAAATATCTACTAAACATTTAAATGATATTTTATTTCCAAACTTAATTAAGATATAAAATGTCATTACACCATTAATAACTGCAATAGAAAATAATTTAAAAATCATGGTTGAGAAGGCTGTGAATTTTCTTTCAATGGAAATTAAGTTATAATTGATACAGCTGAATTTGTTGCATTTAGAAAATAGGCAAAAGCCAATAGAATTACAATAATAGAACCACATAAATAAGAACAAAATTGATAACATACACAGAGCTATTCTTAATTTCCTTGGTGTATCATGATGAGTAAAAAAATTAAGATGAATATAGCAAAGATGAATTCTGCTTTAAATACAGAAACAATTCAAGTTTTCCATAATAACAGATAGAACTAGGCTAACAGTTAGAGGGCAAGTCTTATTTGTTTTAATACAATTGATTCAAACTGATCTTCTAACGATAACATAATTCATTTGCCATACCCTTCCCCCCCCAAATGGTCACAAGAATTAAATGTATAGCATTTTCTTGTGGAACCATGTAAAACACCTCGTTTTCTATTACATACTTTGCCATATGATTTAGCTGAACTGTGTGAAAGGATCCCATACTATTGATAGAACCATGACAGATTTCCATAAAATACCATTAACATACCATTTATAGAACCATGTTAAATAGAGTCTGGCATGCACTGGATTATCACACTGATGGTATGTTATGTAACTAAGGGTTCACACCTATAATATTCACAAAAACTGTATAAAAAACTTAAATTGTTTCTGTACATAGTACAATTTTCTTTTTTGTTGTATTACTCTCAGTTTCTATATATACAGCCTTCTTTGTTATATTTCCACCTTCCTATTTCCTTTTTAGGACAGCTTCCCTCTCCTAAGTAGTACTGGACACTTGTGTGGTGACTGGGTGTGAAAAAGTCCCCATGTAGCTCATGCATGTTGTAAGATGTGACTAAAATAGGTATCAAGCATTCAGGTGTATAGCTGAATACTCTGCCCCTGGGATTATATCAGGGGGTTTACCTACTGTAAGTAAACACAGGTGGTGCAATCCAGAGGTACCCTAGTGACCTGTTTCTCCTTTCTCTTTTTATTCTCTTCTCTTAGGTTTGGATACAATAGACCCCTGGTCACAGTGCCCTACCCTTGGGAAACCTCCATAGGACCTGCCCTAAAGGTGATTTCGTTCATTCAAGTAGTATTGAAATATAATGTTTTTATAATTTAAAACACAAGATAATTTCAATAAAACTACTTTAAATACTCAAATATTTTATTTATATTTTATTTTTATGTTACTATTAAAATACCACAGTTAAAATTGCAATATTATTATGTAGCTGTGTAGAGTTATTTCATTTAGGGGATACTAACAAAGTGTTTGCTATGACAAGGAGTCCATGGGCAAAACAGTTTTGGGAACCACTGGAATCACTAATTTTATTTTATTTTTAACTTAATTTAAAGTTTGTTTCAATAATAATCATGTACATTAGATCAAATGATAAATGAAACTTTGATATGAAAATTAAACTTATTATCACCATTGATTCAACTAGCAAATTGAGTTAATTGGTTTGGGTTCATTTGAATAAAAACTGCCTCTTCTCACAACATAAATGACATCAATTGTGAGGTATGTTACAGATATGCAACACAGTAATACAAAAAATTTAAGAAAATAATTAGCACATAATTTGATAAAAAGAATTCCATGGTAATTTAAAATATATTTTTAATATTAAAAAATTTTTCTATAAGTATATTAAGGAAAATTCAGCTTACGTCAGAGGTAACTGAGTATCTCCCGGCTGAGCAAGAGTGATTGTATAATCAGACAACTAGAAAAATAAAAGTTATAAATCTTCAAATTTATGAAATTAATAATTTATAATATAAACACTGCAATAATATCAATTTTCAGCAAATTCTTACAAAAATATTACTTAATAAATTGTAATATTTTAGTAAATTGAAGACTAAGAAAGGACATTGAAAATAAGTCAAAGAAGCAAAAATAAATTTATTTTTAAATTTGTGTCATTAAAAAGTAAAAGTTTATAGCTACTTGTATAAAAATCCTTGGCCTTTGTACAGATGGAAAAGGAACTTCCAACATAAAATGTGAAATAATTCTGAAAATACAAAGTGTTACACAATTAAGACATTTTTATAAA
Source organism: Pardosa pseudoannulata (assembly GCA_032207245.1). Taxonomy (NCBI): domain Eukaryota; kingdom Metazoa; phylum Arthropoda; class Arachnida; order Araneae; family Lycosidae; genus Pardosa; species Pardosa pseudoannulata. Next base: position 64,348,972 of record CM063505.1, on the reverse strand, counting down.
ATGCAGCACATTTTCATAAAAAAAGTAATTAATTTATGTTTTTTTATAACTGCTGAAAATCTTCAAAATGAACACTTAAAAAAGCAAACACATTAGTTTAATGGACACTTTTGTAATCACTAGCTATAGCACTCCTATTTTTTATACATTTATCTGTAAATAATAAATGCTTTTTAAAAAGAAGGACAATAAGTTTTATGATAAATGATAAATAGGTTTTGTCACCTTAAATAATACAAAGAAAGCACTCTAATCTGAATCGAATCCTTTCAGACACTATTGCCACATTCTATTACCTGTTTAATGTACCTGTTTAATACACAGCACTAAGGTAATCAACTTTTTTTCAAAAGAAAAGGACAAAAGTAAATTAAAGAAACAAATATTCCAAATAAAAAACATTATTCTTTTCAATAATAATTAAACAGTGAGCATTAAAACACAGTCTGATTTGCAGCAGTGAATTTTGTGCACATCCCTGGACCCTCGGTTTTTAAAAGGGCTCTCAGTTTTAATGTATTTTAAATAACGATTTTTATCAATTAAACAAAACATGAAAAGTGCAACAATATTTGTGAATGTTAAAAGAACGATATTTAAAACTCATTATCTAGTTGTACAGGAGAAAAGTGCTTATTAAATGACTTAAATCTTCATTAAAATTTTTTATTAATCCATGAAAATTATCATGACTTGCTTTATAAGCATTAGATTCTGACTAACTGCTCTAAACCTTATATATTTTGCTTGAACATTTTGTAAATGCTACCTCCAAGCTTGAAAATCTTCCTATTAACTATTTTTACATGTGGATAACTAAGACTAGTGCCTAAATAGTATAAATTTATGACAATCTATATAAAGTAGTGCTACTATCTAAAATTTTTGAGTAGCAAAATGCAGTAAACAGCTGTTCTAAGAAAACAAGGGTGATTGTAAAGAGTTAAAATTAATTAGGGATTTACTGAAAGATAGTTGAATATATAATAAGAACAAAAGCAAAGATTTGTAAGAGTTTTATAAAGACAAAACAAATCTGTCAGAATGCATAGAAATGCAATGAAATGTATGGAAATAGGACATTTTCAGTTGATTTTCAGCTATTGCAAAAAAAAAAATTGCTTTTAAACAAAATTGCATTAATCAACCTTAATAGCAAGAATTACAACTGTTCAGATATTTATATTGCATAACATGATGGAAAGTAAAATCTGTTTATTGTCCTTTGGTTCAGTACCTAGATCCTTAGCTTCTAAATACTAAATACCTAAAAAAAGCACACAAATTTACTGTCTATGAGTTGCACCCTATATAAAGATTTTAACCTTAATAAATCTCAAATCAAATTTCCTTAACTAATAATGTCACTTTAATAGCATATATATATATATATATATATATATATATATATATATATATATATATATATATATATATATATATATATATATATATATATATATATATATATATGTATATATATGATGCATGTTTATATATATATATATATATATATATGTGCATGTATATATATGATGTATGTATATGTAAATATATATATATGCATGTATACACATATATCTGTGCAGCTATTATTCAAAATACTTTTGCAAATTCCTACAAATAATTTAATAATTTAAAAAAAATTCAGAAATCCAAATTTTAGAATACAAAAATATTTGGAATTCCAAACAAATATCCACTTACAAGCCCTTATGGTTTAAAGAGAAAGATGTTCTTAAAACCATTGAATATTATGATTACAAAATCTGAAAGATTAGAATTACTTAAATGTGAAGCTATTTAAAAGTAGAACAAAGTATACCTTTCTAAAGGAACTTTATGAGGACCTGTTATAGACATTCTATGCAGATAACGAAGAAATTTTTCAAATGTATCAAAGAAAGGCCATCTTGACAGCAAGCAAATGGATTTATTTGTTTGCAAACATTTTGTCTTCTTTTGCTCATCAGTCTCATAATTCAACAATGAATGCATTGCAGCATTTAATTTGATTTCAGGGAAAGCTTCATAAAAAGTTACAGCTGCACCATACACCTGAACAGAATAAAAGAGAATTTTAATTAAAAAACCTCATAAAATTTCTTAACTTTGAATAGCATTTTAAGAAAATTTCTTATCTTCTTCACTATATTTTTATGTAGGTGGTTTAATCCACATAAAATACTGCACAATACACAATGACTCTAAATATACTTTTAATGAATACATAAGAGAATTTTTAACACCTCAAACTAATGAGTACAAATGATTACACTGAGTACAAAATAATGATTAAAAGTTATGAATTCACGCATAAATATAATATTCAAAAAAGCAGTTTTTTTTCTTCAGAATAATATTTCTGAGGAACTGAATAATATTTACTGCTACCAAAATGAAAGTGAAATTCAAAGAAAATGCTACAATTAATATATCGCTTTTTATCCTCTTTTTAAATATAAATGTTTATTGTCTCTTAAGTATAAATACTATTCTGTTACAAATTTGTTCCCTGCTATAATAAAGTACCTTATTTTATAAAATATCAAACTACACTTACTTATACTTTTATAACATTATAGAAACTCATCCTATATTTCTTAATAAATATATTATAACAGTACACTTACACTGATTTTTTATAAAATTACTATAAATAATAAAAAATCATGGTAAAAATCTTATTTTTTTTAATCATATTATTATTATTGTTGTTACTTAAATAAGGTTTTTAGATTTAAATTGAATTTTTTATGTTTTATTTTTTTAATTTTTTATACATTAAACATTACAAATGAAGTTATTTAAATGAGGATTAAATTATTATAATTTATAATTATGTTTTCATCAGCCTATTAATTTTAATGTGAGCAGTATTATTTTTGTATGACAAATAATTAATATATTAAATGCATGAACTATAATTTTTTTTATTCCTTCTAAACAAATTTTTAATAACTGTTCACGTTTTTTTATTGTTCACAAACATAAAAGAATATTTATTTAAAAAATTTTTAAAGAATTAGTACTTAAAAACCACAAAAACAAATATAACTGAAAATACTATGCATTGTATGTCAGATTTAGAGAAAATCCTGAAAGGTATCTGATTTGGCCAGAAATTTCATTAATAAAGGAAGGATATTTAATACTTATTTTTACAATGCAAAAGCTAAAGTATGAGCTGTATCTTCTAATGCTGCTGGTAAAATGCTCTATTCATACCATTAAAAAAAATCTGCTTAAATCAAAGTGTTAAAAATAGTATTCTTGATTTAAATCAATATTATTTAATCCAATGAGATTTATATTATGATTTATATAGAAAGAATATAAATCAAGCAACCTTGATAATAAAAAAACCTATGTGATTTTTTTCTTATTTTATTTTTTCCCTGGCTGGACCTACTTACACCCTACTTACATAGTTTTCTAAACTTTAGTAAGAAAATACTATAATTTATTAAACAAAACAAAAATCAACATAAAAGAGGGACCACATGCCTTTTCAGCAGAATAAGAGGTTAAAACAAATGTAGAAAATACTGGCTTTGGTTGCTGAGCTATCTTTGGCCAACATTCTATGGTCGCACCCATAGGTAAGCAAAAGAGAGGAACTGAAGGAGGTAATGGAAATGTTTCATAGTCTTCTAACGGAAATCTCCCTAAAATGCCTGAAAATAAACATTGAAAATTGGTGTACTATAGTATGCAAGATCAAATATTATACTCAGAGAATTAAAAAAGTAAAGTGTAAAAGTGTTTGTAGAAAAATGAAAAAAAAAATTATTTATACATCAAATACTGTATAGATAAATTACTCACTCAAATACTTTTGTTTTCGATGAACAGCCATCATTAAAGCTTTTTGCAACATTTAAAACACTTTTGTAGCAGAAATTTCACTAGTTTTTCTTTAACACAATATGTTAAGTCAAACAATTATTTTATAACAGTTAGCATAAAGTTTTGAGCCTATATATTTGAAAGGAACATTTACTATACCTTTTTATCACAGTAGAATTTCTATTTTACTTGGAAAAAATATTTAATAAAATTTAAAAAGTTAGAAATATGCAATCAAGATAGAAAAAAGCAGCTAAATTTACACCTTAAATAAAACTATGTTTAAAATAAAATGTCTAAGAACTTTATTTTAACAACAGATTGTCATCAAAAGAATTTTATTAAAACCAATAAAGAAAAAGAATACAACAAAAATGAAAAAAATAAATCTGAAGAATATACCTGGTTTATAACAAAGAAGATCTGGCCGATTCATAGATTTCTTATAACACAAATATACATCATTACCGAGCTAAAACAATAAAAGTAAAATTAATTGTGAATTAATTTTAAATAATTAAAGTGAATACAAATTTTATTTTTTACTCACCACTCCTTTATTAAGATTCTTGTCAATCTTACAAAATGCATGAGGTGGGTTTTCTCCCTTTAGAAAAAATATAAATTATGGTATCACTGAATTAGATTAAAACTGAAAGGTTACTTTATTATTATTAACTAGCATATAGCCCGTCATATGACAGGATCAGTAAAATTTTTAATTTTCCAGAATTGTAAAGTACCCTATGAGGTAGGTAAAAAAAAATGTTTTGTTTTTTTTGGCTGATAATTGCTTTTCAACAAAAATAATCGATTAAAATCATCCCATATGTACTTAATCTATTATTTAAGTCAAATAAAAAAGAAAATTATTTATGTAATATCTAAGTTTAGGGATAAAACGTATAGAAATATTGCAGAACACATTTAAATAATTTAAAATAAGAAATGATTCAATGAGATGGTTAAAGGAATGAAGTCATAATGCAAGAAAAAAAATTTTATTTTTACCTATTTATTATGTGATAAATTGATAAATTTAATCACTTGCTCTTAAAATGAGGCTTGATATAATGGCATTAAAAATGCTCGAAAAGGGGACAGGGTGGATTTCGAACGTTTAAAAGAGGACAGTATTTTTCGCTGTGATACAAAGCTTATTTATACCAATTTACTTCAGAATCTGATCTATAGTTTAGGAAAAGATAAACTTTACTTGCTTTGAATTTTGAAAACTCTAACTCATCAAAAATCCAATATGGATGCCTTTATCCATTCCAGGTCTAACAGCTTCATAACTTCGAGGACAGACGAGCAGATAACTTAGGCTATTATTATGTTATGAGAAGAAAGTTTAAGGATACACAACAGGAACTGTTTATGCGGCCAGGGACATCCGTAAAGCAATACGTGAATTTAATAAAATAAAAATTATAAAAAGTTGAAAAAATAGTAAAAGTTTATTTTAAAAATAATAAAACAACTTTCAAAATAAGAATTTAAATGAAAAAATAGAAAATATTAAATTTATTAGACATTAAAAAAAGTTGGCTACGTCAGGGATAGAACCGTCAACCCGAGAAGTACAACGATCAAGTGGGCGGACATCCTACCAAATGTACAAAGCCTGCACGTTGTAAGCCAACTAATTAGAGTATATGAAGGTTCAAGTAGAAACAGTCCAGAAATTTAAATATTACTCTCCGCCTTTGCCATCCTATCAAGAATGAATTTCGTATAGAATAAGAGGAAGGATAAGGCGTGAAATAATAGCATTAAACGCTCGAAAAGGGGGGATGGGGGGGATTTCGAACTCACTTTCAATTTTGCTAACCCTAACTCATGAAAAATCCAATATGGATGCTGTATCCATTCCAAGTACAACCGCTTCAGAAATTCGCAGACAGACAACTTAGGTTATTATTATATAGGAGATTTTATTCATAATAATCATTCCACATTTACATTCCTTCCTAATATAACACTCCATATAATTTTTTTATTCTGTGATTAAAATTTTCCTATTTTACAGTGAATTTGAAATGAGAGTTTTCTGAATCATTAATACATTTCCCTAACAATATCTTTAAAATTCAAATCTTCTCAATTACTTAAACCCTTAATAACTAAAATGGAATTTGATGCATTCAAACTACTATTTAATTTGGTCAATTGAACAGTTATTTACAAGCTTAGGTTTAGGTTTGGTTTGGAGTACTATGGTCTACTTTTTGCAACATAAGGGCTAATGAGACCGGGACCTACAGCTTAAAGCCGATTCTGAATGGCTATGAACATCCATGCCACTGTGGGATTCGAACCCACAAACTCCGGTTCCAAAGGTCAGCACCCTAACCAATCCACCATTGTTCGGCAATTTACAAGCTTAGAATCAGAATACTTTGAAATGTTTATTGCTATATAATAACTAATCAAACTGATGTATAATATAAATTAATAATTAAGTAAGGATGTAAAATAATAAATTAGTAGGTCTGTAAACTATGAAACATTTAAAAACATTTTGGAATACATAGAGGAACTAGACATGTTTCACACTAAGTTGTTTTGCATCATATTATTTTTACAAACTCACATATGACAACTAGAATGTTATAAACAAAACAGAATCAACATACTACTGAAATAATTAAATAACCTAACAATATACTGTATGGCATCTGCCACAGACTTCATACCTCAAAAAGTCCACAATGACAAACAAAATGAATAATGTCTCTCAAGTGTTATTGTGTGTCTAGAAGTTAAGCCTCATTTCAAATTTTTTAATGGGAGTTAATTTAAAAAATGCATATTCTACAGCTGCAGTTAATGAAATAGTTATTATAATTACAAATAATACTCAAATATTGTTAATTTATGAATTAAAAGATAACATACAATAGAGCTTATGTAAAGAAAGAACTTTCTGAAATCAGCTTTTGTAAAAATTCACCAACTCAATATATGAACTAGAGGTTAGATCTCATAAGAAATTTAACAGTTAAATACAAAAGTTTAAGATTGGATGAAATTTCAATACTTAAAAGAACATTAAAAAATAGCTATTGAAAATGATAATTTAGAAAACTAAAATCTAGAAAAAAAAAATAAGAGGAAAAACTAATAATAAATAGGAATATATTCTTCAGTGTAAAAAAAGGGAAAATTTAGCAAAAGTAAGAAATTGCTTTACTATCATCAACTACTCGATAAGAAAATTTACTTCATATTTCACTATGAAATTTTACTTTTTTACTCATGTTTAAGTACATTATTTACAATTACTGTGAAACAAGTTAAATTTGTTTGCTGAGATTTAGTAGAGTTAAAATATATTTAATTACTAATATATAAGTGCCAATAGTAATAAACAAAATCACTGAAGACAAATATTAAAAATATCAATACATCAACAAATTTATAAGTCATGAAAATTTAAAGTAACATTCAATGTTTTTAAATCTATTTTAACTTTATATCTCAACATAAGTGTAATAAATACTTTAGGAATGGAGAGGGGGGTATTTGCAATTTTTGAAAATAGACTGAAAAACCAAAATTTCTGTTTTGTAGTGTTTAAAATAAAAAATATATATATAATTTCAGCAGACAAAATCATACAATTGTACACCAAGAAAACGAAACAAGAAAATTAAATAATCTGAAAAAAGAAAATTAATATTTTTTTTTATGTTTTTGTTGTTATGAAAACGAAACAAGAAAATTAAATAATCTGAAAAAAGAAAATTTTTTTTTTATGTTTCAGAAAAAAAAAGTATAAAATAAAATAAAAAAATTATCAAACTTCACATAGCAATTCATTTTTATTCTAACAATATTAACAATTTATTAATTTTCATTCTTATCAAAGTAACAATAAATAAGAAATAATAATTTACAAAACATAATCTTTAAAAAAGTTATACCACTAAATATGCAAACAAAATTACAATTAAAAGAAATTTTATCCCTATCACAGTTTTGGAATTTTAATTTGAACTCATATATTTGCAAACTATAACAAAAATAATTACTCACATTATTTAAAATACAAAATAAATTTAACTACATTAACAAATCTTTAAATATATAATAAAAAATAATGCCTTTCATCTGCAAGCATATATATCATCCATATTGAAGCTGATGTAATACGATATTTTTTATAATATACATCTAAATAAAATTACAAAATACTACAAAAAATACCTTAATAAATGTGATATAAAATACATTAAATAACAAAATAAAAGCATAAAAATAACAAAAAGGGAGATTACCTTATTTGCAATTATAACACAAATGTCAGTCACTACAAGTTGATTGCATGGAGCATTTTCAGGAGCTCTGCGATATGTTATAAAAGTTTTAGAACCACTATTATTTACATTAGCTGAACGGCCACTAGGTGTTTGTGATACTATTTCACTATCTGCCATAATCTTTTCTTTCCCTTCATATAAAACCCTGAAAAGAAAAAAACAGTAAAGTTATAAAATGTTTTAAAAAAATTTTGAAAAATACAATTTTTAGAATTTTTTTTTTAAATTACATGTTTTAATAAACAGAATTAAAAATTAAAAATCAAAAAATATTAAAATATTAAGAAATATGCTTAAAAAATACTCATCTTACACTAGTTATTTTTCAAACAGCTTATGTCTGAGTAAGATTACCAAGAGAAAAGTTAAATGATTTCAAAATTTTATTTAATTTTTTAATATATAACACCAATATAAAAAATATCGAAAATAAAAAAAAATCTGAATTACATGAAATGTATACCACATTTTGCTTCAATTTTTTTCATATGCTTAGAATAAAACACTATATTTGGTAATTATCCTTACACTTAGCTACAGAAAAAGTACCTACATTTTTTGCAAGATTATTTTTAAAGAATCAAGGTGCCTGTACAAATAAAAATATCAAGGTTCAATCTTACCAAAGTAATTAGAGGTAATCAGAAATTTACTGCCATATATTTGAATAATAAATAATCACTGATTAACTAATTGACTCCGGTAAGATAAATCTTAATCATATGACAAATGAAATATTAAATGATTTTAATTTTGAAAACAACGTCCCTCTAAAAACAGAATAGATTTGAAATTTCAAAAAATGGTGAAAACAAAAAAGCTAAATAGTTACATTATTTTCAAACAATTTTAACACTATCCCATAAATTAAATTACTTAAAAGATTTCAGTTATTTTAGCATGTCATCAAAAGCAAAATATATAAAAATATAGTTCACAAGCAAGATGGATGGTAAAATTAGTAATATATCTCCATCCCAATTTTGATTTTTAATCAATCTGGCTAGCCTGAAACCTTCCCTAATTCCAAATTAATCTCCATACTAAATATTGTAAAGATCAAACCAGCTATTTAAGTATGCATAGCAAACAAACAGATACATACACATATAAAAGAATGCATATATATATATATATATATATATATATATATATATATATATATATATATAGGCATAAATATCCTTTCAAAATTAAAAAATTCTTTAAATACAAGAATTAATGGAAAATTATAAGCTACTAATATACAAAATTACTGTTATTACAAAAGATTACTGTTATTACAAAACAATCCTATTTGCAACAGCACTTTTAGCATAAAGCATAAAAAATACAAAGGAATTTAGATTTAATCCCTTAGACAAATGATTAGTTTGGAGTGCTACAGTCTACTTTTTGCAACACAAGGGCTAATGCGACCGGGACCTACAGCTTAAAGCCGATTCTGAATGGCTACAATCATCCATGCCAGAGTGGGATTCAAACCCACGAACTCTGGTATTGAATGTCAGCACCCTAACCAATCGGCTATCGTTTGGCACTTAGACAAATGAAGATTAGATCTAAAAATTAAGAAATATATAAACAAAAAAAATTATAAACAAATAGAGATTAAATTATCAATAGACTTATTTTAGAACATTCACTCCCACTCTCGAAAATAACATTTGATGACAAAATATTTGATTGATAATATATAGAGTAAATGCAAAATGAACAGTAAATGGAATTATATTGAATATTTTTATGAATAGAGCAAAGATAGGCAACTCTGAAAATTATAATTATACAGGTTTATTACAAAAATAAATAGTAAAAACATTAATTTTATCATATATGCTAATTAAAGACCCAATATAAACATTTGCATCTATTACATTTTTCTAAACACCAGTTTCATGCAACTTGTATAAGAAAAATTCTATGTTAGCAATAAAATTAGTTATTACATGAAAAACAGGACTCATTTCTTAGGAATTCTTAGTGTTAAATTTTCTTATGTTTGGATATAACAGACTTATGGTAGCAATGTGTAGCTTGAAATCACCCCCATGAGCTACCCTATAGGTGGTTTCAGTCATTTATTCATTCATAAGTGATAAAATAGTCAAAACAAAAATTAAAAAGTTTAAAAACAATATTTTACACTAAATCCTTTAACTACTGATAGGACATACATGTCCTAAAAGATTAAAAATTGCTACAGAGATTAAAAAAAAAAAGTGCTTAAAATTTACTGTAACATTGCTCATTGTAGAATGAAATCAGCTTTAAAAGTAAAAGAAACTAGACAAAGTAATATGAATAATCTGGTAATTTATTTTGTACATATATTTAAAATAAATTTGAAAATTTTAATATAATCACAGCAATAAAAAAAATTTTTAAAATTATAAAATCTTAAAAGTTCAAAAATAAATTAAAAATAATATTCTTTAACACAAATGTAAGATTATTGTACAAAAGGAAGCAAAAAATTAACAAACCCAACATCAACGAGGGGTGGCTTATCTCTCCCACGTCTGTAGCAAAAATAGATATTTGGGCTGCGTAAACTTCCATGATTTAAATCAGCGTTTAGACCAGATGGAGTATTTTCTATACAAACATAACCTTTGGGAACAACTTCTCCTTGACTATGAATAATAACTGTTACATCAGTTATAGGAACAGAAGAATGGTTATTTTTAGGAGTATTTCCATCATGAGAAAATTCATCTAATGGCGAAGCATGATCCTGAAGCCCAGCAACAACAAAATAATCAGCAACTCTTTTATCCTCCATTCTTCAGTGTCAACATCCTGGTTTTTATGAATAGTAAGTAAAACCAACCTGATAAAACACGCAAAATAATTTATCAGCTTGCAGTACATAAACTAAAAAAATGATGAATCACAAATACAGATTAATATAAGAATATTCACGCTTTAAATGAAATACAGCATCTTTAGTTCGCAGTTAAGTTAAAATTGAGCACTGATGTTTTATATTGCAGAGAACTTAACACCATAACTGTTTCAAAATTTTATCAACTTTACTCAGCAGTTAAACAGCTGACGATTATTTTTTAAAAAGCAGAACACTAGTTCGATGTAGCGTACAAATTATACAAATTCTAAAACAAATGGAGCGGCAAAATAATCGATCTTAAGTCTGAGAAAGTCTTCCCAGTTGAATATTTTTTCCAACTTATTGTTATTACTTTTTGTCTGCCCTTTTAAGCCAGGGAGCGTTTGATTTAAATGTTTTATTCCATTTTGTGAAAAAACATTTTCTCCCACTTCTGCAACAGATTGAATTCCCCGCTTGCATCTACATAACATTTTCGAAGCGTCAAAATCGGAACAAACCAGTCAAAACGCTTAACCCTCAGGTTTGCCCATCGGTGTCAATTTTGGGGGGACGTATCTAATACATTAAATATGAGCAAATGTTAGTAGAATTTGGCATACCTGAATAAGTTTACATCATTTGTACAGTTTAATAAGTCAGAAAGTCTTCAAAAAATGTATGATGCCTATTTTACAAACAAATTTACAAACTATAGAGACAATTTACAAATAAATAGAGATTAAATTATCAATAGACTTGTTTTAAAACATTCACTCCTATTCTTGAAAATAACATTTGGTAACAAAATATTTGATTCATAATATATAGAGTAAATGCAGAATGAACAGCAAATGGAATTATATTGAATATTTTTATGAATAGAGCAAAGATAGGCAACTCTAAAAATTATAAATATACAGGTTTATAACAAAAATAAATAGTAAAAACATTAATTTTGTCATAGTATACGCTGACTAAAGACCCAATATAAACTTCTGCATCTATTACATTTTTCTAAACACCAGTTTAATGTAACTTGTATAAGAAAAATTCTATGTTGACAATAAAATTAGCTTTTAAGTGATAAACAGGCCTCATTTATTAGGATTTCTTGGTGTTAAGTTTTCTTATTAAAAGGTTAAAAGTGAAAGTAATGGAATGAAAGACAACATTATTTATGAAGCCTGCACATATATTACTATTAAACAAAATACAATTTTAACACATATATGATTAATCAATCCCCAGTAAAACTAAATGGTGAATAGTGACATAATTTACACACTCTCAAAGAAGCATACATTCAAAAATACTTGAATAAATTTATTTTTACAGTTATAACTAAATGTAAATTTAACATAAAAGGTAGAATATACGGTCAAACAATTTTAAATGAAAATTTAATTTTTTTTTAATTTTATTTTACAAAACGTATTTGATATACATTTTTAAATTGAATTTTGCAAAATTAATATATAAGTCCTTGAAGAAATAACTGCCAACAAATAAATAATAAAGATCAATATTATACTTAATATGCAAATAAACATTAAACCATGAAATACTTTTCGCAATCATTAAGTATTTAACCAAAAATGCATAGTTAAAATTTATGCACAAAAAATAGTAACTATCTGATCACAGTTGCACATTTAAATGTGATTAGTGTGTAATCATATGTTATGTTTGACCTCGAGTTATATTTGTTCAAATTTAATTAGTATAGGCACGTAATTATAAAAAGAAATATTTCAATAAATTTATTTGGTTTATTATAATGATCAACCTCGTCAGTATTATATATTATTAACAAAACTTCTAAATCATTTCATATTTTATAAGATCTCAGCAAAAATCAACATAGCTCACAAGGTATAATTCATATATTTATACTCCTTTTATTACACAACAACTAAAGTTATACAGACGAAGGTGAAGTTAGTCGAAGTTTGAAAAAAGAAATATTACTAATATGGGAAAATGCGTAAAAGGTAGAATATAAGGAAGCAAAATCAAATTGCTCTCGTTGTAGAGAACTACAAAAGGATTAGTTTACCGAAAACAAAAAATATGCTCACTTTAAAACTATTACAAAATGAGTAACACTTACCCCTGACCTGCAGCCTATTTACATTAGATAGGGTATATTGAATAACTGTAAATAAAAGTCGCCATTAATGACAATTAGAGTCGGGAAAGTCCGGAATGAAACTTGGACGAATGACTAATGCTCCAAGACATGAGAAGCGTTTTGTTTTGGTTTCATATTTGAACTCTACTATCAAAAGAAAGTTCAAAATGTAAAATTTTTTTTCTTGGATTTAGACACTTATTGAATGAACTGGTTATCTTAGTAATCTGTTATTGCATTTAAAAGATTTGTATTTTTTTAAGACGTTGTTGTTAGATTTTTGAGTGGAGATGGAAAGTGTGCTACATCCAAAAGTTTTGTCCCTCTGTGTCCTTGTCCAAAGGTTTTGTCCATCTGTATCCTTCACGAGAAGTTTTTTAAAAGTTGTGTTTCTGCTCGTTCTTCACAAGTCAATTACAGGCTTTGGATACCTCAACCATGGGCTAAGTCTTTTATCAGCAATAACACCTCTCCAATACTTAATTTTCAAAGTATTTAAGCTTTTTTTTTTTCAATGTCACCCAATGGTTCTCCTTCCAGTACGGTATCCCTCTGGTGTTTTTCTTTCTTTCTTAAAAAGTCTCCGTAGCAATAGAAGAATTTCCTATTGTATGGTCAATACTTTAGTAAAATTATTTTCTGAACTTCTCCAAGCATGACGTAGCCTTATCTATTAGTACGGATGACTTGTTATTTTTGGTTGCATGTTATTCGCCAACTCCATCTTTCTTACCATAGACTAAATAACACAGGTATCTAGTCTGTGTTTCTTACATTTAATCAAAGATTGCTCAGAGAAAGTTTCTTTTAAAAATCTCCAGTGAATGTGGTGTCTTCTTTTTAAGGTCTGTTTTTCATTTGAATAAAGTAGAAATGGGTTAGTGTCTTCTATATTCATAATTTTATTTCGCAGTTGGTAAGATTAGATCTCAACTGTTTTCTCAGACAAAAAAACCATTTTTAAGCCTTTTTAATTATTAGTTTCTACACTTAGCTTATTTTTATCAATATTTTTATCTGGGGTATCTGGCTTCCCTCAGGGAGCTGATAAGAGATTTTGTGGTCGTTGGAATAAAAAGATAAACTTTAAAATATAAGAAAAAAATTATTAAAAACATATTCTAGCTATTTACAATGCTTGTTTGTACACTACATTTTCAATTTTGTTATCTTGGGTATATATATTCAAATTCCTCAAATTTCCTCCTTGAGAGGAATTCCTTCAATGGTTAAGTACTTTCGAGTACGTTACTAACACGAATTGGAATTTAAGGCGATCTAAAGCTCAATCTAATAAATCACAATCAAAGATACTTGATAGAATACAATACTGGATACAATATATATGTATATCTATCTCTCTGTATATATATATATATATATATATATATATATATATATATATATATATATATATATATATATATAGTTGAACTGGAACCAAAAAATTATAGTTCGAAGATTTAGCGTCTAGGATGCAGTGCCAGTAGTGTAGTTCAGGAAAAACAGCTTTTTAAGTTATATACATTTAATCACACTATTTACAGGAAACTAATAAAATGCTTTGACACAGCGAACAGCATCGCTCACATTCACCATATCTTTGGAATGATCTTTTTTGTTGCCAGATTCAAAATATACATTTTACATTTGCCATGTGCAACAAATACTTTTAACATTTTAATAAATGAGTGGCTTGACGCTAGCACCGCCACACCATCCCCCTTCCTGGGAAAAAGAAATTTTGCTAAAATTTTTAAGAAATAAAATCCTGATACTTAGCAGGGAAATGCACCCTCCGACCAGCACGAGTACGTGTCGGTAATTTTTCAGCCATAGATTTTTGCTCTTTTTCCAAAGGCATAGGAGATGATGTGTCGACCAAAGGAGATTCAACTTTACTTCCAGGAGTTGTTTCAAGACCGTCCGGCAAAAGGTGAGCTGGTTTCAGTCTGTCGACAGTCACCGTCACTTTCTTGTTATCCTTATGTATGATGAAATTTTTATCTGCTCGTGACAGAACTTTGTAGGGCCCTGTGTACGGTGGCGACAAGGATGGATGTACAGCATCCACTCGCATGAAGACATGGGAACAAACATTGAGATCCTTGTACACAAAGGTAGATCTTGCAGAGTGGTTAGATGTCGGAGTTGGTTGCAGTTGCTGAATATGAGCTTTTAGCTTTCTTATGAAATCATTCTCCGTAGCTGGTGGTTCGCGCTGGACGAAGAACTGGGAAGGTAAACAAAGATTTTCACCATACACCATTTCAGCCGGGGAGCACTGCAGATCCTCTTTGTATATTGTTCAGAAACCAAGTGAAACAGCATACAAAGCTGCTACCCAGTGCACTGAAGTGTGACACATAATAGCTGCTTTCAAGGTTCGATGCCATCTCTCAATTGCACCATTCGCCTGGGGATGATAAGACACAGTATGCAAGAGACGTATGCCGAAGGTTTTTGCCAACGAATGGAACACTTCACTTGTAAATTGTGAACCCCTGTCCGTGGAGATTCTCTGTGGAACGCCGAATCTGGAAATCCACCCACTATACAAGGCTTGAGTGACTGTTTCTGCCCGAATGTCAGGCAGAGGTATAGCTTCAGGCCACCTGGTAAATCTGTCAATTGCTGTCAAGCAATATGTGAAACCTTGCGATGGAGGGAGCGGGCCAATGATATCAATGTTGATGTGAAAAAATCGCTCATTTGGCACCTTGAACTCAGCTAGAGGTGAATGAACATGGCGAACAATCTTCGACCTCTGACAGGCAATACAAGATCGTGTAAAATTCACAACGTCTCGCCTCATGTTGGGCCATACGAAACGGCTGCAAATGAGCCGGACTGTGGCTCGCACACCCGGATGGGCTAGGTCATGAAAGCTGCGAAACACTTGATATCTGTGAGACTTAGGAATGTATGGACGGATTACGTTTTCAGAAACATCACAATAGAGCATTTCAGTCCCATTTGGGACTTGTATTTTCCGCATAGTCAAGTCCGTGGGCTGCTGAAGTAAACTATGAAGCTCTTCATCGTTTTGTTGGCTACGAGCAATATCCTCGTAAGATAATGGGGAAGTGGAAATAACTTCCACCCGAGAAAGAGCATCGGCTACCACGTTGTCTTTACCACTGATGTGCCTGATGTCCACAGTAAATTGGGCAATGAAATTCAAATGATTTATCTGACGTGGTGACAATTTCTCAATTTTTTGGGAAAAGGCGTAAGTAATAGGTTTATGATCTGTTAAGATGGAAAATTTTGTACCTTCTAGTAAATGCCGAAAATACTTTATAGATGCAAATATAGCCAATAATTCACGATCGTATGCACTGTACTTTTACTCAGCCGTGCTGAGTTTTCGAGAGAAAAATCCTAATGGTTTCCAAGAACCATTCTCGCGTTGCTGGACACTGCCGCCAATAGCTCTGTCCGATGCGTCTGTCATTAAAACTATTGTTGCGTTTGCATTAGGACGAGCTAAATGAGTTGCTTCCTCCAGATCTTTAACGCAATCCCGGAAGGCTTGTTCTGATTACGAAGTCCAATTAAGAGGTGTTTTGTCCCGTTTTTTACATTTTCCTAACATTTTCTGTAAAGGTAATTGCTTTTCTGCCGCCCGAGGCAAAAATCGATGGAAAAAATTTAACATGCCTAAAAAACGCCTTAAATCCTGGACTGTTTTTGGTTTGGAAAATTTTGCAATAGCTTCCACTTTTTCGGGCAATGGTGTAATTCCATGTTTATCAATCCTATGGCCGAGAAATGATAAATGTTCAACCGCAAAAACACATTTATCGCGATTCAAAACCAAACCAAATTTTCGAAGTCGGTCAAAAACTTGTTGTAAATGATCCAAATGTTCTTCCAATGAGGAAGATGCAATTAAAAGGTCATCAATGTAAACAAAACAAAAATCGAGTCCTTGAAGTGCATTATCCATCAAGCGCTGCATTGTTTGAGCAGCATTTCGCAAACCAAAAGTCATAAAGTTAAATTGAAATAAACCGAAAGGGGTTATTATAGCAGTTTTTTGCTTATCGTCTTCATTCATTGGTACTTGATGGTAAGCACGCTTAAGATCAAGGGTGGTGAAAACCTTTTTACCATGCAAATACGAAGTGAAATCGTGGATATGCCGAATAGGATATTTATCTGGAACAGTTTGTGCATTCAGAGCTCTGTAGTCTCCACATGGCCTCCACGAACCATCAGATTTTTTAACCATAACCAAGGGACTTGCCCAACAACTGGTAGAAGGACTACAGATTCCTTTATGGATTAAATTTTGGAATTCCTGTTTGGCTGCTACTAATTTATCTGGAGGTAACCGCCGGGCCTTAGCACCCACAGGTGGACCTTTGGTTTGAATCACATGAGTAACATTATGAGATTGCAATGTAATAGGGAAGCGTTCACCATCATCAAAAATATCATTATATTTCTTAATTAAATCATTAAAATTTATAGATGACTTTACAGCAGTTATAGATGGCGTATTATCTACGGAAATTTTGCCAATAGAAGTTAGGGTTGTTTTTTTTATCTTTAAGAGATTTAGATTTTAAATCAATAATGATGCCATAGTATGTTAAAAAATCGGCGCCTAATATAGGTCGAGAAACGTCGGCTACTATAAATGACCATGGAAAAATTCTTCTCAAACCAATATTAATAGCTAAATTTCGTGTTCCATAAGTATTTATTTTTGAGCCGTTTGCCGCCAACAAGGTTAACAAAGATTTCGGTTTCAAACGCTCTGAGGATGTAGGAGGTACGACAGAAATATCAGCACCAGTATCGACCAAAAAGTTAAGACCTGATGGCCTATCGTGAATTATAAGACGGCAATTATTCTGGCCTTTAACGTCGGCCGCCATCAACGTCTGGCCTCTTAGTTTTCCTGCTTAAAAGCGCAAGGTGGGGTACATTTCTTGGCATTTTCGCGAAAACGAAAGTGGTACCAGCACACCCCATCTTTCCTGTTAGAAGATCGAGATCGAGTGCGAGAATGATTGCGACGAGTTGCACTCCTAGATCTGTTAAATTTAGATATACGATCAATTTTTAAGGAAAGTTCACTAATCTGAGCCTGCAAATGTGCAATGCTATCATTAGGGACTACCGGCACTTTCGTTTCCATCTGAGCAGAACATACTTCACTACTAGACGTTACGTCAGAAATCTTATCTGCCATAATTGCTAATTTACTGAGGTCTTCAGAAGACGTAGTTAAGATGGCTGTGATTTGAGAGGGAAGTCGTTGAAACCATAAGGATTTTAACAGGTTTTCATCCACATGTTTTCCCGCCAAATCTTGCATCTGCCTGAGCAAGGTGGAAGGGCGTTGATCGCCTAATTCCACAGTCTGGAGAAGCTTTCGAAACTTGCGTTCATCAGAATCACTGAAGATGGCAATCAAACGAGTCTTCAAAAGTTCGTAAGCACCAACAGTCGGAGGAGAAATAATAATATCGCTTACCTGAGCGAGTACTTCCGATTCGATACTTCCGACCACCGTATGATATTTTGTGATATCTTGCGATATCCCACTGTTTATGAATTGGGATTCCAATTGAACGAACCAAATTGACGGGTTTTCACGCCAGAAAGGTGGTACCTTTACGGAAATTCGTGCCACTTCTGGTTTCGGCTCTGAAGTAGTCGACTCACTTGTCATTGCGAAGCTGCTTGTTCAAACACACGGGTCATCAGTTTAGCGTCTAGGATGCAGTGCCAGTAGTGTAGTTCATGAAAAACAGCTTTTTAAGTTATATACATTTAATCACACTATTTACAGGAAATTAATAAAATGCTTTGACACAGCGAACAGCATCGCTCACATTCACCATATCTTTGGAATGATCTTTCTTGTTGCCAGATTCAAAATATACATTTTTACATTTGCCATGTGCAACAAATACTTTTAACATTTTAATAAATGAGTGGCTTGACGCTAGCACCGCCACAAAGATCTGGAAAATACTGTGTCTTTTGACCTCTTTGGTCATAAGTTCTGCTTAAATGATGTCTGTTCGGTTTGAGAAATGCTGCTGAAAAAATGCAACGCTTAATGGACAATGCACTTCAATGATTTGACTTTTGTTTTCTTTACATGGATGGCCTTTTAATTGCATCTTCCTCTTGGAAGAACATTTAGGTCATTTGCAGCAAGTTTTTGACCGACTTCAAAAATTTAGTGTGGTTTTTAATCGCGATAAATGTGTTTTTGCTGTTGAACATTTATTATTTCTCAGTCATAGGATTGTTAAACATGGAATTACCCCATTGTTCGAAAAAGTGGAAGCTATTGCAAAATTTCCCAAACCAAAAACAGTCCAGGATTTAAGACGTTTTTTAAGTATGTTAAATTTTTTCTTTCGATTTTTGCCTCGAGCGGCGGAAAAGCAATTGCCATTGCAAAACACTTTAGGAAAGTGTAAAAAACAGGACAAAACACATCTTAATTGGACTACAGAATCAGAGCAAGTCTTCGAGATTGCATTAAAAATATGAAGGAAGCAACTCATTTGGCTAAACCTAATTCAAATACAACTTTCGTCACGTTTACTCACCTCTAGCTGAGTTCTGGGAGCGATTTTCCCACATTAACATTGATATCACTGGCCCGCTCTCTCCATCGCAAAGTTTCACATATTGCTTGATGGAAACTTCCAGGATGTTTTCCACGTGGCCTGAATCTATGCCTCTGCTTGTCATTCGAGCAGAGACAGTCACTCAAGTGTTGTATATTAAATGGATTTCCAGATTCGGAGTACCACAAGAATCTCCACTGACACAGACTCACAATTTAAAAGTGAGGCGTTTCATTCTTTGGCAAAAACCTTCGGCATACGTCTCTCGCACACTGTTTCTTATCATCCTCAGGCAAACGGTGCAATTGAGGGATGGTATCGAACTTTGAAAGCAGCCATTATGTGCCACACTTCAGTGCACTGGGTAGCAGCTTTGTATGCTGTTTCACTTGGTTTCTGAACAATATACAAAGAGGATCTGCAGTGTTCCCTGGCTGAAATGGTGTATGGTAAAAATCTTTGTTTATCTTCCCAATTCTTCTTCCAACATGAACCACCAGCTACAGAGAATGGTTTCATTAGGAAACTAAAAGCCCATATTCAGTAACTGAGTACAACAATATATAACCACTCTTCAAAACCTACCTTTGTGTAGAAAGATCTCAGTGTTTGTTGCCCTGCCTTTCTGGGAGTGGTTGCTGTTCAACCATCCTTGTCATCACCTTACACTGGGCCCTATAAATTTCTGTCCTGAACAGATAAAAATTTTATTATCCATAAGGCTAACAAGACAGTGACAGTGACTATCGACAGGCTTAATGCAGTTACCCTTTTTCCGGACAGTCTTGAAACTCCTAGAAGTAGACTTGAATCTACTTTGGTTGACACATCATCTCCCACACCTTTGGAAAAAGAGCAAAAATCTATGCCTGAAAATTTATCGACACGTACTCGCACTGGTCGGCGGGTTCCTTTCCCTTCTAAATATCAAAATTTGTGTGTTAAAATTTTGGAACAAAATTTCTTCTTCCCTGGGAGGGGGATGGTGTGGCGGCGCTAGCTTCAAGTCACTCATTTATTGAAATGTGAAATGTATCTGTTGCATCGGTCAACATGTAATATAATTCTGCGCTAACGAATTTATTAGTATATAATGTAAAATTAAATGCATATAATTTTAAAATCTATTTTTTGAAGTACACTATCGGCCCTGCATCATAAACGCCAAAGCTTATGGCATATAAGTATATAATGTATATAAGCATATAAATATATATTATGGCTTATAGTATATAATACAATTGTATCAAAATCGAAAGCTGTCGCGATCTTAAATCCAATATGAGAAGTAATTCAAACTTGAGAGGTTACTTTAAATTGCTATAAAATTTCATCTTAGCAGCTGATTTGATAAATTGATTCAACGATGTTGACACATAACAACTCTTTTATTTACAGAAAAACATTTAAGACACATATCGGTGATCGAGCAACGATTATACAATCGGAAACACCAGCTATTCTTATTTTATACTAAATGCGCTATTTGTCGCCTGTAGGGAAAAGCACCTCACATGTGTATAAGGAATATTAATATTTTAAAAATAGCTTCGTAATAAAAAATAAAGATTCTAAATTACCTTGATGATTTCAAGCGATTTTTATCTGTTCCTTCAACTGTTAATCCGTACTTTTATCATTCTTGTTTACTAAAAAAATTATGTCTATATGATGCTCTCACAATTTTCTATAAACAATATATTGTTATAAAATTCGTCGTTTCCTATCGCACAAAATAATTCTGATTTGTAAATTAAGTATTTAAAAATCTGTTATTCGCAACACGAATTAAAAACTTAAACTCTCTGGCGCAACAGTTCAACTAGTAGGGCCATGGCCTACGGTGCCAATTTCTGTTTACCAAACTAAAGAACTAAAGAAAGGGTGCGAAGCAATATCCGTGTTAGGTGGTCAATCTTACGCGGAACACCCATTAGTTGTTCCCAAGCATGCTTGGTCCTTAGTTTATTTACACACGTATGGGGCGGGGTAAAAGGATGAGTCAACATTTTTCAGCTCGAGACTCGAACCTTTGAGCTGTCTTGAGAGCGGAAAACGCTACCCCAACGCCACTGTGCTTCCAGCAACATGAATTAGAAACTCTTATAGCTCTGTTACAGCACTTTTTTTTTTGTATGCAATTGCACTCTAATAACTTCTCAACAGACCACAGCCATTGCATGCTATGAAAAGTGGTAACCACATGAGTTGGCGCCGCTAAGAAGCGGCATAAGGAACGAAATCAAAACTTTTAGAAGGGTCGAATTTTTCTAAGATTTCACTCATATTGAGAAAATCTACCGGGCGGTCTTGCATAGAAGGATCCAGTCAAACTTAATATCTCAATCTGACTTAAGTACTAATGATTTTTGATTGTCCTCGTGGATAACTCAAAGAGCCTACAATGTTGTTTAGAAATTAGCATAACGAGTTCCTACAAAGCGTACTTTGATTTGCATACTCAAGTCTTTGTACTCATTGCCATCTCTGCAATCCACTGAAATTCTACTGGTCGATTCTTGCAAATCCCTAAAATTCTACTGGTTGAATCTCTGAAATTTCATTGGTTCTCCCGATGTCAAGATAATCTCCCGATAATAGAAAACTATTCACACCATTTTTTTTTCTCGTCGCAGTGTACGGATGTCCCTGGCCACAAAAAATTTTTGTGTTTTATATCCCTAAACTTTCTATTCTCCAGTTTTTTGCGTTATGAACTCACGAATCCACCCCTCTATCTTCTCTTCACTCTTTAAGCTGTTTATTTCCTGCTTGTTATCATTTTTATGTTAACTGTTAGAAATCTTTGGATTGAAGGGCTCGACCCATAGAATCCAGTTGCTCCATCACCTTTAAAATCTTTATCTGTGTAACACTCCTTCTCAAATAAATCTCAGACGTGAACGGATGTCTCGAACCCCATAATTTCGTGTTTTTCTATTCCTAAACTCTCTCCAGTTATTTTGTGTCAGGAACTCAGAAATCTATCATTTGTTACCTGTTTAGTTGATTTATTTCCTCGCTCTCTGCTATTCATGCACACTGAAAGAAATCTCAGAATTGAAAGGTTACCCTCACATAATCTTGTTGCTCCATGTCATGAAGGTTATCTGCACAAAATACTACTAAGCTAAAGTACTGCCATCTGACGGCGATTACCAGCATTAATTCCTGTTATATTAAGATCTTTTGTTATATAACTTTGTAATTGTTCTACCTCCTTTACTCTACTTTAATTAATTACACAGTAAAAAATCATTATCTGAAAATATTTTTTATTTACTTTTACAAACAGCAGGAAGTATTATAATCGCATAAAATTTTGGTGTTCAGATTTCAACAGAAATGCTCATTTTAACCATAACAATTTGTGAGACAAATTTCATTTTAGAGGTTTATTGTTGTAAAGAATATGATTAAATTGAGAGGATAATAATATTATATCGTATGCAATTTTGCCGGGACTATCAAACATTATTACTATAGAGAGATTTATCGTTAAAGTAAATTTTGTTGTATCAAGGTTTTTATGTGTATTAATTTTTATACACACACACACACATAGTAATTTTTAATTTAGTTTTTTATTCTCTAAATAATTACCCAAACTTAAACTTATAAAGTTTAAAGCAACTTAATAACAAAAAGCATTATAAAATTCTTGTTAAAAAATTTAAAGACAATCTATACTTGATAATTTGTTTGTAGCATTTGAAGCTAAATAGCATACAATTAATTTTCACCTGGAACTATTTTTAAATATCCACTGCTTTAAATTAATTATATATGAGTACCTACACTCTAAAAAATGAAAGATAATTGGACTCAACTTTAGGTTTACAACCAATAGATTCTTTATTAATTTTTTTGTAAAAGATAAGCATATAAACTTTAACTAAATGGACCATAAAATATGTATTAATGTTACATAAAAAGCTTATTTCTCATTATGTTCATCTTGAAATTTCTATAAAGAATGTAAAATTGAAATGTACACTATAAAATTATAAAAATATGTAATGAAGACAATTTTGGCATTCCAATCAGATTTGTAATTCTTATTAGACATGAATAGTAAGGAAAACTTATCTAAAAATTGAAACATCAGAGTAAAAAAGAGAGATACTTTATTAAATATATACATAATACATGCCTAAAATATGTCTTAGAAGAATCTTGTATCAAAATATCTAATTTAAAGCACAAAAAAATCATGTTATCAGAAGAATTGTACATCATAATGGAGTAAAAAAAATACCACAAAATGCATCTTGAATTGCACGATCACATGCATATTCTGTAAGAAAACCACTAGCCATTTCTGTTTCTGATGCACTACGAACATGATGAACAAAACCCTCAGTTTGTAATGTATTGGGTGAAAAGGGTTCAGGACCACATAAATCAAACTTGGTATCTTTATAAATGAACATATTTTCATTATTTTCTTTTGGGACTGGTAGAAAAACTTGCTGTGACTTAAGTCCTGTTGAAAAAGTGCTACTTCTCTTAAAAATGGTAGGTTTTACTTTAGGTTCTTCATTCTTTGCAGCATGAGAAGCAATTATATCTTTGGCAGACATATCTGAAAACATGAGGTCATCAATCAAAGCCTCTTTTTTCTTTCTTTTTTCTTTTTCAAGCTCTAACTCTTCCTGTATAACTTGTAACTTTCTTGCTTCTGATTCAATTTTTTCATATTCTAACAGTTCCTCTAGTTCTTCCTCCTCTTTACTTAATTTACCTTTGTTTTTCATAATAAGAGTTTTATTTTCTTTTTTATACTGCTCAATTTTACGCTTTGTTGATTCAACATCAACATTGTTTGCTAAGTTAAATATTATTGTTTCAATTTCTTCTAGGTAATCATTATAATCTAATAAAGTTTTAAAATCATCTTCTTTCTTATTGAAATCTCTCAATATACGTCTTCGTATATCGAGTTCTTTTTCAACAGAAGAGTCTTCAAATATCTGAACTCTAAAATTAGTTCTCCTTAAAGCAATATTACACTGTGGGCATGCAGCAGAACCTTTAACAAATAAAAGCTCTACACAATTATCACAAAGTGCATGCCCACATATATTAACCATCAATTTTAAATTAGGATTCCTATATTTGGTAGTTTTACAACGTGGACATTCAATATCATCCATTTTCACTCCTAATATCAAATGTAACTGAAATAATAATAAAAAATACATCACTATAAAATTTTTTAAACTAGAAACATGAATTAACTTTTAATATAAAATTTTATTTTGAAATGAGAAATAAAAAATGTAATGCAATTATTTCAATCATCATTAAAATTAAATACCAATTCATACACTGATAAATTTAATTTAAGACAAATTTTTTAAAGAACTGGCTGGGCTAAAATGTTTACTGTTTTATATACTTCAGGTTTTATACCATATATATACTATATATGTTTTTATACTATACATACTATATATGTTTTATACTATATATGAGGTGGGGCTAAAATATAACCAGATTAATGCTAAACAATCTTTTCTTTTTTGTTCTTCACAATCTTAACATTATTCAATTTAATATACTCCTCCACGATCCCTATACTGTTCTATGGGTATTTTTTAATGCTAAAACTATGTACGAAGTCATTTTCAGAAACCATGCTCATGGTCTGCATCACATTGCCTTTCACAGCTTGAACTGTTTTAAACGTCATCCCTTTCAGTATTGATTTCACCTTGGAGAATAGAAGAAAGTCATAATGAGGCAAGATCGAGTAAATAGGCTAGAAGTTTCAACAGAGTTCTTATATTTATCCTAAAATGTTTTGATAGACAATGTGAGAAAACACCTTGCAGAATAAAATTAGTACTAGCTAGATTTGTTGCAGAAAGCGAGAAAAAAATTATGCCATAGGACATAAAAAAATATATAATTTCAGTTCTTAGCATCACAAGGAGAAAATAAACCTGAAAGCTAAACTTACAGTCATTAAAAACATATTAGCATGAGTAATTTTCTTCTAGTTAGAGGTTGTATAAAAATTTCTTTTAATTCAGATTAAAAGTTACAAATATAAAAAAAAAGTTTTTAACTTTAACATAAAAACAAAAACAATTGAACTGGGGGGGGGGAAGCAAAATAGATTTTGTATTATGAGAGAACTACCCTGATAATTAACACCTTCTGAAAAAATATGTTAAAATATGATTTCTATTGTGACCTCTGATTATATAATGCTATACACAGATAACATGTACATTAAGTTTCAAAGGTATGATTGTAATTTTTTTCAACCAAAGAGCAGTAGTCCAGAAAAAAAATAAATAAAGGACACAAGTATACTTTGACATTTCAGCCATTTTTCTAGCAAGCACTTCTTCATTGCCATAAAGTAGGCATATTTATTAATCAATTATGATAAATTTTACAAATTGCTTTACATTTCTTTTTTTAACTGTGTAAAAGTATTTTTGACTTACATGTTTTGGGTATCAGAATTTATAATAAGTGTCACTTAATAGTGCTTCAATTTTGCTAGAGTCATTTAATTGAAACCTAAGGTTAATGAATAATCAATACAGTTTGAAATATTAAATCACTGATTGGAGCAGCACTTATAGAATTACAAATTTAATATAAATTTAGTACGAGTAATCAGCCTTTATCAATTTTCATATCAATAAAGGAGATGGTATGACAATCATTGGCTTTCAATAAAATGTTATAATTGTTTCCATCATACATTACCTTATAATTAATAATTTCAGTTATATTTTTTCTTCTTTTAATAATAATTTTGTATAGTCTACCTTAAAATTAAAAAAGAGTTTTGCTTTTGATGTGACTGACTGTCAATTACTGGATTTGGAAGTGTCTTATGGCATATCAGGTGACAATAACGGATGAAAATTTAAACTTTTTAAATAATTTTTTAGATAAAAATACCTATTGAAATATTTTTGTTTGTGATGTCAGATATATATCCTAATACAGGGTTGGCATGATTTAAATCAATTGATTTTTTTGAAAAAATCATCGATTTAAATCATTTTTTTTCACTTCTTTTTAAAACCTATATTCCAAAGACAGGAGAATAGGGAATCAGTCAGCACAGTAATACTAATAAGTAAATAAGTGTAAATAGGTAGCATGTATTATCTAAGAATTTTGAGGTTGTTATCAGAAAGTATGTAGTAGGGGTTGCACAATGATTGATTATGACTGGTGGAATTCATTTTATGTAATGGAAGGTAAAGAGAGTATTACAGAACTTGAAATCCAGTTTGTCTACCAAATAACAACAGTCGTGGCTTCATCTGCTGGAATGGAAAGACAGTTTTCTTCTTTTGCTATTGTTCATTCTAGCTTACATAACCAATTAGGAGTGGATAAAGCATCAAAGCTAGTGTTTTTATTGAAACAATTAAATCCATAATTCAGTGCTTAAAAATATTGAAATAATTGTGATTTGTTTTTTTTTTAAATAAATAGTTTGCATTAAAACAATATTTAATTTGTTCTTTTAAATTTACATCTTATTTAATTTGCACAATCCAATTACAAAATAATGGAATGTATTTAGTTTAAAATTTATATATTTAATTTTAGGTAATCAGTGTGTAGAGTATACTAGATAGATAAGATGTTACTTCTTATAACAAACTATTCTATTTATATTGAAAAAAAAAAAAACATAAAAACATTAATTAAAATTAGTATTCAGAAAAAATCAAAAAAATCCAATTTAAATAAAAAAAAATCTGATTTTTTTTTATTTTTTAATAAAAATCATCCTTTTTTACCAACCCTGTCCTAATGTATACCCTTCAATGTTAAAATAGATGTGAATGAATAACTTTTAAGTATTGAAAATATAGCTTAGTTCATATACAAATTCTTAATGTGTCAATTACTGGGGCAGTCACTCTACTTAGACAATATGAAAATCTGCAGTTAAAATGATACATTCATTTGAACTTTTGACATTTCTAGAGATAGTAACAATTCCAATTATTGCGAATTCCCAAAATAAATAAACAAAAGGTGTAAGAAATTTCACCCTCTCTCAATTTACATACATATATTAAAATTTAATACTACAAAAAGTTACTTTACATACGAAAGAATCTCCAATATTTCTTGCAGTATACATTTTTTAAATATTTAGTTAGACAGCATAAATATGGAAGTTTAACTATACACTTCCTAACTATTTATTTTTAAAATTTGAAGTACAAAATTCTTAAATAAAAATATGATAAAATTCAGCAAACAGGCAAAATATTAATGGAGAAATTGGTTTAAAATAATTTGGTGTTATGAAGAGAGTTATGATCAGTGGCGTGCGGTCCATATGTACAGGGTGTGCACTGCATACCCTGGCAAAATTATGAGGGACGATAATTTTCTCCACTTAAGTCTACCTATCTTTATATGGTATATAATAAATATTATTTATAATATATTCAAATATTCTGTTGATTTGCTTGCTTGTATTCCCACAGTGCATGCAGTACTAGTTGCCGCACCACGTAGCGTGTTCAAAAGCAAATGAACATAGGAAGTTCTGATGTGTATGTACGCAATGCGCTTAAATTGAAAATCACGTTTTATATGTATGGGCTACTGGAGAAGCACAACATGCTAAAGCACTGTGGCAAGTGCAGCTATTTTTCCTGCACTTTGCATTCAGAATCATCCGAAGTTATGGTTTATTAGGCGTTGTATTAGAGCGGGGACTTACGTGCTGAAGCACTTTTGGTTTTTGTAACTGATTAAATGGCCATACGATTTTGCAGACGGTTAATGTTTAAATTTATATATTGTAAGACTTTATTTTCATGGAAATATAAAAGAAGTATTTCGTCAATATAAAGTGAAATGTTTTAGTGTGGTAAAGTAATTTCGGTGATGTATTATATTTATTGAAATAATTAGCTGAAAAACAACGTTTTGTTTTAAAGAAACAAATTTTAACAGAACTGTCCAAATTTTACCATTCATTGTGTCTTACAGTCAGTATATAAGTTATATCTGTAACACCATATTCCTGGTTTTGTTTTTAAAAATTGTCAAGATGTTTTTCGCAGATGATTTCCAAATGTTAAAAACATTTAATAAATAATATTTAATCCATTGACCAAACAAGAAACAGTTTGTTCTATTGTGCCAGCATGCCATGAAATCCTCTGCAAGTGGAATAAGTGTTCGGTTTGTCAGCACCAATGAGCATCTGGATGAGGCACCGCAGCAGCGGGCGCCATGTGGTGCTATGTTTGCTGAAAATATAAATATTTTGGGGAAGCCCGAAGCATTGCTTTTTCGATGCCGATATGACACCATACAACAAAAGACATGATTTTTGCTTCAGTGCTAGTAGAATTTTCTTAAGTTAAGCTGTTTTTATAGTTATAACTCGACTACTTGTAGGTAAATATTTTATTTAGTGTAATCTTTACATTTATATTCATAATAAATAACCTGTTTCAGAATGGAGAACTCAGATGTCTCAATAATTAAAGATTTATTGAAAATCCATGTTCTCTGCACACCCTGCATGAAAACCTACTGCACGTCACTGGTTATGATGTTATTATAAACTATTTGTTTTAGAATTAATAAAATTATTATAATGAACTTCTTAGAAGAAAATGTAATAGTAAAATAGTAGATCATAATATTAAATATTGCATAAACATTCAATAATCTGTAAATAATCTATGCAATCAAAATATGATTAAACTGCGACAGAAAACTTATATGGATAGCAAAATAAATAAGTAAATGTTTGGTTGATTTAAAGCTAATTTTATATTAATTTAGGGCTGTTATATGGATACAGTCTAACTAGGTATTCTATTTTACACAAGAAAATTAAAAACAAAAACACTAAATAAGAAGATGAAGGATGAATATACTTTTACCATTAGTAATTTTTTTAAAAATAAATAAAATTAGTAATCTGAAATGAAAAGTAGTAGAGTAATTAAATTATGCTTAAAACAATATGATTTTATACTCAACTGATAATATATATATATATATATATATATATATATAATGTTTTTACATAATATATATTGTTAGTTAGGTAGGTGCAGATAAATGTGATTGAAGACAAAAGAAATACAAAAACTTGAGCCTAGATTACCTGCATATGTTCATTAGTGATATTATCAAACCTTATAAAAACAAATTATAATAAAACAGAGAATTTACTAGGCTGGACGTTATTTTACCAGAAAATTGAAAAAGTAAAGAATATTGCTCATTAGATAATTGATTGCACTTTATTCAAATAACTTCAAGAACTATTAAATATTTTCTATCAATTAGAAATTGCTCAAGCTCCTGTGGAATAATACATTAAAAATATATCAAAGAATAATTGAGTGATGATGAAAGTAATTAACAGAACAGAGTGTAAATTAGCACATTATATACAGTGATAACATTATATATTACTTTTCATTACAATATAAAATGTAATTTTGCATAAACTATCATTCTATATATTATTGTGAACTGTCATAAGCTTAAAAAATTACTTATTATTGTTATGTTATTAAAAACTTCAAATCTAAATTACATACTTTCTATCTACAGGTAAGCAAAGTAATATTTAAGAAGTTGTCCTAGTAATTTAAATTCTGGATAAAGAGAATGCTAGTACTTAATATAAAATTTTAAAGACTGAATATTTTTCTAATTTTATATATTCATTTTGTATTTTGGATGCTAATATATACTTACTTAATACTTAAAATAATTATTCCTTTGCATCTAATGCAGTAACTTTATACATTTTATACTTTATTTAAATCAATAATTTCTCTATTTATCATAAATATTTATAAACAAATTATTTCTCTTTAAGGAAAAAAAAAGAATATTATACAGTTTAGAGTAAAAAAAATAATAATTATAATTAAAAAAAATAAAAATTTAAAGTAAAGAAAGTCTAAAATTTTCTAACACTGTTCTATTAATTATGAATTTTTTAAAAATAAAATTATACTCAAACTGAAAAAAAGAAAAAAAAAAAAAAAAGATTAATAAAGTACACTCATTGAAGGTAACATAAAAGCTATCCTTTTATGTCTGCAAGATTAATAAATAAGTATGTAAAGCAAATCAGCATACTAAAACAAGAAAAAAATACAACGATTTTTAAGATGATTTTTATCATGTAAAATTACTCTTCAGATATCCAAAAGTTAATAGAATAATTCTTCTAAGAAAATTAAGGCTTAAATGAGAGAAATTTAATACCCAAGTATTAAAAAAAGGGTTCCTTAAAATTTCTTCTAAATGAATCTGTATTTTTCTATCTTCTTTTCTATCAATATCTAATCTATATTGATTTTTTCTTGGGAATAATTAAAAGGAGAAAGAACTTAAATAACATTCCTAAATAATTATGGCTCCAAAAGACGTTAAAGCCTAGTTACTGGGGTTTCACATAACCTGACAATTCCTTAACAATTACTTTGGTGCCATAAATATACTAATGAAACTATATTTAAACTGTGAATTACATAAATACCATCTATAAATAATAAAAATTTTAAATACTATTAGATAAATATACGTTAAATTTATTTGTAAACATTTTACAAAATAACATAAAAAATCTTAGACTTGATAATGTGTAAAACTGTGAATATAATTTAATCTGATACTATTTAACACGAGGAAGTTTTATTAACATATAATAAATTTCACCAATTTTATTTCAAATAAAGATAAATACGCAAAAAAAGCCGACTTATAATTAATCAAAATATTTCCATTTAGACGGAATTCTGACAAAAGAACATATATTTTGTTGTAATCGACTAAAACTTATTAAACTATTGGTTCAATTAATAAGTTTAATTAGTATTATTAAACTAATTTTTATTAGACCTTCTTTTAAGCTCATATTTTGGTAATGTGTATTACTTCGCAGGAAAAAAAACAATTTAAATATAGCTTGATTAAAAAACCAGATACCTTTTCATATAACACAATAATTGTTGTACCCTACGATAAGAATTATTGATTTTACTTATATACACTTAATTGAATTTTATTTACTTTGTATATATAAACGCCATTCTTTTAAATACGAATTCACTGATATGTTATTTTTTTTGTCGATTTTTCGATTTATCAATGTTAAATCGAACTGGTCGATTATATTTTGCTATTCAGCTGTAAAGTTCATGTAATTGTAAGAAAGAGGGCATTTTGATAGAATTTTTTTTGTTTTTTCTGGATTTCTGTGAAACAAAAAATGAAAATCAGGGAATTTTCAAAAAATAGAATTGCTTTCAAAATTGAACTAAACCAAAATGCATGCGCATGTTAGAAATTATAGGCTGAAAGCATATCGTGATTCATTCAAGAATATAGATTTCTCTATGGTCAAGACTCTTTCCAGGCACTTGTTGACGAGATTTATTTCCCTTTAAACTATTGTTATTGTCATTTGTTTACATCTGTCGTTCGTGATGTTAGTCTGAAATCTTTAGCTACAGAATTATAATGTATATTATCACAAACACAAAATAAAATTTTCCAATGTTCATGTTTGTTTCAAAAATTATGCATTTGTTTAACAATTATTTCAAAAGTTAATATATGTTTCATTTTCAAAATTAAATGAAGCCGCATAGTGTATTTCCCCTAAAAAATTCTTATGGGCAACAAGTTTGTCAGTTTTTCTTTTCTTTTATTAATTTTCATATTTATGTTTGTCTTCCGTTATTATTTATGACCAAAATCGTTTGTGTTATTAAAAATGACTAGACGACTTCTTGACAAGAAAACTGTAAAAATGTAAGTATTTTTCTTATCATGAAGCAAAGTATGTTTTAAGGTTTATTATTCATTATTTATATCATTAATTTAAAATGATATGTAGCAGTTTAAAAGTGAATTTTGGAGCATTTAAGTTATTAAGTTTACTTTGTACACATAACTTCAAAAACAGTTTGCATAACTATATTGTATTTATGCTGACCCTATAATTTTAAATATTTTTTAGATCATTCAGTGAATCTCCAGAAGACCAAGAAGATTATAATTACAATTTTGATTTAAACTTGTCAAGGTTGGCTTTTATTTTAAATATATATACTTAATATATTCTGATTAAATAATTACCATTTTTAATGTTTGATATGTATTAGTAACTTCTAATCAGGAATTATATTAGGATATTATATATTTCAGTTTGAAATCCCATAGTGTACCCTATTTGCACATTATGGGTTTTATGGTACACTATGGGGGTTTAATTTCCCAAATTAAATGTAGTAATTACAATCTATGGTATAACTGATGTAGTCTGGGTACCTTTTAATACAGAAGTTGCAGATGTTATCTATCTATCTATCTATCTATCTATATATATATATGTTGTGGGGGGGGGGTAAAATCTTAATGGATGTTGCCTACTTATTAGCTATTACAAGTAAGAGGTAAGTTGTACTTTTGGGGTTATATTTCAATTAGTCTTGAAGATTTAAAATATGAAATAAAATCTAAATTGTGCATCAAAACTATAGGGACTTTTAAACTCTGTATGTAAGAGAAATAATATTTTTTACAATTGTTTTGAGAAATATCTTGGAAGCTATAACTGATATTTATAAACATTTTTGAAAATGGGTTAAATAATTTTTAAATTAACTAATTTATAAATCTAACACCAATAAGAAATATTTAATGGATTGTAGACCCATCTAGAATCAGTAAGACTTGTTTAATTTTTTGTTTGTGTGTATTTGATGTATTTATAATATAATCAGATGCTTTTGTATTTTGTATTAATTTTTTAAAACATGGTTTATTTGGACTGCTATTTATGTATTAGGGATATTATATATATATATATATATATATATATATATATTTAAATTTTAGATATAATATTTAATATCTTTATAGAGTCAGCTGTATGAGGAATAAATATCAGAAAGTGCAGCTGTCTTAATAGATTAAAGCAGCTAATGTTTTAAAGTTAATGTGCGATGTCATTAAATATATTAATAGTATTATCTGAGACTTAATAGTAATATTAATATTCTTTTTTTATAAGAATATATATATTTATTATATATAACATATTAACTTTATCACAAATATTAATGGTAACTATAATTCTTTATTTGAGTTCAATTTATATCATTTTTTAGCTTACACATAGATATTTTTTTGGATTTTAGTTTTTTTATGTATATCTTCAAATAATATTATTTTTTTTGAAATTATAGACTTTATTTATTAAGTTATTATGCAGTATAATAAATCACTTAATTTTATAATTCTTTTTTAAGTAAATTTATCTTTATAGTTTAAATTTATCTTAAATATCTGTGCTTATTTATCTCAAATATTTTCTTTATAAAGTTCTTCATTTACTCCTAATTTTCAGATTTATTGTTGTATACTATTTATTAAGTAAGAAACTAGATTAAAGGGTGTGCTTATTAATATATAGTTAGAGAATTTTAAAATTCTTAAATTCTTAAGATTAAAAATTTATCAAGGAGTTTAGGATTTGAGATATAATATTTATCTCTTTTTTTATGCATTGTACCAAAAGTAGTTTAGTAGTAGTAGTGTAGTCTTTTGTTAATTTTTATAAATTTATATGTATAATTATATGTATATATATATATATTTATATATAATTATATTTGATTTAAATTTTAGATTAGAAGAGATTTTAATCTAAGTTCTTTATGAGAGACACTAGAGATTCTTTGACTCCCAATTTGAGAAAGTTTTGATCACTGGAAGAACTCTTAGTTCATGTTGGATATATGTAATATATATGTAATAATAATTATATTATTTATATTTATATAGATATCTTTTTTTATATTATACAATGTTTTATAATCATATTTATTAAACTCTATAGCTGAAGTATAAATTTTGTGTATTAACTTATTTATAACTAAATGCTTATGTTAGAACCATTCTATAATGAATATAAATCAACAGGTTAACTTTTGTTAGAGAGCCTTATTATGATGTGGTAAATTGTAATACTAGCTTAGGTGTTTGTAATCACTCAACTTTGACTTTAAATCACTAGGTTCTGGGGGAATTAGCTTTTGCCTAACAAAATGTTAACTGTAGTACTCATTACAAATCAAATTAAGTAAGATTTTGTTGTAAAAATTACATGAAAATTTTTGACTATGAATAAATGTAAAACTGATATAAAGTAAAATAGTTTTTACAGAAAAATAAAAATAAATAAACTGCTTAATAAAATGATGGGAAAAGATGTACTAATCTTAAATCTTGATTTGTATGAAAGAAAAATATGGGTTTATAAGGTTTCTATCTATATAAAATGAAATATATCTCAGAAACATATTTTAGAGAATACTGTGATATAATAACATAGTGTGGGATTTAGTGATATTGTGGTTTGGATAGGGCCAATTTACATAGAAGGGGCTCTGTGCCCAAATAAAAATCAAGGTCTTATAATAATATTGCAGCAATGCATTTTGAAGGTTAATGTAAATGTAGAATACTTTGACTTCTAGTCTTGGTTGTCCATATTCGAAAATATTTAAGAGCAAAAATACTTCCAAAAATCAGGATATTGTGTACAAAAGTTTAAGAAAAATAACAAAATATATTGGCTTTAAATAGTTAACTAACATTTCTACAGTAAGGACATTATTGAAATAGCCTTTCCTCTAAAATAAAAAACTTACAAGCATAATACAATTATGCTCTCTGTTTATTTATTTATTATACAAAGTTATCTATAATATCAGTAAAATTGAATTTGCAGTTTTTATTAGTAATGCTCAAATAAGTGATGATAACTTTGATTTACTAATCAAGGTTCATAAATTTCATTTTAACAAATAGAAAGACCTTTCTCCTGTACAGTTAGATACAGGAAGTGTGAAAAAACTTTATATATTTTATTTAACTTTTAATGTGTTTTTACTTTATGATGCATGCTAAATGCATTGAAAATACCCTTCAGTAGGTTAGTCCTGGACAAGTGTGCCAAAATAGCAGCCATAAATTAGGCACTGAGGATGGAAAAACTGGGGAAAACTATATAGTACTCCTTCCTGTTTACTACATTGTATCTATATCCTTAACTTTGAAAACATTTGTTTTATTTCTTATTCCAGGAGTTTGATATGAAGTCTACTAGCAAAGTTAATGCATCATTAGAAGCTATAGATAATGCTTTGTATGAAAAAGTTAAATCCCCGTTTATGAGTGATATTGTATTTCAAGAGTGTTGTGACTGGTCAGAAAAATTTCCTTATTTAAGGTATGTAGTAGTGCATTTTGTATTGATGGTTTTGCAGGTCTGTATATATACAAGCAATTATAAATATTAGTAAACAAGATAATACGTTTTAAGGATTAATTTCTGTCTCAAACAGTATATAAATGTGTTTTGTTATGTATTAGAATAGATTTTTTTTCCCCTCAAAATAGGAGAATCCCTTTTCAGCTTTTCATTATGTATTATAATGTTCTGTGAGATAATTCAGTCTTATTGATGATGGTAATGTTCAAAATTAATTTATATAGCCTACAAATATGCTTTTCTGTATTCTATAATGCACAGTTCTATTGTTCCTTAATTTATCAAGCTGTAAATTCTTTTTGGTTTTTATTTTTTTTTACATTGTTATAAAAGTATAAATATTTTATAAAATTATTTTGTTGTAGTATGAATGACCTGAAGTTTAGCATTTAATATTTTTTCCAGTTATAGAATAATAAAATATACTTATTATCACTTGAAAATTGATTTGACCGTAAAATTTATCCTAAAGTATATTGAATTATTCTATTAATTATTTACTTTATAAAATGTTGGATGGTAAATAAGTGTGATCAAGATACTGTACTTATTTGTTGATTTTACATATCTTATAACATGCAAATTTTTTTTAAATTTAATTAAAATTTAAGCCAGTATTTATTTCAAAATAATTTTTTACATTTTTAATATTTATGTGTAAAGTTTAAAATGAAGAGTATGTTTTCTCCATAAACTTGGTTTAAAAAAATAGTTGTCAGCTGTAGTATAAACTTTTGTTAGACTCATTAAAATATAAATTTGTAGGATTAAGGAAATTATAATGAAAATTCATAAAATTTTATTCTAGTTAGTTTCATAATTTAACCCTCTCTGAGATACTTAAAAAAATTAACTTATTTTTCTCTTCTTTTCTCTGTGTTTTTTATGTATTTACTTGTTACAATAATTGAGTACTTTGTTTTTATGCTCTATTTAAAATTTAAACTGTTATCATTTTTAAGCACTATTAGACATGCCAGCACTACAAAAATATATGCTGGTGTTAAATATAATTTGAAAGCATTTTTTTTCTGTAAGAATATGTTGTGTATACATACTGATAATCTCAATGTTATGTAGATTAAAAGGTGAGCAGATCATTACATCAAGTAGCAATTTCATTTCAAATTCTACAAGTACATTTAATACTCAACACTTTGAGATAGAAAGCTCAACTTCCAGGTTTGTTTATTTATTTTTAATTCTTCTTAAAGCATTGATCCTTTAAACGAATATTTTAATTTTTTAATTTCCTTAATTATCTACAGTATTATTTACAAGCATTAAAATTTTAGTTTACAACTGGAAGGAAAAAAATTGCCTATTCACGCAACAAACAAATCAAAAGGAATGCCATCAAGTCATATGAATGACAATAAAGGGCTTTCATGTTTTGAAGAAAATATAGGAGATGAAGAAGAATCAGAAGAATACTTAGTTATACATAAAAGGTAATGCAATTATGCAGCTAATTTTAGACAAATATTCATTTGTATAAAAGATCTATGTATTTTTAAATTATAAATTGCATAGGAGAAACAATATCAGAATCAAAAGAGTAATGTGTTATGGAGTGCCTTTTATTGATGTAATGTGTCAAAGGAGGGCAAGGACCATAGATGAATTTGTAAAAAGAATTAATTACTCAAGGCCTCTCAGCACATTTTTAATAACCCTAAATAAAAAAAACTACATTTGAATGAAACTCTTAGTCTAAATCAATGATTCCCAATGTAGTCTATATAATTCCCCAGGAGTTGATTTTGATCTGTAAGGGGTTGATGACTGTGAGATTGGATGTGTATGAAATGTAAATGGGAGTCCATGAGCATGGATCCTATTTCGGCTGTTGTTGCCTAGTTCTTAGTTATCCATAAATATAATAATCCACCTAATAATTGTAACTATAAGTGTTGTACAATTATTAGTACTTATATAATAAGTTGGATCACTCTTTCTTTTAATTGTAAATAGACATCATTACATTAAAATTATTTATTGAACATGTAGGCTATTTGCTTTTTGGTCACAACACTTATGACTCTTTTGTGCATATACTTGCAGAGTAGATAGTCCATACATTTTTGCAATAACAGCCTTGCCTTGCTATCACTGCCAATTTGATAATAGGAGCAAAGTCATGACAGAGTGTCAGGGCAAAATACTATTCATTTGTACCTCATACCTTATAGAAAAGGTTTTCAGCACAACTGCTAATCTTCTTGCAAAGTACTAAACAAGATGGAAACTAGCAGAGGACCTGACTAATTTAAATCCCAGTATTGAAAATTAGCTATCAAAGCATCAGGCTCATACCACCCACTAAATTTTTTTTGTATATTTTATAAATTTGCATTTTGTGTCAATTTAATTGAAATAAAATATATATAACACTTAACATCTTTTTAAAAAGATTTCTTACTTTAACTAAAACCCCTGTCAAACAGAGCAGTATTTGTGTCAACTGTCAAAAACACATTTGAAGTCGATGAATTGTAAAAATTTAAAATTGAGATGAAAAGGAGTATACCCAAATCAGAAACAATGAGTAAAAGGCATGGGTCAAAAAAGTTAGAGAACCTATGGTCTAACTCTGTGCAAAATTATCATAGTGAATTTTATATAAAAGCATTGTTTTCTTATTTAAAAACAAATCAGCTTCTTATGATGTTAATTTTACTATTTTGAAAAAATAGTAGCAAAGGCACTCCTTGCTTGAGTAGATACTTCAGAATGTCTTGTGATAGCTCAAGCCAACAGTAAAGTTTGAACCCAGAGTTTGTTGGTATGAATTCCTCTGCTGGCATGGATATTTGTTACCATTCAAAATCAGCTTTAAGCAGTGGATCCCAGCCTCCTTAGCTTTTGTACAGCAAATAAAAATACAATATAGCACTCAAAATGAAATCATGTTATCTTAACTGTGGAATAGTTTTTGTAGAACAGTTTAGTAGCATATGCAATGTTTATTGTTTGTTTTTTAAAGTTCTAGAATAAACACACAGTGCAATGTAAACAGTGTCTGGGTCACTACTGTTGTAGCTGGTGGTGATTTCGGTTGTTGTTGCTCTTTGATTACAGCAAACAATGTGTAGTAATCTCCCCTCTCCTATGGAATCAATGCTCCATGGACGACACACTGCTGGCTGTCGACTTGTTGTTTTACCATCATTCACCACTTTGGATATGTGCTCACAACAGCTGCATGTGAACAGCCCACTAAATGTGCCATTTCTGATATTGATGTTTGCAGTTACTGAGACATAATGATTTAACCTTTATCAGAATCGGATAAATCAGCTGCTTTTCTGATTATGTCACTAATCCCACTATGTTTGAAAAGGCAGTGAATAGCCTCTTTGTATACTCTAACATCAGCTATGCATGAGCAGTGGTTTTGTTCTTGAGCTCATTGTTATAAATGGAGGGAGATCATAATGTAATGGTTCTTCATTGCATATATGTTACACGGTGAAAATTAATCTACCAGTCACATCAGAGTAAGCCCCTATTGTATTTACTTGCCCAAGCTTGCTGGGCAAGGAGATGCCTAAACAGCTAGACTATAGAAGTAATATGCTTTTGGGCCTCATTGAAGAGAATGCAAAAGTCCAAGTGGAACTTAAATTTTATTTAAGTGCTGCTAAAATATCATGTTTTAACAGTCAACAACACACTAGAGAATGCGTGTTGTAACAAGGTTGGACCCCAGACTGAGATGAAGAGAAGAAAATCTTTCCCAGACAAATGGAAACTTAGTCAACGCAATTAACAGTAAAAGTAACTTAGATCAGATGGGAAAAACTTAGCCATTTACAGCAACAGCTGGAAAATGCATTGAGTGGCCAGAAAATTTGCATATGTTGCCGAGAAAGCTTTGGGAAATGGGGTGGAAGAATTTTAAGTTGAGGACACTCTTTTAATTATGATATTTTGTGGTTAGAAAAATGGATTTCGAAGAATAAAAGGGAAATGGAAGATTTTTTAAGTGATATTAAAGTGAAATAATTTTGATATATTACATATACTTATATGTATGAATTTTTTTTCTTTTGTAAAATACATATACATGCTATTGTTTAAAAGTATGAGAAATTTGCTTTTTGAATGCTAATTTTAAAGAGATTAATCATGTTTTATGACATTATAATCTACTTCACTGTAATATTATCCTCCATTTCACTAAAAAGAGAGTTGCATATTTATAATTTTGAATTGTAATCCATTTTATCTTAGTCATTTTTAAAAATTATTTTGAATTTTAGTGATCAGCCTGGTGATAGTATGGAAGTTCCTATAAATGACAACTCTAAAAACTTATCTGCTATTAAAGTACTACAA
Source organism: Pardosa pseudoannulata (assembly GCA_032207245.1). Classification (NCBI taxonomy): domain Eukaryota; kingdom Metazoa; phylum Arthropoda; class Arachnida; order Araneae; family Lycosidae; genus Pardosa; species Pardosa pseudoannulata. The sequence continues at coordinate 64,308,555 of CM063505.1, read as the reverse complement.
GACAAAGTACTAAACAAACTTGTTTCTGAAATGTGGCCAAGTGTAAGTAGTATATACTAAGAACTTATTTTTAGAATTATGCTTATATTATGGAGGAATTGTTTTGAATATCAATTATAATAGATATTAAAATAATATACTGTGGATTAGTATGAAAAAATGTTTTTCAAGTTTTGCAAAACTTAAGTCAGTTTAAACCTGTTTATGTAATATTTTTTTATATATTAAAAAATTTATAGAGTATGTGTCAAGTAATATTTTAATGCATCTGAAATCCTTAAAACAAAAGTACGAACAATAGTTTATAACTAATTAAAAAAAGGATGAGTATACTTTTGTAATTTATATATATATATATATATATATATATATATATATGCTTGTTAATAATTTTTATTAGCTTAGTATAGTTAAAATTTTTAAAAAGAATTGGATGACCAAAGAAATTTTCTTTGTTTATATTTTATAGGTTGTAGCTTTTTTAGAGAAACTTGGCAATAAAAGTTTAAACAGTAAGTTTCATTTTATATTACAATAAGGAATTTATTGCATGAAGTACCGTATTAAACTATATAATTATCATGACCGAATTGTATTTATTAGAGTTTTAAATCTACATTTTGTTTCTTACTGTTCCATTTAATGAAAAACTTTTAAAGTAATAATTGTATATACTATTTTCTTGTAATAAATAGATTATAGCATAAAGTCCTCATTTCTGGTAATTTATTCTTTATCCTGTGTAAATATTTTTCATTTTTAGTATATTATCTACAGTGTTAACTGACTGGAAATTTAATTTTTTTAGTACTCATATTTATTTCACAAACTGTATCCAAACAAATTTATTTTTTGATTGTGTGTTTAACTTTTTCTTTGTGATTTTTTTTGTTTGTTTATTTTATACTTACCTTTTAATTTTTTTAGACATAAATGATGATCTACAACTGCCTCCTATATCTATTGCAAATGAACAGAAAAGGGCTCTCTGTCTAAAAAGACCCAAAACAGAAGGTTCTAGCATTATCGGAACTGAATTTCCTAAATTAGAAAACATCTTAACTGTCTCTCCAAAAATTTTACAAAAGCGAGAACTTGGGTGAGTTAGTGTATTCTTAATATTTAATAACAAATTATTTGAAAGTGTAATTTAAAGTTATACCCCATGTATATTTTTTTCTTGCAATGAATAAGCCTGATTTTTCATGTTTAGTGTAGAGGTTTAAAGGGTTAATTAAGCAAACTTCACTTGACTAACTTCAGATAAGAGTTATCTGACCATATTTTCCTACTTTAAATGCAAAATCTTTTTTGATAGCTTATTCCAATATCCCCAAGCATAACCCAAATGTTTGGTTTTATTTTAATATTGTTGATTTTCTTCTTTTTTTTTTAATTCTGCCACTACTTTAATATAAGTCTAATACTGGAGGATATGCAGAGTAATCATTTGGAATTATAAAGAAAGGCAGTGAGCAAACATAATAGATCAATGATGATTAAAAAATGTTAATCTTAAATGGCTTTTAAAAAAGTATGATAGTATAATAAAGATAAAAGGGGAAACACTTGCCTTTTGAAAATTTAATAAATAAAAACTTATCACACTTGGCCAGCTTTTATATACACAGCAAGCATCGTAGATTCAGATGCCAAAAGTTTACATGAAGTGTAAAGTGTGACCTTTAATGCTTTTGACAAAGGCTTTATTATACTCCTTTACCATTAGAAAAAACCATGGAGCTATTGCATCACAGGCTAATGCTGTGTGTACAAAAACACAATCTGCAGTTAAATTAACTTACCACATAGATTGACAAGTTAAAATCTATAGTTAAGCACAGGTTTTAAGAAAGAGAGAATCTGTAATATTAATTTCAAGAAAGGATGCAAAAAAACCTAAAAAACATGTGATGGTAGCATTTAATGATGCAGTCAGGCCACTACAACTTACATATTTTTAATCAAGTAGAAGCCTGCTAGTTTGATTACTGCTTGATTTCAAGTACAAGTGCCTAGCCTGATATACCAGGTGGTTATAGTTAAACTTCCCCTATAAACAGTATTCTATAGCACTAATGAGTGAATGGAATGCAACAAAGTTTTGTATATGGACTATACACAAGATACGTTCAAGGAATATATATATATATATATATATATATATATATATATATATATATATATATATATATATAACAAATTGTTCAAAAATGTCCACCAGAGGGTGCCTTTTCAGAAAAAACATGAAATTTAACACAATAAATGATCAAAATAGGATACTGAAACAATATTTACGTTTATTGATTACTTTCTGATCACCTTGTCATAGAACCACATTAAGTAAAGGTAAGGGAGAAACAAAAACAGGTTACTTTGTAGCAACAAGAACAGATTAGGATGAAATTGCACAAGAAGAGCAGTTGTTAATTGTGTTCAGGACGATGTAGGGAAAGGTGATTGTAACTTATCAGTTGTGAGGCTTCGCACATGAAGTGTTATGGAGCTCTTTAAGTCATTCAATGTCATAACACCTTCATGATACACCAGACTTTTTAAACAGCCCTATAATCAGATATCACATAGAGTGAGATCTGGCAAATATGGTGTCCATGGATTAGGAAAGGAGGGGCTAATAACACATTCTTCTGTGAAGTGTTGGAGTAATAGTGCCTTCATGAAGTGTAGGGTGTGGGACACCATCCTTCATGAAAATGGTCGATATAAAGACCCTCCATTTCTGTAGTTTTGGCAGAACAAAAGTTTGCAGCATGTCATGGTACCAATGGCTCATAATGGATCATGTGAAAGGCCCATGTTCACAAATTTCCTTGAAGAAGAATGGCCCAAAGATAAATGTTGCTGGGAATCCACACCAAATAGTGACCTTTGGAGGGGTATTTCAGTGTGAATCTGCAGATTTTCCTTACCCCAGATGTGGCAAATCTGTGTGTTGACTGTCTCATTGAGGTAGAAATAAGTCTCGTTACTCCACAGAATATTCCAAGGCCATGACAGATCAACAGTCCTTTTTTGAGAAAACTGACTGCGAATGGGAGACATAGTGGCTTGTTCCTATCAAGCAGCTCCTGGGTATGATGGATCTTGTATTGGAAGTAGTGCATTATGTTAAGTAGAATGTGACACATTTAGAGCATCTTCCAGGTTGAACTCCTAATTTCCCCATATCTTCAAATCTTTTAATCATGGCCCAGACACCTTTAGTAGACATTGGTCCATACCGTAGGTTCTTTCTATGACAAAATTTACGAACTGCAACAGAAGCATTTCGCTTGTTTCATGTAAAACAGCTTCACCAATAATGTACATTCAACTAAAGAGACCATCATTAGTACAGCCGGAAACATCAACTTAAACATGACAACGTATGCAAACGTTTTATATCCTAACCTGTTTTGCATAGAGCTCTTCTTCCCAAGTATGTAAATCTTGACATTTTTCTCCTACAACTGACAGCTTTTCCTGGTTTTGTATTATATTGCTCATAATTCTTGTTCTGGATTGTTAATATTGTTTCTGTATTCCATTTTGGTTGATTATTGTGTTAAATTTCATGTTTTTCTCAAATAGTTGCTCTTCAGGGGACATTTTGGAATTAATTTTTTAAAAAAATTCTGTGAGCGCATCTCATGTATACCCCACATACAAAATTTTGTTGCATTCCATTCAACTGTTTTTACTGTACGATGCTGTTTATATTTTTCCAAGAAAATATAAAGTAGTGTGTTAGAAATGTGTATATTTTAAATATATATATATATTGTTTAACAAATTAAAACTAAAAAAAAAAGTCTTGATTTAAATAAAATTTTTAAAAAAAATTAAAAACCTTGTTTTTTATTTCAAACATAGTGAAATTTTGTAGAATAATTGATAGATAGTTATCATTGAATATCTCATTAATATATAAAACTCTTAAACTCTGTGGCACAACAGCCCCTAGGGGGCCAGGGCCTACAGTGCCAATCTCTGTTTCCAACACAAAGGGCCCTGGGGTGCAAAGCATATATTCCATTTAGGTGGTCAGCCTTATGCGGTACTCCCAGTGTTTAGTTCTCAAGCATGCTTGATCCTCAGTTTGTCTACCCACTGAAGAGATGAAAGGCTGACTCAACCTTGCCCAGTCTAGAGATCGAACCTCGGACCTATGTTGTGGAAGTGTGAAGCACTACCCCAATGCCAGTGGGCTTAATACATAAAAGAGATTAAATAATTTTAATTGTATATATAATATTAAAATAACGTTTATTTCTAATTTATCCTATTTATTATCCTTGATATTAATATTCTTTATATTTGTATTATTTAAATTAATTACAACCATCTTAAAGCCAAACAGGTAGGTAATAACTTTTTGACAGTTAAATCTATTCAATTTAACTGTACTATAAATTTATTTATGTAATACTTTTAAAGTTTGCCTTTTTTTTCCCTTCAATATATTCAGATGTATTAGTCGAGTTGCCAGACCAAGCTCTGAAATGTCTGTAAATGTCCGTATGTCTTCCAAATCAGTGTATCATCAATCAAGTTCAAATAATGCTCAAATGAACTCTGAATGTTTAAGCAGTAAAAATTTAAGAAGCAACAGAGAATCTGAAAGTTTATGTTTAGTGTTGCCTGCTTTAGAGGTAATATTTGAATATATAATTTCCTTTAGTAAAAGTTTATATTTAATTAATAGCATATAACAAATTTCTCACGTGATTAACAAATTATATATATCATTTTATAAAAGTAGGCTTGTATGAAATGCTTACTAATTAGTAATAGTAATAAGGCATGTTTAAAGATAATGCTTGCTTAATATAAACGTTTACTAGTAATATGCATCAAAAGCATCAAAAGGTGGTGATGCAACTGGACCCTATGGGCCGAGCCCATCAATCCAGAGGCTTCTGTCAGTAAGCACAAAAATGACAACGAGCGAAAGGTAAACACATAAAAGAGCAAAGAGATAGAAGGGTGGATTCATGAGTTCATAACACAAAACTAGAGAGTAGAGAGTTTAGGGATAGTAAAACATGAATTATTTTTGTGGCCAGTGATATCCGTACAAAATAAGCCGAAAAGTTTGAATGATAATGAGTAAAATCAAAAAAAATTTTTTAAATTTTGGAAAAAAAAAATAGAAATATAAGTTTTAAATATAAATAAGCTGTATTAAAAATCAGAAAAGGGCCTAAATAATAATGTTTAATTATAGCAATAATTTTTATTGACTTAGTTTAAGTGTTATAAATTTTTGTTTATTGAGTAGTAATGATCAGGTACGATAAGTTTAAAAAATTTTGGAAAAATAAAAATATATGTTTTAAAAATAAATAAATTAGTCTAAAAATCCAAAAAGGGCCTAAATAAAGATAAATAATCGCAAAAAACAAATTTTATTAATTTTAATTTAGAATTCGAAATATTGTCTTCGCCGGGGACAGAACTTGTCTCCCCACGAGATCGTTAATGTAGTCGTGGGAGTGGCGTTAGCCGACCAGGCCACACCTCTGCATGCAGTGAGAAGCAAAATAAAGTATTAATACGGCAGACTTGGCGATGTGCGAATTTAAATATTAGGCTCTGCCTTCGGAATGCGCAAAAGGGAAAGCATTACAGGGCTAGTAATATGCCAAATTTAAGAAAATATTTTAGCCAAAAAATAGCATCTAGATTAGTGGTGTCGAACCTTTTTGAAAATTGGGTCAAATATTGCTCATTTTTTTCAATACTACCCCATGAGTAAAAAAATCAGTAGCATCACTTAGGCAAGAAACAAGAGGAGAGTAGTTAAAAGGTACCAGTGATTTAAAAACATCAACATTTTTTTTTATAAACTTTGTAGTTAGTTCACTTTTATTTTCTTATTTATTTGAAGAGTAAAAAAAAAATAAAAAAAATAAAATAAAAAAAATAAAGTTCGCAAAAAAAAATTTGATACTTTCTTTGCTCAGTGGCAGCTCTATACCGAGTATTTGAATAAACAGAGTGTAAAGAAAAGCACATATAGTTACAAAATATTCTTTCACAAAAGTTCTATAGCTATTTAATTATGACTTTAATGATAATCATTCATTGTACTCCCTATATGATTAACCTTTTTAAAATGTACCACTTTCACACTGTAAATGAGGAGGGACAGTGCTTTTGGAATTAAAAGGAATGTAAATTTTTTTCATATATTTCATAGTCATAAGATTTCTAGGTAATATAAAAGAATTTTATTAAATTTCAAAGAATTTTTAATCATTCATTTCAAAGGAGTTAAGATATGTGTGACTAAGGGTAATAAAATTAATAAAATTACACTGATACTATACAAAATGAGTTAGCCAATTTCTATTTTGTGCATAACTTTACAGCATTGAATATTTTATATATACATTAATTTTTTAATATTTTCTGTCCTTTGTTCTCTGTTTTATGATATAAAAAAAGAAATTTATAAAAATTATCAAGCATGTCTTTTAATAAAGACTTCTGGACCAACATTTGATCACTATCTAGTTTGCAGCTCTTATATATATATATATATATATATTAGATAGATAGAAAGAGATTTTTTTTTAAATTGTGACATTAAATATTTAAAAATTAAATCCCATAAACTCTTTTAAAAATTTATTGCTATAACTTGTAAGTGTTTAGTTTGTGACTTTTTAAAATATTTCTTATAATCATCTTAAATCTTTATAACCATGGATAACTGACAAAATTTCATATTTGCCTGTTCATATGAAGATATTGAAATTAATTTTAATTCCAGATTTACAATATATAGCAATTATTTGCATCCTTCATCCAAAATCTAGGATCTAATTCACACACACAAAATAAACTAGTTAAGCTAAAAACGCATCTTACTTATATTAAATAAATTATGTATGTACTTAACTATTATTTTCCTTAGGCCTACTCAGAGTAAGTCAGTGATTTTCTTGCTTAAAAATGGAAAAATAAATGTATATAGGAAATTGAATATCCACATATTAATCTTCTAGGTAATAAAGTTAGTAACTTTGTAACATTATAAAGGTAGTTTTTTAAATAAGTTTAGTATTTTTACAGGGTATGATATTTTTGAAAGCAAGTTCCTTTATGCAAAGGTACATCCCTTAACTTATACCTTTTTTTTATTGATTGCACAGACTGAACATACATGTGTTAGAATTTTTTTTTTTTTTTATCAAGACAAGGAATTTTTTTAAAGTACATATGTGTTTACTTGATAATCACCCAGATAGATCCTTCTTGAAGCAGTTTTAGTAGGTTGAATTATAAAAGCATTGTTGGTTATTTTGTTTGTAGAAAAAATGTAATCTCTTGATACTTTCTCAGAAATAATTAGTATGCTAATACTGTTCTTTCTGTCCATTTTTGAGTTTTCTCAAAATTCCAAAATATGAAAAGCATCCAGAGTATAAACACCTTTCATGTATTTATTATTCAATTATACCTTTAAATATGAAAATTTTTTTACCATATTTAATTATTTAATTTATCATGCCACAGTTAGAACAAAATATCATCTTTTCTTAAAAAATCATATTACTTTTCTTGTGAATTTATTTAAAGGTTTGGAGTACTTAGTAACAACTATTAGAACACAGAATTTTCAGGGAAAAGAAATGTATATAAGAAATCTTGTTGCTTTTTTTGTCTCAGCATTGAAATACAATAAAGCTACAAGCAATCATTTAAATGTTAATGTAATTATATTAAATGTATTTACATATTAACTTCAAGAATTGCTCCTTTTTAAAGAACTTTTCAGTTTAAGGATTCATTGTTTGTACGGAATAAAAATTGATTTAAGTAAAATCAGTTCTTAATTAAATAATTTATTACCTTTTATTTTTATATGTAGGAAGATTTTCAGGATTCTTCTAGTGTTTTAAGAGGGTTTCACATAGAACCAGGAAGAAAAGACTCAACTAATAAATCATTATTATCATCTAAAAATGAATATGAGGCACCAAAAACATCCAGAGAAAATGAATATTTTTTGCCTCCAATTGAAGATAAAAACTTTGTCCCAAGTAACATGAAATTGGTATGTAATTGTTTCTTGATTAATGGATAAGAGGTTTAAAAAAAAGTTGTCAATTTTTATTAAATAAGTAATAAAATGAAAGTAAACATGTATTATAATTAGGATACCAAATGATGCCACTAAAAAATTATATAAATTTCTTTTGTTGTTACCCAACAAAAATAGTTAAAAGTCTTAAGTTTGAATTATCTAAATTGCTAATAAACCTTTATATAAAAAGGAGTTTATTGCAGTTTATTGTGTTTAAGTTATCTAATTAATTCTTAAATCTTTATAATAGTAACATATAATTTTTTTATAATATAGTTATATATCAACATTTTCAAAGCACCATGTTGCTTTGCACTTATTTTCTGACTTGAGCTTGTATATTAAGTTATTAAGAAAAATACATATACAGTAACTATTACATTAAAGAAAATTTTTAGAACATTTATAAAAACCAAATACCATTCATCTGCTTTAATAATACAAAAAAGTTAATTTAAAAAAAATAGCAGAATTAACCAATAGATTAAATTATCTGGAATATTTTAAAGTAACATATTTTTTTAAAATTTTATTAGCATGGGGAGATCCTAGGTTCATTAACCACCATTTAATATAACCTCTTCTTCCTTAAAAGAAAATAACTTCATCAGTTTGAAGTTTTTACTTATCACTTCAGCACTTATACACTAATTTGTATTCTGGTAATATGAAATTTATACCATATAGCAATCACATGAATAAGCAAGCACTTTATTATTATAGCAATTTTTTTGTATAATAATAAAGATATATTTTATAACTTTGTTATAAAACTTATCTTTTATATATTTTAATCTCAACCTCTGTATTTGCTTGCAATATTTAATTATCACATTTTTTCTGTAAATTGTGTAATATAACAATTAGATATTTTGATATAAGATATAAATGCATTAGTTTTCTTGTGTTTGTATAATTCACATTCAAATATTTTAAGGTTTTGTAACCTGATCTTTAAATCTGTATTTTTTTTTAACAAATTGTTAAGAAAGTGATATATTGTAAAATTTACAAATAAACCACTTGTTATTCATTGAAATGTAATTTTTATTCATGAAAAAATAATGTTCTTATGTATGTGAAAACACTTCTCCCTTACTGACTATAAAATCTAGATTTAGATTTTCCTTATATTTTTGGTGCAAGAGTGCTGTTTGAATATTCTTATCATATGTATGTAGGCTTATAAATAACATGTTATTAGTGATGTAAATAGCAATTTTATAATGTTTCAGACGAAAAACTTATTTACATTCTATGGATCTCCAGTCTTATATGACAAAAATAGGTATTCTGGATCAGCCAAATATAAGAAAATAAGTTCTAGACCTAATACAAGTGTGTCAAAAAAGGTATACACATTTTTATTTTTTTTTAAATATATAGTATTTTCAAAAACAAAATCAGTTCTGTAAACCAAATGTATTTATTCTTGTAGTCCGTTAAAAGTCATGAACTAACTCGGCATTTGACAGTAAGCAGTGGACTTTATAAAACTTCAAGTAAGTAACTTTTCACTCAAATACAATAAATTAAGTGCTTGTACATCATACATTTGTACTATGCTGATTGATTTTTAGCTATTTAAGCTATGTTTTAATTTATTGAGACAATACTGGAAATAGTCCAAAACTAGGAAATTTTGTTACTGGCCACTAGCCAGTAGTAGTAATTTCATTAGAGGCCACTTTTTCTGAAGGGGAAAGTTTTAAATCATGAAAAAACATATTAATGTAAAAGAATAAAACATAAATATGTCTATATTACAAAATAAAATATTAAATATATAAAGACTATAATCATATTTTGTGTTTGGAAGAAAAGTTCTTTCTCTGGTTACTTTATATTATTATCCATACATTATCACTAGTACATTAATTTATGCAAAAATGATTGTACAAAAATCACTTATATTCAGGCAGCTGGTAAATTTTGTTGTATTTTTCATATATTTCAAGTGTTTTTTATAAATACGAATACTAATTTAATTTACTGTTTTATAATGGAAAATTTAATACCTAATTTTATGGCAACAAACAATTGTTCCATTTGGTAATGTATAGCATTATGAAAAAGTCATTTGGTAACATATAATGGTATGAATGCTGTTCTGGTGGCATCCTTGATTGGCATGCTAAAATATTTTAATGTGTGTTAGAATGTAGATCTGGGTGAAAGGTCAATAAAGATTGTAGTCTAGTGATCTAAAAATGAAAAGGAGAATTAATTGCAGCCAATCTGTTCAATATGAGTAGAAATAAAAACAAATGAATTGTGATAAGATAGAAATTAACAGATAATATTTTGTAATCACAGTTTTTTTTTTTTTTATTTAGTCACTATTGTGCCTTGTTCCAGGAAGTATTTTTTAAATACAAAGATTTAGGTTGAATATAGTTTTAAAGATAAATAAATACCAGCATTTTTCTATTTTCATTTAAGTTTTGAAAAATATAATCTGGGAAAATTATTTTACCTCTAGAAAAATTATCTAAATAATAAATTTACATTGCAATTTATCTCTATAAATATATGCTATAAAATGAACTGTTTTTCATAAAATCTTTAAAAAAAATTCCTCATTTTATGTATTTTTAGAAAATGTTATTAAAGTATCAAATTCAAGTAATGAAAAGAGTTCAGATGTACAAGCAGTTGATGATGAATCTGCTGAAGATAATCAAGCAAAATCAGTGACATTGTTTCCTATTGTCACTCCATTGACACCACATGAAGATAAAAATAGTGGTGTCAAAAAAGGTAAATTGTTTATAACTATTTGTTACTTAAATGTATAATTGAACACATTGTTTTTAATTTATTGTGTTATACAATAGCATAGTAAATACAAAAGACTATTATTTAAAAATAGTTAAACTTCGTTACTAATAAACAATTGTGTATTTAGCTATCTGCTGCTATAGGATTCTTGCAGATACAATTTACAGTAAATATTTACTTTTAATTAATTTTAACTCCTTTAAATTTAGTCATTTAATAAAAAAGTTTAATTCTTATCAAGTAAGTTCATAAAAGTTTAACTTTAATTTTGTTAAAACTCAATCACTATTTATTTAAAAACTAATTTTTTAAATTATATTAAACAGACATCTGTTATATAGATCTGAAAAAATCTTTAATAAATATGTATATATATATATATATATATATATATATATATATATATATATATATATATATATATATATATATACATACATACATACACACTCATACATGTGTATGTGTAGTGATATAAAAGAGCGGGATAAATTATCAAACTCTTAATTTCAAAAACTTTATTTTTTATTGGTGAAATGTATTCACACAGAAGATGGAATTGACCTTCAGGATTGCATACATGTATAGTGTAGATGGGATTTTTTTTCCTATAAGATAATCTTATTTTCTAGAAATCTATATATTGGAACCCTCAAGGCTGTGAGTCCCCATTTTTTACTTGTGCATGGTCATGTTTTGACCACAATGTATGTCTGGTCAAATTAAAATGGCTGTTTTTTGTTGTCCAAGGATTAAAAGGGATTTTACCACAAATGCTTGTGTTTAATGAATCTTCAAAATGAATAAGAAATTTAAATCCTCTTTCTAGTATTTTCCACTAATGTGTGTCCAAAATTTAGCTTTGTTACACACACACACACACACACACACACACACACACACACACACACACACATATATATATATATATATATTTATATATATATATTAATGCAGAATACTTTATCTGTAGTAAATTAACAGTATCCCTGAAAAGATGTCTTACGATTTCTGATGTCTTAAATTATTTGAATTGTCTACTTTTAAAGTTAACTATTTGAACTAACAGATTAATGAGTACCAAGTAAAACCCATTTTATGTGTAAAATTATATAGAATACAATTTTTAGGATATTAGAATACAATTTGTAAAGTTTAACCTCTGTCAGTCTTGTGTTACTTTGGAAGATATTTCTTTTAAAACTGAGTTTTGTAATACTCCAGAAAAACAGAAAGTAAAATGGGATCTAATCAAGTTAAAGAGAAAAAAAAATTAAATTTCTTGTGAGAAATACAATTATATACCATCTATTACTGGATTTTTATAAATTCACAACAACATTTGAAATGTATAGATAAGAAATTTTTTTATCCAAAATAATTATTAAAATCTAATAATACACATTTTTGAAATGTTGTTTCCTGCTTTCATAAATTTTTACTTATATTTCATTTAAGAAGGAAAGTTTCTCTCTTTTTTTTTCCACATGTAAACCCTGATATGCATGTTTTAGTTTTTTATGCTGTACTGTTATTTTAACTTCAGTTGATTATTTCATGTCCACTAGTTTGCAAAATGTAATAATTTATACAAATTATCTTATTTGTATAGATATTATATTTTATTTTGTATTAGCATATATTTCCGTGCATAAGCCAATAAATTTTAAGGCTTTTTATACACTTAAAGTGGGAGATCAACTTATGTACAGATCCATGGAACAGATGTAGTATATGCATTTGGCAACTTTTTCCTTTTTTTACTGTTGGCAACAGTCACTAAATTGGCAAAAACAAATGAAATAGTTTTTTCTTTCTAGCAGAAAATAAGGAAAAAAAATATATAAGGATGGAAGGTAAATGAAATTTTCAAATTATAAAAAACACAAAAACTGAATTTAAAATGACTTTTACCTGTTGTATAATCATGCAAAAATAGCAATAGCACATCTATATTGGATCAGCTAATCTCCTAAAAAAAGTATGTTCCATGCAAACCAGAAACAATTGATAAATTGCCAAAAACAGTGCAATTCTTTTTTTTAGTTTATATGGTTTAAATTTATAAAAACCTTATCTGAATGTAAAGTCTGCCTTCACATAGGGTTACCAAAGTTGTGAAATTGTCATTTCTGCCTAAGTAAAAATATTGGCTGCATGGTCGAAGGCCAGGATTAAGGTTGATGCCACAGCAGTAATCTAGAAGAGTCAGCATAAATTGTGGCATTAATAAAAACAGCATGAAGTTACTAAAAAATTTAAATTTAATCTGTTTTTCTGCATCACTGTTAGAATGTGCTAAAAGATGTCATTGTATTAGTCTCAAGGCATGACCAATCCTCTACCTCCATAAGATTGAAATCGCATACTTCTGCAAAAGGAGTTTGAGTAACATATTAATTTACAGCAATTTGATTGGAAAATATTTCTCCCATTTTACCTGTTTGGTGATATATTATATATGAATGTTATGGAAATTCCTATTTTCATTTCTTGTATACAAATTTTGAGAAAAATGAAGAAAAATTGCACTTTCGGCTTATATTCAGAAACTTTTATAACTTTATATATTGAAATATTTTTTAAAAGCTACCATGCATCATATTATAAAGATTCACAATATGAGGTTTATTGATTGTATTTTTAATCTACTTATTTTATGTAATTAAAAAGAAAGATTGATAAATATGTAATATTATTAATGCACATGTGAAATAAATTTATAATGAAAAGTTTAAGTATAACTTAAAATATTGTTTCCTGCACCATTCATAACTTTGGAAGTAAAAATGTACTTGTTTTATTAACCTATTAAATATGCCTAACATCCCCTTTTAGGAACAGCTAAATATTAGCCGGTAAAATTTTTATGTTCTGTTGAAAATAGCTTTCCTTTTCAAATTCTTAAAGGGGGAAGAATAAGAATTAATGTTGTTCTCAAAACAGTCTATTTTCTGGAACTTTTAATTACACCAAAGTATTTAATACAAAATGACAAAAGGAAAAAATATTTATTTGTTTATTTACAATCGCAAAGTGGAATAATTTACATAAAATACAGTGTATTAGAGGATGTACATAAACTTTTAAGTTAGTAGTAGAAATGAAATTAAAATGATTTCCTCTTTTCAAATTGGCATTTGCTAATGTTCTGTCAAGTAGAGCAATTCAATTCATGTGTCCTTATGTACAAATACAAGATTTAGTTAAAAATGCATGGTTTTGTATATCTCTTGCATGCTATGTTTTTCAACTAAACCAATTGAATAAATAAATACTTTTAAGTATTTACACAGCCAATATCCATCAATATATATTTGACAGAAATGCTTAGGCATTAATGAATTAATGCAAACCAGAAAGAATATCTAATATAAAGTTTCAACTACTCCTACATATGTTTTTGTTGTAATCAGATTTTAGTCACTAGCTTATTACATAAACAAAACTTTTTTTTATAATAATAGCAAGAAAAGAATTTTTACATATATCCTTACATATAGTACCCTGGTAGGACGTCTTTTAGCAAAAACAATAGGAATGACTTCATGAGATTTGATTGCTAGATTTGGCAGTTGGTTATTTATATTATAAAATTAAATTTTACATAATCATTCCTCTCAGGAAGAAGAGGAACATTCCTGATAGCTACAAAATTCCAAATGATTAATGAATTTTAAAATTCCCAAAGCACCTATTTCTTTAAAATTCATTCATATATTTATTTTGCTGTATTGAATAATATTAAAATGTGATAAAACAGGTAACTGAGCTTGTGAAATATTTATGACTGTTTTTTTCCACTTCTATGATTCATTTTCAGTCCTGAAAATATAAAAATATTCTGTTTAGTATTTTAAACCTTTTTAATGCTGAAAATAAATATCATCACAAATTTAATTTTATTTTTCTGTTTTACAGGGCTTCTTCACTCTTTTCTTGGGGTAAAGAAAAGGTGACAATGTATAAAAAGAATAAATTATTTTTATTTATGAATGTGTGATATTTTTAAACAGCTGACTTACATATAAATGGTAAACAAATCGAGAATTTTTTACAGACGTTGTCTTGAACCAAATCCCTTAATATTGGTATTTAACTTAAAATGATATTGAAACAAAGTTATTAAAAATAGACAGATTGCTGTATAATTTTTTTTTCAGAAAATTAATATCTTTATGTCCAAACTTTTCAGACAGGGTTCTATTTTTACAAAATTATGAAAAACCTATTCATAATTATGTGAAACTGAAATGCTAAATTTGGTTCTAAAGCAAGGCTCCTGTTTTTGTGATAATATACAAACTTACTAATCTAAATTAGTATTAAGTTAAAAATCCATTTTAGAGAAAGTCTTAATTACTAATCCAAATTAGTATTACGTTAAAAATTCATTTTAGAGAAAGTCTTATTTTTGAATAAGACTTTCTCTAAGTAAGACGTACTTATGCATATATAAATATTTATTAATTTATTCAAGGATTGAATTATTCATTCAAAGGATAAATTTTGATAATATTAATTTGAAAAGAAAAATCAGTTTTTCACAGGAAGAATTTTGTGAAGGATCTATTAATAGGCCCAAATTTAGCCTAAACAGATACATGCACAACATAACATACTTTAATTTTACAGTTTAAAAAATTTGTTAGTAATATTGTAAATAGAAATAGGAAATCCCCTTTGTTTTAATTTAGTATAACTTAAAATTGTCAATTCTGTTAAAATATTAAAAAAATAAAGGTATAATTCTTTTAAATTCATACTAAAAAAGGTATTTTGAGGAAGCATTTTTATCATTTTCCAAACTTGAATATGTAACTTAAGAATTAAAAAAAATATTTTTATATTTGTAAATCATTTATTTGAAGTCATCTTCATATATTTACAGTGGTTGAGACCCTATTTCACAAATATGACATGATCTGGAGTTATTGATAATAAAATATGATCTGATTACATAAGCATAGATACAAAATCTAGATTTTAGAAAAAAATAAATCAGGAAGTCTAGACAAATCTGCAGTTACAATCACCCCTATGTCTTACTATGATTTATGTTCTAAAATAATTTTTTTTAGTTCAAACTTTTTAATTTTATTATTATGAAGCACATTACTGAATTAACATTTGGGATACTGAGTTTATAGATCAACAATAATAAAATAGCAAACGTTCTTTCATATTAAGTTACATATCAACTGTATTTTCATTCTTCTAAACAAAAATACAGTTGTAATTAGTTTAAATAAAACTGTATTTTCATTAAAAAAAAAAGCTGTGGATGGTACATAATCACAGAACATTTGATGGAAGCTTGAGTAAAAAACTCACCATAAAAGATAATTATTAAAATATCTTAATAATTTAATTAAGTTTCCATGAATTTTATACTTAAATGTCATAAGATTATTTTATTTTTTTTAAGTGTGATTTAAGAATGAAAAACATGTTCTCATATTCTAGTTTTATCTATATATTAGCAGAGATAATCTTTTCTGAACAAATATTTTATCAAAATAATTTTTATTTTTACTTACTCTTCTGGAGTCCAATCTTCGCCACATTTTGCACATAAATTCAACTCTTTAGAACAGTTATTGCAAATCTTATGATATGCAAATTTAACAGTTTTTTCACTACATTTTATGCTGAAAAAATAAAAGGTACTTTGTATTTATTTAAATCAGAATAAAGAAAAAAATTAACTGTGCAAAAGCATGATAAATTTTATACCTAAGTGGAAATAATTTTATTTATCTTACAAAATCTTTTTGGTGTATTCATATTCTTTCTGAATACTCATTTATTAAGTGATACACTAATAAAGGATTTTAAATTCTGTTAAATTTTTTAAGGTGTACAAAGAATAATTAGTCGGTCAGAAAGTCAGTGTCCACGCATATATAATTGCATAAAATACACACATTATAAAGAAGGCATCAATAACTGTCTAACTATGGTTAATTTTAACATGGTGCAGATCATAGTTTGAAGACTTCTGTTTATAGAGTACAATCCACAAATATAACTAAGAAATTTTGGTCATTCTGTAAATTAAAAGGATTGAAATGGTTTGTAACCTATGTATAACTTTTAACTGATTATTGGAAATGTTTGCATAATCTTTTGAGCACACAAATCAAATAATAGAAATATTTCTTAAAAATTTTTGAATGTTGTTAAAGGTGTTAATTTATAATTTCCAGATGTAAGTTTGCAGTATAACAGTGAAAATGAAATTTAAAAATTGATACGATGAGACACAATCATTTTAAGAAAATACTTTCTTAATATGTATATAAAAAATGTATCCATATTTTTATTTTATAATTTTGTAGATAATATTCTGGGCACCTTATTGAAAAAGGGTAAAATTTTTATGCAATTTTCATAAATTTCCCAAAATTAAAATTTTGAAAACCATCAAGAAAGTTAGAAATTTCTCATTTCTTTCCATTAAATATATATGTGCAATATATATAGTAAAAATTGATAAAGAAAAATGAAGACAAAGCAAAATATAGAACTAGCAAAGATTTAATTATCTTGTATCTCATCAGCAGTAACCAAAAACCTTATTAAACATAAGGATTGTTTCTCAAAGGTTAAAAAAAAGGGGGAGCAACACTATATGCTACAATTTTTAAGTAAAGCTGCACTAGGTAAGATAACAGTTCATGAAGCTAGTTACCAGTACTGCAAGTGGATTGGAATAATAAAACCAGGCAGTTAAAATATAAGGAACAACATCAATAGGCTTCTTACTTACACATAAATTTTATACTATGATGTTAAACCTTTACTCTAACATTCAAGCATATAATAATATTATTAATTAAAATATAATTTTAGTTTTTATTTTAGATTTTTAATTATTATACTCCTTTTTAAATAATTATTTGTTAAATCAAAAACTATCAATTATACATGGTGGGAGACAAACTGGATAGTTATTTTTATGTAGCACACTTCTTGGATTTTTTACATGTTTATCCTTATTAACTTTCAAAAATAATCTATTTATTCTAATAAGCTGATTGACCATATTGTTTGTAAAGATCAGCTTGTGATAACAAGTGAAGCATGTGTGAAATTTTACAATTACAAAACTGTAATCAGACCTTTTATCATACAAATCAAAAGCAAATTGTTGCAAAGTCTCAAGTTAACACTTAAAGGAAACAACTAAAAAATTATCAATACTACAAGATAATGGTTCTATAGTTTTAGAGTAAAAATTTAAATATTATACCATTGTTTTTATTAAATACTATTTTATCTTCTTTCTAAATTAAATGCTACATTTTATACCTTAGTATAAATATAATTGTATTAATTTCAAAAGCTATACTTTAGTAATTTTTCATATTCTTAAAGGATGTCAGTTGATATCTTATAATTATATACTTACTTATTTTCAATAATTGCATTAAAACTTGATTGTTCAGTTACAAATTAGAAAACTTAATATTTTTGAATATTTTAAGTCAAAATTTAAAGCATACTATGACTTTTGGCTATATAGCAGATTCACATCCAAGCTTCAGTCTGGGTTTACCTAATTAATGACTTTTGAAACTACTTTAGCAGGCTATTTAAATTTCAAATAGATTATAATGTATAAAAATGCTACTGGAAAAATAACTTTTTTTTATGTATTATAATCACATTGAATATACACTCAAGAGCCAAAACATTATGACCACTTGTCATAATGAGTTCGCCTACCTTTGAAGTACAACACAGCTTCAATCAGCCTTGGCATGGATGCCACAAGTCCTTGGTAGATGGCTGGAGACAGATTGTACCAGATGTTTAAGCAAATTTACGAAAATCAAAAATATTGCTAATTGGTAGTCTTTAAACTCTGAGCTGTCATCCCATGATATCCCAAATGTGTTCTATCGGATTGAGATCCGGTGAGTTAGGCGGCCAGGACATTAACTGGAATTCAGCATTATGATCCTGGAACCACTCCAACACAATTTTAGCCTTGTGATATGGGGCGTTGTTCTGTTGGAATATTCCATTTCCAGCTGGAAAAACAGAGGCCATGTTAGGGTGCAACTGGTCCGCAATGATGTTCAGATACCCTGTAGCATTCATGATCTGCTCTACCACAACCACATGTCCCACAGATGCCCAAGTGAACGTCTCCCAAAGCATAATACTGCCATCACTGGCCTGTGTATGACTTACTGTACATTGAGGGAGCAACAGTTTGCCTGGAAGACGTCATATCCTGACACGGGCATCGACGTGATGAATCACAAACCGTGATTCGTCTTACCAGGCAACTCTCTCCCACTGATCCATGACCAGTCATGATTTTCCCAGGCGCAGTTAGCGATGACGCTTGGTCAGTAAAGGCACATAAGTGGGGCGTTTGCTGTGTAGCCCCATACCCAACAGTGTGCTCCGATACTATTCTACTTGGCCCTGCATTGTATTGGGTTGTCAGCTGAGCCACTGTCTGGCTCCAGTTTTGCTTCACCATATGAGACAGTCTCCAACTCTTTGATAGCGTGTGGACGTCCAATACCATGTCATCTACTGCTGGTTTCACCGACATTCATCCACTTTACATAAGTACTAACAACTGTAAATCGAGAACAACCCACGAGTTGTGCAGTTTCAGAAATACTTGTTCTGAGCCTTCGAGCCATTACAATCTGCCCTCTATCAAAATCGCTTAGATCCGCTGCCTTTCCCATCACACACAGAAATAAGTGAAAGAATGATTATTCAGACTCTCCACAAGCAGTTAAATACCACTTCCACCTGATCATGTGCCTTCCACGTCATCCAGGCAAATTCATTACAAAATGTAGGGGTGGTCATAATGTTTTGGTTCTTGAGTGTACACAATGCTTATCATAAAAGTAAACTAAAAGTACAGCCCAGACCAAGGATGTAATAAAAATCACATTTGAGGCACTATAAGATACTTTACCAAATAAAAAAAGAGAAAAAATAAAGTTGTCACCACCAAAAATTGCCAAGAAGCCATAAAATAAGAGCAACAAATGTTTATAAAAACTTAATTAATACATAAGGGTTTAAATTTTTTCAAATTTTAAACATTTGATATAACATCATTTGAAAGAATACACTGCTTGCATGATTATTTTCATACACCCAAAATTTCCCAAAAGTTAAAATTTATTACTAGTTTGTAATTTTAGTATTCAATAATAATTGAAATAATGAAACCTACTACATTCAATAGGAGAATGGAAACTGTTTCAACAATTCTCTGCCAAATTTGAAATTCATCACTAAAATGTGAACTCAAAATCTTTTCATATTGCACAGTTTTAATACATATATAATTATATTATCAACATTTTTCATCATCTTTATTTTCTGTCACTTGTATAAGCACTGAATTCAAGCTGTAAGTTTAATTAGAAATTTTATCTTTGACATTAACTTTAATAGGGCACGGGCTCCTACGTCACTTGGCAACCATCATAGCAACAATGCTGGGGGTCAAGCTAATTGAAAAACACGTGGATCACAGCTTGAACTTCGCACGTTGGTGGTACGTTGTGGTTCGCACGTTGTTCACTTGTGTGCTGAAGAGTTATAACTGAGTAACTTATTGTTTAGTATAACTTAGTGTTTATAACTGAAAATGAATGATTACTTGAAGAATTTAGATCAACTGTCACAGAAGCGGTATTTGGATAAAATATCTGTAATAAGTAATATAGATCCATATATTATAAAAGACTGGGAAACGGATATTGACAAATTACCAGCAATTTGCTATGGCGACATAAAAAAGCACAATCTTTTTATGTTACTTACTATCAATAAGCAAAGAAACATGTTAACGTGCTGGTCGGAAAAAAACCTTCAGTTTACAGTTATAAATAATCTTTCGATGAATTCCTCCTATTCAGTTTCTTTTCAATATGTGATGATTATAATTACAAAAAAATAATTCTCAAAATTTGTAACTGAAAAAAATACCACGACATTAAAATAAGACTGTTTACATGTAAACGTCCATAGCAACGAGTTAGCGTGCCTACCAGAATGGTTGTTAGGGCTCGGCGATCTCAGCGATCAGCTGAGTGCCCGTGCCCTATTAGCTTTACTGCTTATTGAACCTTTTGGCACATTCGTTTCTGATCTTGATCAAACTTAGTTTTTGTAAATAATGGCAGCTTTTATAGGTTTTGAATTATATTCAGATCATGGTTAGAAGATAGCTGAATTAAAATGCCCACAAACTCCTTCTTAAAGATAGTTGTAATAGTAATAATCATATTTTACAGTGTATCAAATAATTTTACAAACAGTGTACAGGAAAGATCACTTAGTGAGCTCATTGAACTACACACACATATATTTACATATATATACACTTTTATTTTATTCTCTCCTAACACTGGTAAAACTATTAAGACTAGTATAGGTCAATGTGAAAGCACAAATAATCATGTAGATTGGATGTAAAAACTTTTACACAAATATGATTATGGTTAGTTGATCAATGTATTTAAACAACCACTTGTTTATATAATTATAGAAAATAGAAAGATATTAAATTTTACCATTTGGAAGGAACGGTTAATGATTTATATTTTTTGTATTGTATCTTCCACTGAATGACTGCTTCACACTTCCCGCACAGTGACTCAAATTTCATGTTATTTAATTCTTTAATCTTTTTACTGTTATCATATTTATTATTTTCAAATTTGGTGCAGTTTCTGTGCTTCTGAGGCCGCGAACGATTTATATTTCCTTTTTGCGTACTCATGGTGAGATTTTACTTAATTCTTTAATTATTTAAAAACAGTCGTTACAAATTACATAAACGGTAAAACATGTATCAAATTTGATCATACGTTTCAGACACTTTAAATTAATGCTTTCTTAAACAAGCAAATTTTTCGCGTTAATTGTATTTTTTTCTCTTATTGATATACTGAAACACGAGTAACAAAATATAAACATTAGAATTGAAGTAGAAGTAGAAGTAATTCAAAACTGCCAAAAATTGACAAGCGTCTAATCAGAGGAAAAAATGAAACCACGAGATGACGTAGTTCTCAGAGGAAAAAGGGAATTTCCGTTTGTTGATGAATGGCACAGAATAGATACGTCCCGAGTGAGACTATAATCACCACCTCATACTTAAAAAATATTTAGTAGAGATTATTAGATTAAATAAATTGTTTAATTCTATGCCATTATACTGTCCTAATTGTATGCCTATTACTGTAAATAATATTTATGAATAATAAAATGTTAAGTTTGGAGAATTAAATATTAAGGGAGCTCATCGGGAGCTATAGGGAGCTCAATGTTATGAATACGTATTAGATGATCTGACATACCTTATCCCTTCCAAATGGAATTCAATAAAGTATTCCATGTGGAAGGGATAAAGAATGTCAGAAGCGCCCTATTCGTTTGTATATAGATCAGTTATCTGGCATTGTATGCTAAAAATAGTAAGGTGAATGCTTTATTTTTATGTTTAATTTATTATTTCCTTTTTAGAATGATATACGTTACGGAAATACTATCACTACCTTTATAATATATTATTTCATGTGTTTAAGTTTTTTCCCCGATCTATATTTTATACTGTGCAGATATTCAAATTTCGTATATTTCAATCCAGAAAATAAATGTACCTAATCTGAATTAAAAGAGAGTTCTTTAATATATTTTTTCATGTTTTGTACTAAATTTTCCATGTATTTTGAATGGGGGTGAAAAATGCACAGTTAACATTGATTTTTGATGTATGTGGTAGAGTAAAATGAAAGTATAGTTAAGTATATATAATATTATAATATTAAAATGTTAAATTCTAATTTTTTGTGACTTTAGATTTTTTTAACTTTAATAATAGTTTGCATTTACTAAATAACTTTGAT
Source organism: Pardosa pseudoannulata (assembly GCA_032207245.1). Taxonomy (NCBI): domain Eukaryota; kingdom Metazoa; phylum Arthropoda; class Arachnida; order Araneae; family Lycosidae; genus Pardosa; species Pardosa pseudoannulata. The sequence goes on along the minus strand of CM063505.1, from coordinate 64,285,773 downwards.
ATATGATCATGAAAGCCTGGATGAATGAATATAATTTTTCCTTTCCTATACTCAGCCATAATTTTTCTTTCAAGAAGTGTGGATTTCTATAAAACAACCTCACATATTTCCTAAACACCTCAATTTATTGTCTCAATTTCCGGATTTTTTTTAACTCTTAATAATATTTTGTACCTTAAAGATGTTTCTTAAGTTTCCTTGTTTCTTAAAGATTTGAACTGTGACATTTTCCGCTAATAGTTTATATCCTTCAAATAACTTTAGTATATGAGCACAACCAAGGCCGTAGGCAAGGGGCGATTTACGGGACCGGTGCATCTCCGAAATTCTTAAAGACCATTTCGTGGAAATAAAATTGACCATGTGTGTTGGTGTCTCATCTGCCTAGCTGTGTACAGACAACACTGTTCTTAGATCAATGACGTTGAGTTAAACAGTAGGTACAAATTGTCTTCGACAAGTAAGAGCAGATTTACTAGCACTTTTGTCAACTCATCACAAAATTGTTGAACAGTCGGAAGAAATTGTGAGATTTTTCGAAATTTCAAAGATAGCTTATTTTATAATATATAGGTAAAAAATTGGACATTTTCATTTTCTTTCAAAATTACTCTTTTTCTTTGGTTATACTTCTGTTTTAAAATTTAGAATTTAATGCCATGTATAGTTTATATCAATGTTAATTTTACTATTAAATTCATTGTGTAGTTAATACATTGAGTTACTATATTCATTACTCATTCAAGGCTATAAATTTGTTCGTTGTATCATTTAATTATTTTGATATTTTAAAATCACACTGTATCATGATATCCATAAGGAGTATACATACATAAAATAAACTTGTAGTTTTATTGAAGTATCAGTCACAAAAAAACTATGTGCTCCTCCGAATATAATTTCTGGCTACGACCCTGAGCATTCGAGAGAAATGGATGAAATATTCCTGCCTGGATGCGCTATCCGATCAGTTATCCTGTTTCCCCAACGAAAATCTCTAAAGTTGAGAGGCGAAAATTTTTTAGTCTTATTTTTAGGAATGTTCCTCCCCTTAGACGCTTGTAAAGCTAGCAGGATGCTGACTGGAACGTTATGGTCACAACTAGGTCACATGGGAACTTGTGGCCACAACTTTCTAATGTAGCCTTCCACACTATGGCTAATTATTCACCACTCCAGTACAGATCCTGATGGCGATCCTGAAGAATGGTTCACAGGTTGCATCAACACACTGGGCCACTAAATCGGGGCCATCGTGATCACGATGGCCCCGACTAAACGAGCAGAGTGCGTGGATGTGTTCGTAGAATCTACTGTGCTCTTTGGTAGCGCATGCTAGTTGTCTTCGATCTTTGGAGAAAAACCGCTTTCAAAGCCTTCCCTCGCCAAGTCAGTTTTATCGTCTGCTATCATCGACCTCGATAAGCCATACCCCCTCCAGACAGTAGTAATGGCTTGCGGTAGACCATAGTGTGGAGGAGCCTATACTGCTTTCTTAGATACAGGAAGTAGCAGCTGTCTGATGAAGCTAGAAGTAGCTAAAAGGCTGGGAGTAAATATTTCTCCATGTAAAAAGGATTTGTTTTCAGTTGGAAACTAAATTAATCCAGTTTCCCAAAGTTTAGGCGTAATGATAGAGCAATGTCATGCAACATCATAAAAGGCTTTAATGCCCTTCCCATTCATTTTCATGTTTAAAATAGCCAATAGGCAACCAATAAGCTGCCCTTCCGTTTGAAATTAAAACCAAAATCGCCATAAGTTGAGATGTGCACTGTTGCGTGAAATCACCTTATTGTTGATGAGAAAATAAACGATATCATGCCTAAAGATGTCACTGTTTTGATCGTGTCTGACGATAAGCAGTCAGTTGATTTGTTCTTGCCAGTTGAGTTGTAAGTGAAGAACATTCCTTGACTTACCGTATGCTAGAGTTATTAGGTACACAAAAGATTATGCTTTCATTAAATTAGAATGTATTGAAACAATGGAATGAAAGCAACAGAGACAGTACAAATAAGGCAATTTGTCACAACGTCACGAACTACAATAATGCTCTTCCCATTCATTTTCGTTTTTAACAATAAACTGCATTCCGTTTGAAACTAAAGACAGAATTGTCATAATTTGAGAATTTGCCCTACTGCGTGAAATCGCCTTATTGTAAATAATAGTATCTTTTGTCGAAGCAGAAACTAAAGATTTGGACAATGGTTTAATTATGATCGATTGCAAGGATGAAAATTTAGTTACATTATTAGATATCAAAGACGGTAAAACTCTTGTATCAGTTACTAATACTAGATAGGGAAAATATATTAAATAAAAATCAAACTGTTGAAAAAGCGAAATTAGTTGATGAAGTTAATTTGAAGACACAGGTAATGAATATAAATTATGGTAATGAAGCACAATCATTAGAACTTTTAGACTTAAATACTACAGAACAAAAACCAATTACTTTAAAACAAATTAAATTCAATGAAACGTTAAATAACGAGCAAAATCAAGATATTGCGAATTTATTAAATGAATATAGGGATTGTTTTGCATTTAATCTAAAGGAGTTAGGTTGCATAGATTTGACTTTCATAGACATTAAAGAGATTGAATGTAGTAAACCAGTTAATTCGCATCCATATAAAACGAATGCTTCTGAGCATAACATAATCAAGCAAATAGTAAAAGAATGGAAAGACAACATAATCGTTTCAGAAACTCGATAGCCCTATGCAAGTCCAGTTTTACTACTGAAAAAGAAAACAAGTGAACACAGGTTAGTTGTTGACTATCTCAGCCTCAATAATCAGACAGTGAAAGATAAATTCCCTCTTCCTAAATAGATGATTTGTTTGACAGATTGAGCGGTGCAAGTTTATTTACAACTTTAGATTTACCCAATGGATACTTGCAGATACCACTGTCTGAAGAAGCGAAAAAGAAAACAGCTTTTATTACTCTTGACAAAAGCATTTCGAAAGAATGATTTTTGGGTTGGTTAATGCTGATCTAAAACTAAGAAAATTAATAGACATTTTTCGGAAAAATGACAACCGAAGAAAAACAAAAGGTATGCAACTATGTTTAAAAAAATAAGTTGTATTGAAAAATTAACGAAAAGGGAAAAGAAAAGCTTCTTTGCGTAATCCCTAAAAGCAAGAGGAAAAGCACTGCAGTGAAATTTCATGATCTCATGAGACACTTTTCTGCCCACAGAACTGCCAATAAAATGAAACAGTTATATTGGTTTCCTTTTATGATAGGTTATTTGCTGAAATATAGCGATGTACTTTGCTTAATGAACAAAGTTCCAGGAGGAGAACAACAAGGCTATCTGCAGTGAAATTTCATGATCTCATGAGACACTTTTCTGCCCACAGAACTGCCAATAAAATGAAACAGTTATATTGGTTTCCTTTTATGATAGGTTATTTGCTGAAATATAGCGATGTACTTTGCTTAATGAACAAAGTTCCAGGAGGAGAACAACAAGGCTATCTGCATCCTATTAGCCCAGGAAAGCAACCATTATCTCTTATTCACATGGATCATCTTTGTCTATTTGGGAGAATCTCTAGGGAAAATCAAGACCTGCTTGTAATATTTGATAACTTTACCATATTCACGTGATTGTTTCCAGTGAAGAATACTTTATCCCAATAGGTCTTAAAAATTTTGGACTACAAGATAGAATTGTCAGCGACAGAGGAACATGCATCACCTCTCATCAATTCAAGTAGTATTGCCATGAAAACAAATTCATCACACCTTTAATTCTACGCAGCATGTACAAGGCAATGGTATGGTAGAACGGGTTAACAGAACTATCCTATCAACAATGATAACATTAATGAGAGATCAGGGTCATGAAGACTGGGGTTTACGAATTAAAGCGGATGAGAGAAATTTAAACAAAATAACTAACAAAACTACAAGAAAAAATTCCATTTGAGATGCTACACGGCTGCTCTCCCAGGTTTAATGATGGTATCCTCAGAAAAGTTGCATATGAAAACGCAGAAAAATGGATATATCCGACAAGACGTCCACGAAAACTGACAAGGGGAACTTACAAAGACACAGACAAAATACAGAAGAAAACTGAATATTACTGAAGTATTACCCAATGATACATACAGAGTGACTCAACTAAAGGGAAAAAAAATTCTATACCACCACAGCTCACACCATGGCCTAAGTACAAAGTAGACGACGATGTAGATGACGACTAGTCTATTGCAGAACTTTCTGAACCATTTTTTAGCTGCATTTCAAGTCCAGGTAACAAATCTCGAAGATGCCGTCTGGTAACGTAAATTTCAAACTTTAACTAAGAACTCTTGAACTGTATGAAAAACTTACTTAAATCATCTTAGGATTTAAGATATTATGTGTTTTATTTTGATCTTTTATATATATATATATATCATCATCATCAGCATTGGCACACACACACATATATATATATATATATTGTCTTTTAATATGTAATTGTGAATTTATTTAACAAATTGAGGGCAATTCTAAAGTTAGGATGACCGAATGTTGTCGAAATTTTTATGTTGCTCAAACTGCTGATAGATGGCAATGATCAGCGTGATCACGTAACCTAGAGGCAGAACGCTGGAGGATGTTTAATGAGATTGTAGGCTGCACAATGTACGTAGTAAGCCAAATGGGAAAGTATTCTAAATAAATTATTTGTTTTGTGTTTGCTAAAAAGTTTTCTTGTCATGTGTGATCATCTAAAGTGAAGAAAGTCTACACATGGATGCGTCTGGAGGGTTGCCTTTTTAGTTTATCTCCAAGTGGTGGTGTGAAATCAGTACAGAAAAGTCTTTAGTGCTAATTTGGTGCTGTGATGCTGCTGCAAACACCCTGCACTAAAATGTGATCATCGTAAGGAAATAAAATCGAAAATAATCATTATCTCCCTGCAAATTAAATTTCCTATTAGCAGGAGAGTCCGATCAAGTAGCGTATTATTTCATACCAATATAAATGATTGCAACAAATTAATCCAAAAGAGTTAACCGGTTTCACCGAAATCGTTTAACATCTAACCACGATTAAACCATGGCATCAACTAATGGTGTGCAATTCTCAGTTTAAATAGAGATTAATCGCGGTTAGCCATTAAGACTTTGGTGAGACAGGCCCTAAAAACAATATCTGTGTTAAGATGCTCTCTAGCGGAAATGGGATTGTATGCTGCACTTATTTCATTGTAGTATGAAGTATTCTTATTTTGAATTAGTATTATTTCTGTATTACTGTTTTTTAGAAAAGCAGTAATGGAGACCTGTATTACTGCTTTTCTAAAAAAGTTAAAAGATGTGTTTTTGTCATCATCAATTCCTTCAGTCTGTGAACTAATAAGCTCACAAAAACATGCTATGAAGAGCGAAGTCGAGAGCATGCTATTTTCCAGAGCAATTTGACAATGATATAATTGAAATCAGCCTAAAGTGGTAAGCCATGTTGGGATGAGCAGTGAAACCTCACAATGAAAATGTTTTTAACATGTGAGAAAATATCATGATTTGGTGTAAAATAAGAATATCAGTGATGAGTTAAGAATTCTCGGTGTTCATAGTAAACAGGCTTTAAAGAACCTAATTGATTAGGGTCTTTAAAGCATTAGCACTTAAATAATTTTCATTTACAAGCTTCCCTTATTTTGTTACGATTCATAGGTAGAAAAATATAGTTATGCTTTTGTTAATAATATTTTATTTCATTATTTTACTAGTATCATATGCTTGTTAAAGAAATGCCATAGGGTGCTACCATAATATGGTCGAGGTATTTCACAGATGACTTTGTGTCATAATGACATCAGATATAGAAATTGCGCTTCATAAATTCCCCTCTATGACTTCAACATCATCTTGATGACTTCTGACACCATTATAACGAGGAAGTCACCTGTGGCGTATCTCGAACTCAATATAGTAGCACCCTTATATTTTTATTATCAAATAAATTTCTTTGAATTTGGCTACCATGGTTTGCACACCACTGCTTTCAAAGGTGGAATATATCTGCTTGTTCAAAGCACACATGAGGTAGTCCTACAAATAATAGTCAGTATTCTTGAAGGCTAAAAGTAAAAACTTCAGCTCTGTTTCATGTATATTATTATCTTTCCTGACATAGGACTGAATATTATCCATCCAGAATATGATTGAGATTAGTATCACATGAAGATTGTGATTCTTGCTTTACAAGAATTGCACTGTCTGATGAAATCTCAGGCACCCTAGAGCAGTCGAAGCTCGCAGAAAGTGTTGAAAACTAAATTTCATGGGCCAAGTCTCCTAGTTCAGAATTTACTATGCAGGGTTGAGTGATTTAAATCAGTCTGATTTAAACCACAATTTTTAAATCAGTTGATTAAAAAAAAAAAAAAAAATCATTGATTTAAATCAATTTTTAAAGATTGGATCGCTAAGAGAAAGTTGTTTGCAATAAGCACAATAAACACAGTTGCCCACAGAAGGTTTCAGGAGGCTCCTGCACTCCGCCTGTCCTTGTATTATTAAAACAGCACCCAACCTGCTATTCATTCCATCTCCCCTGTCTTTTTCTTATCTCTCAGTCAAATGTTTTCGGCTTTTGTATTAAAAAATTACTGGCACAGTAAACATTTCATTATCATATCTTGAAAAGAATGCCCTGACCTTTTAAATATTAAAAGTCTCTAAAAAATAAACGCAAATGCACTCAAAAATATAAGTATTATCACCCAAATGCTCTTATTTATTTTTATGAACCTGGGAATAATTCTGGAATTCTGAAACGACAAAGCAGCTAAACTTGTTTTTATTTATAAACCATTTAACCACTGTCACAAAATAAAAAGTTTGTAAAATTTTTATAAAAAATAAAAATTATTGTGATTTCTTAGCCCTTAGTCTACTCTCATCTTTCTAATAATTCTATGAAGGAGTAAAATGTATAAATTAACATGAAGCATCCTTTATTTAAATTATGATATATACTTAAATATATTTAAATTTCAAAATCCTATTTAAATAAAAAAAAAAAGACTTTTTTAAATTATATATATATATATATATATATATATATATATATATATATATATATATATATATATATAAAGATTTTTATCAACCCTGTTACTAGGTGTTGGGCACATAGGATATTGATTTGTGTTGGCAGGACTTAAAAGTTTAAGTGGTAAAACTTATGGAAAAATAATAAAATAAATCTGTTGCTTGAGTTTGGAAAGACATCATCAAGAAAATAATTAAAACTATCAATGCTGGGATGATAAATTAAGATTCCCACATACATACTTATAAAATAAAATATTAAAAAAAAAAAAAGAAACCACTGTCATTATCATATTATTTAAATGCCCAGTACTTAAGACAGAATACATATATAAAATTATTTCCCATATTTTAAAACTGATCCCTTTTGTTTAAATCATGACAAATCAAAATATATCTAAATTCATTTATTTCTGATATTTTTGATGAAAGACTATACAAGTGCTCAACAATTCATAAATAACAAAAATAAAAAACTTTTTTTGAAAGGGTGAAAAATAAGAACTAATGTTGTTCCCAAAACAGTGTTTCTGAAATTCAGATTTTGCTAGTGACTTAAAACTTTACCAATGTATCTAAATCTTACTGTATGCACAAATCACAACTAGACAAAAGTATTTAACATGAAAGGACAAAAAGATGAAAAACATTTATTTTTTTATTTACAACCTCGATGTGGACATACTGTATAATTTTCGTCATATACAGTACACCAGAGGATGTACATAAATTATATAAGTTTGTAGTAGAAATGGAATGAAAATGATTTTTTTCTTTTGTACAGTCAACTGACATTTGCAAATGTTCTAACCGTCAATCACAGTGATTCAATTCATGTGTCCTTATGTACAAATACATACAAGATTTAGCTGAAAAATGCATGGTTAGGTACTCAATATCACTTGCATGCTATGCTTTTCAACAAAACCAATTGATTCTATGTACACTTTTAAATATTTACAAAGTTAATTTTTTGATTTGTAATCACCAGAATTGTGTTTATCATGTCTTTCATTGCTCCTCCTTCGCCAAGAATCACCATGACCTTGGTAGGAGCCATATGAGTCTGGAGTGTGTTCACCAATACCAGGTGGTGGAGGCTGAGAACCTAATGATGTTGGTGAGTGAATGGAGGGAGGTACTGGTCCATAATTGTATCCAGAATGAGCTGGAGGAGGTTGCTGTGGGATGCCATAGTGAGGAGGTCGCATGCCGTAGCCATAACCTCCACCACTGTGATTTCCACCATGGTATCTGAAAAATAAAAGACTTCATTCAAACTTTTCCACTAGTCATGGAATACAACACAGATAAGTACAATTTATTATACCAAAGTTATTTATAACTCCCCCACTAAAATCTGACTTTTACATGTAATCCATAATTTGCATAAAAAAAAAGTTGAATGATTTTCCTATATCAAACAATGATTTGCAAGAGCTTCAATTTGCTCTGTACCATAACAATATATAATACAAACATCATGGAATGTAACTGTGAATGGATACTGCCTGGAATAAAATCAATTAACTTAAAAACAATAATGTAACTTTAAATGTGTCGAATCCTATAAAGCATTTAATACTAGTGTGTACCATATCGTCATATCTTGTATGAAATACCTCTTCAAAAGTAGAAACAATGCGACTGAGGTTAATGTATAAAGAACACTACAAGGGCAAATATGGCTGGTTATTGCAGTACAATTCAACAATTTAAATGCTGAATATTGCTGGAAGTTCAAGTAAAAGTTATTCTTAAAAATTTTGAATAAAATATAGTGATTTTTGACTTGTCCCCATATAGGAACTTTGGTTTGTTACACTAGATTAAAAACAAAAATACACGCTATTTTGTAGTCAAACACATCAATGCTACCTGCTGGGTATAGTTCTGATTTGTTTCCTAAAAAACATTTTTCTTCTTAGTTCCACATCTAAATTTTTATTGCTAAAACCAAAATTTATGATAACAGTGTATTTTACTTAAATAAATTAAATTTGATTTTCAATATTTTGGGAATTTTAAAGAAATGGTTAATTAAAAAAGGGCCACAAAAAGCTATTTTCAATTTATTAATTTTTGCATGCTGCTAAATTTATATCTAAAATGCAATTATTTCATAAAAAAAATCAAGATAATTTTTCCATTAAAATTTTCACAACATAGTATTAGTGAAAATTTTTATATACTTGGATTTTAAATAGTATGTTCATATACTAAAACATTTCCATGTAAAAGGTTAACGCTGAAGCTTTATCAAAACAACCAGTTTAATTTATAAATTGATGAAACTGGTATAAAGTAATTCGGATAATACAAATTTTTTTTAAAAATTTAATCTTTTACTCTTTAATGAACATGAGTGTTATAAACAATATTGCATCATAAATGCTTGTATACTGTGTAAAAGTTGTTTGAGAATTGTAAATATGTATTCCTAAGTGTGTGCTTCTTAACTGAATGTAATTCTGCAATATACTGTAGTTTAATTGGTCTAAACTAACAAAACCTAATGTTTATATGTATATTCAAATTCAGTTTGGAGTAGAAATTGGCCTTTTGGCTACAATTATAATTTCACTCAAGAATAGTGCACATATTAATTTGTTATAATTTATAATATGTGCAATAAAAGAAGCATACCAATCTTGTAATAACACAAAATATATCCATGGATGCATAGTCTATACAAAAATAATAGTGATAAGAAACTATTAAATATCTTATTTTACATTTGATCAAAGTGATATAATTGGTAATTTATGTACAAAATTTATATAGAAATTGAGATTTAAAAGTGTCCCGAAACAAACCCAGATATTTTAACAAAAATCTGGGTTTTTCCACCAAATCCCCAGGTGGGTTGGGTTAATTTTCCTCCCCCCCAAAAAAAACCTTGTTTTCTAGAAAAGATGAAAATTAAAACAAAATATTTAAAATTTTTATTTTTTTTTCAGACTCTTCTAATTCTATACACATATAGGGTTAAAATTAGCTTTATTAGGAAAATAGCAATACACTTAAATGCATTTTGTAATAAACATTAAGATACATTAATTACATTTTATATTAACAGTACCTGTTATTATGTCTATCCTGAGAATATGGAAAATCATTACGATGAGGTTTTCCTCTTTGAAAATTACCACCATCATCTCTTGGGTACCCCCGGTAATGATCTCTATTTTTAAAATCACTTGGATACCTATAAATAACAAAAAGGGATCAGAAAACTTTTTGTTTACACAAGCCATAATTACTATACTAAAAAGAGTAATATTAGCATAAATAATTACATTCTTGGTTTCTGTCAAATGTGAATTAAGTAAATTTACCCCAATTTATTTATAAAGTGCTAACAATTAAGTCAAATTGAGGTTTATGGAATACAATGGCAAAGTCTTAGGACACGCCAAACAGATTGTTAAAATTAAAACTTTGATCAAAAAAGCCAAACAAAATAGGAGTAAGAGAAGATTAACAGCAGGAATTCAAACGATAATAGAAAGCAGCAGGTAAAATCAAATGTAAAGATACTGAGACCAATAAAACTAAAATATAGGCATAACAAACAGTATATTTTAAGAAATTGAATAGATTGGTGAGCATGATACCAAAAATTTGGGTCACTATGAGATTGTATTTTACAGATATGGTAATACTATAATGTTTACAAACAGGTACAGGTAGGTCACAGCAGGATAGGTAAACATATGTCCTGGAGATGCGTAACAATAATCAATTATATAAAGATTAATTTTTTAAAGTAAAAATATTTTAACTTATGGTAACATAAGAAACTTAAAAGTTAAAAACAAATACTCCTGTATGCATATTTATTATGACAACAATGTAAAGTTAGGTAGCAAAGCACTTGAACATTACCCTATAATTACAGTCTCTTATAATCTACTGGGCATTAGATGGTAATAATTAAAATATTTATTATTTCCAACTGAAGCTTTAGAATTGAAGTGTTTTTTTTGTGAAAATACTGCTTTTACATATCTCTGGTAATTTTAAATTTAACTAATGTTAAGATTTTTGAAATAATCATATAAAAACTGGTCACATGATAAATAAAATTTTAATATGAAATTTTAACTTAGCATACCATTCCATGATTCTATCAACAAAATTGTATAGATTACACTGTTATGTGATTGTAAAAAACAAAATCATTTTATCAGAGTCTGTAAAGGATATGCCATTGACATTTTGTGCATATTGCAGAACTGCAAATATAAAGGGTTAAACAGTTAAGAAGTTAATCAAATTTGCATGAGAGAATATTTATTGATGCTTTAAGCTAAAACCTATAAAACAATAAATTCAAGCCATAGAATTTATAAGAATCAAGAGCAGACAGGACATTTATGAAGGGAAAAATAATGGGTACATTTATCTATCCACACCATATATTGCATAAATGAGTTTATATAAATACCTTTTTCCATATGAATATGCAAAAACAATAACAAGTAAAAATGAAACTGCTCAATTAATTTTTGTATCTCCTCAAAGTTGAAACAATTCCTTTCTTTATGTAATTTTAAATTGAAGTAGATATTCAGTACATTTTACAGTGAAATCACAGTACCAAACTATACAATTTTTACAATTCTGATCAAAATTTAATTTGAAGTGACTTTTATTATTAATAAACTAAGACTATGGTAGATAAACCTTTTTTTAATCTCAGTCTGATAGTTATTTAGCCATCTTAATCAATATACATACCTGTCTTTTGACCAGCTACCCCCAGAGTGAGACCCAGAACTCCACCGGTCTCCTTTACCCTTGGATACATTATCTCTATGATTTGAATAACCATGATGATGAGGAACTGAATAACTGTTTGGACTTTTTTGAGATAGGTTTTTATCACCAAAACTAGAACAAATATATAAAAATTCCCAATTAGCTAATAACTATAGTTTTTTTAAACTATATAAAAACACTGATTCCAAAATTACACAAGAATCAACAATAAAGTATTTTAGAGTTTTATTAATTTTGTATGTAGGATGAAGTATTCCTAAAACAAGGCAATCACAAAATCCAGGGAAAAAATACCCTCATATTTACCCATAATTCCCTGATATCTCAGTCTTATATTTCTTTGAAATGTGCTAAATTTTAATCCAGTGGAGGCTGCATCCCTATAGGGGTAGGGTTTACCATTCCTTGCTTTTATATAAGTAAAAATCATAATTTAAAGTTTATGCTGGTACAAATTTTCCAACTGTATGCACCTAATGACTTCATAACTCTTTCAGTTTTATAGTAGTCAAAATCCCACAAGTCAAAGGTGCAACTCTTTTGCATGTGCAGTGGGAATACAATACAGTTGTAACACCTCCCCTAAACAGTTTAAATGCATATATGAATGATTCAACCAAAAGTGATGAAAAGTTTCTCTTGAACTTAAATATCTAAATAATTTAACATACAGAATTTATACATGCACACACACACACACACATATATAAATATATAAAACCTTAAAAGGAATTAGAAAGTGACCTTACCTAAAAAGAGAATGATAACATTCTTTAAAGGTGTATGATAAAATTTAAAACTACTTTTTCTTAATTTGAAATATTTAAAATTTTAACCTTAGTCTGGCAAACTGCTTTTTTGGTGATTGAGATAAACTTTTTTAAAAATCAAGAAAAATTTTGGGAAATGTTCCGATGTTTGTGGAATTTTGAAAAGTATCTAGATATTTTCCTTAATTGCAAAGTACCATGACAAATCTCTGATTTCTGATTCCCTCCCCCCTCCTCCTGATCACAATGTAGTATTTAATTGTTTTACACTGTAAATAAACCTTACTTTACTTACATATTAATTTTTATACATTGGTTCTGTAGGCTACCAAAAACTGATTTAGTTGCTTATCTGTCTATTTAATTTACTTTTATGCATTAATCCTAAAATGCTATCTTATGTCTCAAAGATGTTTTCCCCCTACACCCCTGTGAGAAATAAATCTTTTGGAGGAAAATAAAATGTATAATTTGCTTTCCTATGTTTTAAAATACACTTTTTTAACAACAGCAACAACATTAGACAAGAGCAAGCTAGTGTTCCAGGGTTCAAAAAGCAAAAGTCGACTGAGAAAAATAGAGTTATTTAAATTTTTTTTTTAAATTTAAACTACAAGAAAAAGTACTACAAATGTTATCAATTCTGTAGCAATTTGTTACTTTTACTCCTCTACAATTTTGAAGGGTTAAAAAATAAATTAGCTATTAAGAAACAGTACTTTCATATACATAACTGAAAGCCTAGTATTATATATATATATATTATAGAACGAGTTGAGTTAGTTTAAAATATCACAATGAAATATTTGATATTCTACTATTGAGCTTAAGATTCATTTGAACTTTGAATTTTAAACCTCTGAAATATAGTTAAATAATAGAAAATAAATATACCTCTCTCTTCTGTCAGATATTTTCCTATCTGGTTGATCACTAAATTTTTTCTTCATGGGCCTGTCCCCTTTATTTTTAGAGTCATCATCTAGTGGTCTTTTTGAAGGAGGACGATCCTGATGAAAACGATGTTTGCTATTTAATTTGTCAAATGCATCTTTCTTTGGCTTTATCTGAAAAAAAGCATTGGCATTTAACTGTTAATGAACAAAGAATCATAAATAATGCTTATAAAAAGTCAAAAAAATTATTTCAAACTTACATCAAGAATGGATTTTCTTTCTATTTTCTCATTTTCTTTTTTCACTTCAGGTGGTCGATGATCAGACATTGCTTGCCTATATATCCTGTATAATTGCCTAGCATTTTGGTCCGTGAATTTAGACACGAAAATCCACAAATTACTGTTGGGAACAAAGAGGGAAACTAAGAACATATAGATATTTACATCTGAGAAGTCTGTATAAAAATTAAATATTAATTCAACAATGGTATCATAAAGACAACTTATTATTTAAAGAACTCATGCTTTGTTTTATTCAAGTTTAAAATTTCAAATGCAACAAAATTATTTTACCTTCTCCATTCTTTAACCTTCTCTAGATCACTGTAGGATTTTAAAATTTCAGATATTTTTATTCCAATTTTCAATAAAAACTGTGAAAACCTCTTTGTTTTTTCTTCTTCACTTTTATCTTTGAATTCTTCCAAATTCAATCTCATTAAATATTTTTTGACAGGCCTCATTTGCTCTTTACACTATTAAAAAAAAAAAAAAATTATTGACAAGTAAACACAATAACTGTTGACATAACTTTGAATTATCTTAAGTGACTAAAGCTCCACTTTATTCATCTCACCTAATGTATGCAAATATAAATGGAAGAGAAAGAAATGGAGCCTAATTATATAGCTAAAATGAACAATCAACACACAACAAGACCGGAAGCATCAATATTATGAACTTAAAAAAAAAAAAAAAAAAAGAAAGGAAAGGGTGTGTGTAAAAAATGAAAGTAGAGGTTTCAAGACAATATTACACTCTCTATCAGCCTTAATGCAGACAGTGAAGTCATAAATATGGGGAAAAAGAAGGAAAATGGAAAAAAGAGGGGGGGGGGGAAATTAAACAACGTTTAAAAATGAATATTTTGATTTACTTAATGCAAAAACAAGTACTTAAATATGAAATATGCAAGAAACTAAATAAATTTTTATCAATATAAACAAGTTCCTAAGTTTCATAATAATAATAATAATAATAATAATAAAAAAAATTCTTATTTGTTGTACCAGAACTTTTAACCCTTAATTTGACATTGTATGCTGTGCCATACAAACTTTAAAAAAAAATAACGTGTTAAAGAAATATTATAATTTCAATATAATTATTAATATTTATTCTCATAAACTAGTCACACTTTGTGAAAAAAAAAAATGTTTTTTGAGTGTTAGCAACACTCAAACATTCCCATTTCAGTATTTGTTTCAATTCAGAATGTTTATTTATTTATTATTATTATTATTTTTTTTTTGCCAAATAAAGGGCTAAGAAAAATGCTAGATCCCACAAAATTATAACTTACTAGCACAAATGTAATTAAAAAATTATTACAATTTACAAAAATAATTTGAAATGATTAAAACCAAATCCCCATTAGAATGACCCCAAACAATGAAGGCAAATGCAAAAATAATTTTATCTTTAATTGCTGCTTATTATTATAATACAGAATCAATCTGTAATATTCTGCTGACCTGCTGTCAGTATCAAGATAGTTTAAGGAATTTTTGTTCAATAAAACAAAAGATATTTCCATTCCTTCATCATGTGGACAAAAAGATATTACTTTCATGAACTTTGTTTTTAAATCTAGAAACATTCTTATTAAAACTTACTGTTAATGTATAAAATGGAGATTCATTATAAAGGTTAAATTAGCATTGTAAACAAGAAAATGAAAATTTTTTTTTTCAACTGTTATAAGCTGGTTTGCTAGAATAAAGATTTCGACAGTACACCAATAATTTACAAGCCATTTTAGAATTTATTTAAAATACAACCTACAAATTTTGTAGCAGTCAAATGTCTTAAAAAGCAGTAAAATTTGTTATTAACTTGTTTATAAAGTTATTAATTTTTCTTTTATTTAATCATAATTAACGTTTAAAAAATCAAGACGAATGTAGTAACCCAAACAGAAATTTGAACAAAAATTAATATAGGCAGATGTCTGACTTTTTCCAAGGCTATAGTGCAATCATGATAATCATTCATAAACTGTTACAATCACAAGGCTCATAACAAAGTTCAGCAGAATTAATACTTTCTAGCAGAGAAAAAATCCAACACAGACTTGATGGCAGGATTACAAAAAAACTTGCTTTATATATATATATATATATATATATAAACATCGAAAGGAAAACACAAGTTCACATTCTAACAACTTCTACACACTGGCAAACATGTGCTAGTTATATACTTCCTCGGTTGCCAAAAATGTGAATATCAATTGTTGCCAAAACAAAGGTTCCAAGAATAACTTAAACAGTGAAGTCACAGTTTAACCAGGGGCACCTAACTGACTGTTATTCGCTGGTAACTTTCAAACACTTGTGCCCTCAATATATATAAATTTTTTTTGAGGTAGATGGGGGGAGAGGAAAGTTTGTTGAATGCTCCAGTTCCAGTGAAAAAAAATATTAGTAAAATAGAGTGTGCTACCAAAAGATAGTAAAGACAGTGTATGCAATATGAAAAAGTGTTGCAGAGTTTGCTTATTGACAGTTGCGCTGTTGATCCAACTACTCTCTCCTGAAATGGTAACATCTTATTTTTCAGATTTCAAGAGACTTGCAGATTAAAGCATAGTATTGCCTTGTTAAAGGAAACAAAAAAGATGATCATTTTAGAGCTTTCAAAGTAATTCGATTGTTAATCATCAGATAGGGAAATCATGTGAAAACTTTCTGATTATATTCAGTTTTTTTCAAATTCCCCTGATATTTCCAATTTTTTCAGATACATGGCCACCCTCATTGTGATAGAAGTAGATATTTAAGTTACAGAAAAGGAGGGAAATGAATTAAGATATATATGTATACACACACACTAATGGGGAAAGAGGGGACAATGGAAAAGAAAATTTACCACTTTAAAATAATTAGCAAGATTTATTTATTTATTATTTTTTTAAGGTTCTAACTATTTTTGATTTTTCTTCTATTTATCCTTTAAACCTTATTGATTTGGAATTATTTAATAACTTCCATATAAAATATTGATGCACAAATCTTAAAAAATGTACAAGAAACAAATCATAGAGATCAACAAACCTCTAAAAATACATCATCTGGCAAATTTCTTTCAGTAGCATCAATAACCTGAGGTTCAGCATTTGCTGTATAGTGCATAACTGGAGGTACTTTCTTTTTTGCTGGCTTAGAAGAAGCATTTTGAGATGACGACTGAAAAAAAAAAAAATTGCAGCATGATAAATAAAATCAGTAAATCCATCATACACATATACCATATAAAATTTAATATTAAACTAATATATATATAAAAGCACTTAAAATTCAAGTATTTTAGAATGCAGAAATAGATGGCATTGCATAGACAGTTAAGTTAAAAATGCATTCATAGAAATTTAAAAGTTGCTCCTTAAACCATCTACATTACATATATCCTAAATTAACAATGTTAAAATAAAATCAATATATACATGCATATATACACACACACACACACAAAAGTACCATACATAACTATTAGTTCAGAAAATTTTAATTCACCTTTTCTTTGTCTTTTCCCTTTTCCTTCTTTTTAGTTTTTTCAGGTTTATCTACTTTCTTTTTCTTGACAGACTCTGTATCACTAGTAATTGGTTTAGAAATGGAAGTATGTTCTTTGGAAGATTTTTCTTCAACAGGCTCTGCTTTAATTTTTTTAACCTTTTTATTTTCTTTAGTTGATGTCTGAAAATAAAAATGTTGACAGGTTTTAAGATACACATTTTGAATAAAACAGAGACGATTCTCTAAACTTTAATGCAGAAAAACAGCATAGGCATAAGTAGATACACTTTATTTAAATAAAGTCCATTTTCTGACATTTTAGAGGACACTTCTAAAGAATTTACTGACATTTTACTTAAAAATAAATAAATACATATGTTGCAAAGTATAGCTTTTAACTTTTAAGAAGGTATGAAAAGATTCAAACCTTTCAAAGTTAATGATGTTCTTGTAATGCTTTTCTTTGTTAAAAATGCTATGAATATAATGACACAAACACTGAAAGCAATAAATTACTAATATTTTAATAATATTTTTTATTTTATTTATTAAATAGAGTTTAACTTGATTTGAAAGGTATAACTAGGAGACTAGCATTTTTATTGCAGTTACAAAGTTATAAAAGGACAAAAAGTGAAATTTCATAAAAGAGAATACTCTCTCTTTTTAGTAAGTTTTCCCTCTTAAGTAATATTCTGTGTGTACTTACCGAGTTTACGGATGCATCACTATCATCATTTTCAACAAATGGCTTGCTTATTGCAATTTTCTCTAACTTAGGTTTTCTACCACGTTTACTCTTAGGTGTATCATGCCGACTTTTAGATCCATCCTTAAAAGGTAAAAAGGTTGATATTAGTTTTATTATAAGTCAAGAAGTTGAAGTAAATTTTATGTCATTAGATACATCATATATGTTACTACTGAAACATATGTAGATTAATTTCTTATTAAATCTACTAAAATTAAACAAAAAATTGCTGGCTGTATACATGTATATATACACACGCATGTAAATAAACATACAATTATCACAGATGATTCTGGTTTCCTTGAAACAAAGTTATCTAGTAAAATTAATTGTGATGTAATAACAGCTAACTCAAGGGTTTTCCCTAATCAATGATTTCTGTGAAAATGAATATTTGCACATACACACACACAAAAAAAAAAATCACCTAAAGAATAATAATTTGGGAGGTATTTATTAATTGATCACAAATTATACTTTTGAGGAGTTAAGGTAATGTACATACATACAGATGCAACCTATTTTAATAATATTTAGGAAAAATTGATAGTATAATAATGAAAATAATAATAAAAGTAATTAGAAAAATATTAAATGGTTTGAACTTACTTGATTACTTTTTGATTGAGTTATTTTCTTCAAAATTTTTAATAAATAATCACAACGAGTTTGCAAATTTTTAGCTTGCGGTTTCTGTTCCCCATCAGGTAAAATCTGTTAAGAAAGAATATAAGCCTTAAAAACTTCAATAAAGGTGCACTTAGTAATTTTTTTATGCTTAATAATAGAAATATACCTTTTCTCCTAATTCCAGACTAGGGTCCATTTTGATTGATTCCCAGTTACCCATTCCATATTCATACACCCCTCTCAATAATCTAGAATCATCTTCGACTGTCCAACTTACATCAAAATGAGCATCTTTTACATGTTCTCTTAAGATCCACCTGAAAATAAAGAATTTATACTCATTGAAGAAGAAATTTCTTATTTGCTAAAATACATAATTTATAACTTTAGTCATTAACAAATTTGTAGATTTTATTAATATCAAAACCCAAATATTACCACAATGTATATTTTAATCTGTATATGTATACATGGTGACCACAAAGAAAAATAAGTAACTTGCTATTTCCTTGATCATATTTCCAAAATCTCCTGATACTGCAGCTATGTGAAATTTAAAAATGTGCTCAATTTTTTGGCATTTATACAATTAAAAAGTATAATTTATGAGTATACTGCAACAGTTTTTTCAATTAGATGCACTTCATGATTTTGCCACTCTTAGAGTAGTCAAAATTGCATAAATCAAAATCATGTCTCTTTTACCAAGTGAAATGAATATACTACAGTTGCAACTTTTTACTAAATGATTTACTTGAACTGGGATGTTAACATGCATAAAATTTATATAGCTTAAGATTAAGTTAGAAAATGATTTTATCATTAAAAAAAAAAAATGCCATTTAAAGTTGTTTAATTGTAAAAAAAATATTTTAATGAATGTAAATATAATTTACATATGCTTGCATGTGTGTATGTAAAGGTGGTCAATAGGAACACAAAAATGGAATCAGAACTATGTTATACAGATATTGAGAAAATATGCTGCAAAACATTAACTGTCTATTTATCAGAACTAATTTGTAATACAAAATTTTATTTGAATGCTTAGAGAAAATTAGTAGCAACTGGAGAGAATATATGATAAATTACAACAAAGAGGATTGTGTCATCTATTATACATAGTATAAATAAAAAAAATACTAAGATAAAAGAATAATTATTCTAATCCCTAAGTAAGCTTTTCTCACAAAATTTAAAAATACTTACTTTTTCCTTTCTTCTGTATCAGAAGGCAGAACAAGATCAAGTGGTTCAAGCTCACTTTCACAAGCCTGCATTGTTTTAGCATTAACTGAAACACCCCCAACCTTGAATGTAGGCCCCCGTTCTCGTCCTCTCTTTTTAATAACTGAAAAATAAAACAATAATAGATTAGGTCTTTAACTGTTATATAGTTTAACCTGCAAATATATACAAAATATGAGTTATGAAGTCATATCTATCCTTCCTTATTTTGATTTAAGCTATAGTCAAGATATTAACCTTTTTTTTTTAATTTAAGAGAAAAGTTACTTTAAAAAATTATGTGTTCATTTCCATGCCAATAAATAAATTGTATATGTATTAATTATATATATATATATATAAAAAATAAAAAAAAAAAAAATTCATTGCCTGAGAAATTTATTATTTATGAAATTTTCAGAATTTCAAGAGATTTATTTCAAGTGACATTTCAAAACTATATAAGCCTTTTATTAACTTATTTCTTCTGCTTTGCTTCCAAAACACCAGTTAAACTTCAAGCAAAATGCCACTGAATGACATTTAGTATTAGTTTTTTTTTAACAAAGTACATAATTATTGTAAAAAATATAATTCTTATTTACCAGGCTCATCATCCTCTTTTGATTCTTTCTTCGTTTCTTGTTCTTTTATTGCATTATCACAGCCATTTTTAATCATTTCACCTAACTTTTTCAAATCTGCCATTGGCTTTTCTTGCAATTCAGCATCCATTGCAATAGCTTCCAGCCTGTAATTTCGCAATTAATATTTAAGTAGCTATTTATAAAATATAAATTTTTGAATATCTTTGGAGTTTTGATAAAATATTTGCTCTTAAATTTATAATATTCTGATATGACACACAGCAAGCTAACAAATGAACAATTAAAAAATATTTAGAAACAAAGTAATCTTACCTTTTTAGAGGGAATGGAAATTTTTTGTAACTTTTTATAAACCTAAAATAGATAAAAAAAATATGAATTTCAAATTAAGAAGGAAGAAACACATACATGCATAAATATCAATACAGATATCCAAATTATAAATACCTTCTAATTTCAACATCTGTGAAACCCTTAACAGCATCTTTATTGACAACCCGAGGCCGACCCCTGCGCCTTGGTTTCTCCTCATCTGAATCATCTTTTTCAGAGCCACTTCCAGAATCATTTTTACTGGCATCACTGTCAGAGCCTTTATTCATCTAAAATAAAAAGCAAAACAACATGAGCAAACAAAATAAATTAAATTAAGGGCTTAAATTTTATTTTATTCCAAGACAATAGAAAAACCAAGTAAGTTTCTGAAACACAAATTTTCATTTTAAATCATACACTTCAACAATGGTCACTAAACAATCCATAGAATACTGTTAATACATCATACAGCATCATGGCCTAAATGATGTCATAATTTATAAATTTAGTATTAACGATGAAGATTATTTTCTTAATATAAACAAAACAAATATACATTAACAAGAATATTTTAATCCTCAACCAAGCCTAAACAAGTTTTCAAATAGTTTAAATTTTAGAAAAATCTACTTCAATAAATCTGAAAAGGTAAAAGTTATTTTGGGCAAAAGGAAAAACAATTTGATTATACAATAGTGAACTGAAAATAAGATATGCATCACAAAACATCTATACAATCATTATCAACATCTGCAATCATTAGTATACAAATATATTTTTTTACACTCTAACAAAGAATTAGAAAAATAGTTAACCTGTTTATGTTGGCTAAAAATAAGAATAGTTTGTATAATAAAAAGTAAAAATTATACAAAATATACAGATTAGCAAAAAACAAAAGCAACTTATGTGAATTTTTCATAAAATTCAGTAAAATTCAATAATTACTTCGTATTTTTTAGAATGATTATGGTAAATATATATCAGATGGAGGGTTTACTCTAATAATCACAATGCAGAACTAGAAGCCTACAGTTAGTAAATAATCATTATTTAAACCTCATTCTTATCAAAAAGAAATTTATAATTTCAATATTAATAAAAAGAAAGTAAGCAATATAATTACTCTTAAATTTAGAAATAACTGTCTCATACTTTATTGTAGGCATAAGAAAGTTATCTATAGCAACCTACCTTTTTAACTGATTTTCTACTTCTGGGAGGTAAATACATTTCTAATTCTTCTTTTTCTCTTTCCTCATCTTCTATTTGCTTTCTGTCACTTTCTGGAATGATTTCATCCCAATCTTTTTCATTATTTACATCTTTACTGTCTCCAGTACTCTGCATACTAACTTCTTCCTCATTGAAATTGAAACTTGCAACCTAGAAGATATTGTATTTACAATTTTTTTAAAAATAGTCCTGACAAATTTGAGAATGAATTCCTGATAATATGGTTTTTCATAAAATAATTAATTTAAGTGATTAGTATGTTGCAGACAGAGGACTTGAAGAAGAGTAAATATTCTTATTTATTACCTAAATACCCAATGAAATGTATATATAAGGTTATGAGCTTGATCAAAGACCTACCATGCTTATTTGTGTAATATTGATGAACATAATTTTCAAAGTATTTATTAGCTCAAATTCAGTAATCAAAACTGTAAAACTTATATTAAACTTTATATACCTATATGCATAACATTTATAAAATTCTGATACTGAACTTTATTATTATAGTAATACCATTCATATACATAGGTACCAACTTCCAAAAGAAAAGAAAAAAAAAATCTGCAGTTTATTGCAGTAATGTTTTTTAGCATATAGATAAAATAAATTTTGAAAAGGGAAAATCCTTCATTCTAAGAATGGCACATAACATAAAGTTCTTAATCTGTTGGCATAATGGACTGAAAAAAGCATAACTTGGAATCTTTATCATTGCTTCCATTTATAGCAACACAGAATGGGTAAGATTTTAAAATGTCTACAATTGATGCAGATTCTTTTAATGACATTTTTTTCATAATTGCAGATATCTTAGTCTGTGCACATCCGTGATTCTAGGCAATTTTGCTGTTCCGAAAGAACTTTTTGATCAATTCCCTGGCATGATCACTACAATTTATCAGCAAACTGTGCTCACTTAAAAAAGAAGTGAACAAGCATTTGGCCTCTATAACTTGATTTGACTGCACAGTTTTCGATGCTTTCTTGTTTTGCCATTTCAAAATGTAGCAAAATAGCCCACTTGCCACTGTGCTATGAAAAATACTTATGTCAAGATGACACCATGGTTAGAGCTAAAGCAAAAGCATGGCTAGAGCGTAAACGCAATTTTGTTACAAAGCTGAAAGCTTTCCTGTAATCATGTTTGAATTGCTGGCAATATCACCAATGAATAATTATAAACACCAAAAATAAACTTATTAAAGGAAACACTTTCAAACTATTCCATCTACAATCTAGCTAACAAACTTTACTCCACTGAAGTTAACTTAATAGCAGAATGTTTTGGGACACTTCACCAATCACTTCCGATATGCTCTTCTGTGTTTAAAGGAGTCGAGTAGCTGCACAAATGCAAAGAATTGGGATTTGTATCTTACTTCTTGATGGAATAGAGAATTATTGATACAGGGAAGAACATAGCAAGGATGGTATTTGTAGGGAATTTCAGAATATACTGATGAAAATCGGAAAAATTCTGAGTATATCAGAAGCATTGGCACCTATGCATATATAGTTAACAAATAATTCAGATTTTATACCCAAACCATTTATATTAAACCAATTCTTAATATTTATTGACTGAAATTTTGGATAAGGCTGGTGGTAAAGGAGGGCTCTTTAGGATTTTAGATAAAATTTACCTAAAATGTAAAATATACTATTAAACACAAAGTTCATAAAGATTTTTGAAAGTGAAACAAAATGACTTTTTAAGGATCTATCAAGAAGTGAAAAATGTGGAGCTTCAGGGATTTTTTCTAAAGGATTTTCAGGGAGTTTTTCAGCTTTTCAAGTATCCCTCTTGAGAAAGAAGCTATGATTGTAAGTAACTTATTTAGGCTTTCCAACTACAACAACACCCATTGCTCATGTTATTTTCCTCCTTATTATTATAATATACTACAAATTAACTTTTATCTTAATGGGTATTGAATGAACATGAATTTCACATGCATTTACTTTTCCATCCATTTTTTCAATCCAATTTTTCTACTACAGGATAGACATTTTAAAAATACATATATAGACATCTTTCACATCTGAGTGGAGATACTTCTAATTTTATGTGAATGAGATTGACAAAATATTTTTAAAAATTATGATTTATTTTGAATTTGACTGTGGTTAAAAAATTGAGCACTTTCAAAAGTTTCTTTTTATAGAGCTTCTAAAACTTATAGTTTTTTATTTAAGGAATATGAGAATTCTGAAGAGTGCATAAAATAACAGGCTAAAATGAAGTACTACTTTTTATGGTGTGCACACCAAATTGCACTAATTGCATGTATACAAGAATTATAATCACATATGGATTTATATACAAACTTATTACCTTAAATGCAGATAAAAGTTCTTCACCAACAGACATGGGTTGATCTTCTCTAAATTCTGCTCTACTAAGGATTTCATCAATATCAACCTAAAACAGGACAAACAGCTTAACATACTGTTCCCCAACATGATATACATTAATTGCAAAAACAAAATACAAACTTTATGTGTAGGCATAAGGCAAAA
The DNA here is from genome assembly GCA_032207245.1 of Pardosa pseudoannulata. Lineage (NCBI taxonomy): Eukaryota > Metazoa > Arthropoda > Arachnida > Araneae > Lycosidae > Pardosa > Pardosa pseudoannulata. Next base: position 64,261,154 of record CM063505.1, on the reverse strand, counting down.
TATTTTTATATAATAAATATTTCTGAATTAATGAATCATGCAAATTACCTGAGGTTCTTCATCTCCTTCTTCTGTTTCTTTAAATAATTCTTCAGCCCCAAATTTTAATATTGCTGCTAATTCTTCTTTATTAAAAGGTGTTGCATTGCTACAAAAATGTTAAAGGATCTCATTAACTAGATATATTTCATTAATTTAGATATAAAATTCCAGAGAGAGAGAAAAACAAGAACACTTAATATTTCTAATTATTAGTACACAAACTATGAAGTTTGAATATAAGATTTAAAAGACAATGACAGCATTCTAAAATAACTATATAAACTGATAAATTGTTGTATAATATATACTGAAACTTTATAGTTGCAAATTACTCATAAAAACAATTTTAAGAAAAATCTTGAGAAACATAATTGTAGAATAAATACAATAAAACTAAAAACATTTAAGGAAATAAAATAAATCTTAAGTATATACAGATGTTAAGTTATAAAAGTATTTTTAAAACAACTTCTGTAGAAATAAAGTCTCTCTAAAAAATATTTTATAAAACATGAAATTTCAATGTATGAATAATAATGTAACTGGTCAGAAAATATAAATAAAAAAATTAAAATACCTAGTACTAGGAGCTTTATTGGACTGCATAATAGTACGCCCAGTGGTATCCATACGTTGAATAACTAAATGATCCAATACCATTTTCCTTTTAGCTCTTTCAATAATATCTTCTTCAACACTATTCTTTGTTACCAATCTGTATATATTTACCTGTATACAACAAAATTTGTAAAAGAATTACTTTATTTCATACATTAAAGTTCTTTATATGAATAATAGTAATAAAGCCTTTAAAATAGGAGTCACATTAATAAGCATTAAAATCCAGTAATGACAGACTTTAACCATTTCTTTCAAATAACGTGGAAAGTAGAGGGTTAATTGCATTGTAATATCAAAATATTTTTTTAATGATACTTTAACAAATTATATAATTAAAGAAGAAACATTTAGGAGTCTTTAAGTAAAACTTAATTTACCTGATTTTTTTGACCAATACGATGAGCTCTAGCTTGTGCTTGAAGATCATTTTGAGGATTCCAGTCTGAGTCAAATATTATCACAGTATCAGCAGTAGCCAGATTAATTCCTAAACCACCTGCTCGTGTAGACAGTAAAAAGCAAAAATCCTAGCAGACAAAAAGATAGAATATGGATATATAAATATAAAATAAATTAAATAAAATAAACAAGAAACTAAAATTGAAAATAAAATAATGTAAATATAAAATTTACCTGAGAACCTTCAGCATTGAAATGATCTAGAGCAGACTTTCTTAATTCTCCTTTCACAGAGCCATCTAAACGCTAAGAGTGAATATTACATTAACATAAGTAAAAGTATTTAATTAAAATTATTAATTATAAAATAAAAGAGGAGTAATGAGACTTACTTGAAAAGAAAAATGCCTTAATTGTAGGTATTCACTTAAAATATCAAGCATTCTAACCATTTGAGAGAAAATCAATACTCTGTGTCCAGTTTCTTTCAGCCGACAAAGCAGTTTATCCAAAAGTACTATCTTACCACTACTTCGTATTAGAAGCTACAAACAAAAACAAATAATTACATTAGAATATAAATACATAATCGAGCTAATATGATATATAGTGAAATCTCACACAGTTACATGACATGATAGTAATTATAATGATATTTTTAATCCTCTGTATCACCATATTTCAGATCTATAACATATCCCAAAATAAATGTTATTTCCCTAGTGAGCTTTAAAAGATGGTTTTGTTTATTGTTGCTGTTCTACAATATGCCCACATAATATGGGACAAATGGTAGTACTAAATTTGATTTTTGGTTAAAAGTCTCATTTATAATTTGATCAGATGCCCATGATTATATTACAAAAATAAACTTTGATTTTGTTAAATAATAAGTAGAAAAGAGATGTTAGACATAGATTCTTGACAAATATAGCTTTAAATTCTCTAAGAAACGATTATCCCTTACATATTTGATATAATCTAACATAATTAACATTTGAGGTTTTCATATTAATTTAGGAATGTTGAGATACAAAGGGTTAAACCATTTCATAATTACTCGTACAATAAAAATAATTTAAAATTAATACAAAAATTTTCAATTACCTGCAGTTGGTCTAAATTGTTGGGATTTTCTACAGAGCGGACAAGCATTGCATGGTTACAGCACTTTTTAAGTTCCATCATAATGTTGCAGAAAGCTGACACACTCCCTTTTACTCCTTTACTAAGAGCCTTGTAATTTTTGGTAAGAATCCACCTACATAAAGATAAATACTGAAGTTATTCAATATCTACAATGTTTTTTATCTTGCTCTTTTCTTGTTATTTCAAATTATAAAAAAACATTGATTTAAAATTCAAATACGGGGAAAAAAATCCACCACAAGCAATTTAATTTATGGCTTCAAATAATAAGAATAACACTAACAATGTATTTTTAATTTATATTTTATATATATATATATATATATATATATATATATATATATATATATATTCAATGTACATACAAAAACCTTGAAAACTCCAGAGAAAATTCATAGAGAGCAAAATTGTTCAAAGTCATCCAACTTACTGATAAGTTTTATATATTTCTTGCTGTAGGATAGTACAATCTGAGACACCCATGAGCAATAATTTAAATTCATTTATATGTATAATATCTATAAAAATAACTCCCCCTACTTTAAATTTAAAAACTGATGTTCTCCAAGGAACTACACAAAAAAGGCATGTAACCCAGCTGTGCGGCACTCTGAATTGACTTATACCAAATGCAATCTCTCTCAAGTTGATACTAAGAAAATCATAAAAACCTTATTCATTAAACAGGATAATCTTACTTGACGTTCCCTTTGGGATTAAATATTAATTAGTGTTTTAAACCTCTTTGGAACCTTTTGATGAGAGTGCAGACCCCAATTTTTGATGATGGAGCAAGGTATGAACCCCTTGAATCCAAATAGGAGAAAAAGGATTTTGGAAATAGAAATGCTGCAATAAGGTTGTCAAAAATTCTATCTATTAAGAATCACATGGGAAAAGAAGTCAGATTGATAAAAGCATCAGAAAGAGTTTGTTTATTCTGAGTCTTAATGCATTCAAAGGGTTGCACAGCATTCAATAGGCTTCAGTGTCAATAATGTACTTCCAGCTAGCATATGTCATAAACAGATGACCTTGTATTTTTGCCTTTGACTTATACTAATGAGTGAACCACAACTACATATTGGGTTACAGGACACCCCTAAGTAACATAATATATATATATACATATAACGATGATACTGCAGCATGCTGGAACAAAAAGAAATTTCCAATGCAGCTCATCAAGTATTTTGGATTAAACAGGTATAGTTTAGGAAATATTTGTAAAGTGCAGGTATAAAATTTAAGTCTTTCAAATTAATCTTTAAAAACTTTAAGCCTTAAAATAAAATTAAATAACCTACTTATAAAATTGCTTCTGAACAGATGTCATTTCAACTCTCAAAATGCGTTCAACCTAAAAAATAAAATGGCAATAAGTACTATTTCATATTTTAATAAAACAACTAACTAATGACAATAATGGGATGGGACTTACTTTAGCAGGCAATGATTTTTCAACATCCTTTTTAACACGTCTCAAAAGAAAAGGGACAAGTTGCTTATGAAGTTTAGGATAACCTTTGTCTGCAGTATCTTGATGTTCTTCCTCAAACTCATTCCATGAAGCAAACCTTGATTTAAAAATTATTATAAATCAGCACATACACCATGCTTGTACATAGTAATTATTACATGTTACAAAACACTAATAAATTAGAGTTATTTTTTCAATACATATAACTACTCTATAGTCTGGTCAATGAAAAGATTGACAGTAAGCAGACATATTATAATTGGCAACACCATTAACATGTTGGTGCTAATATAGATTTAAAAAGACTTCTTTCTCTTCACGCAATATCATAAGTGCCAATTTAAGTGAAAAAACTGTAGTTTAAGTTACTTACGCACTTATGTACATGTTTTACTGAAGTTACCATTGATGGATTGGACTCATCAACTAAAAGATCCATTCTAAAAATTCTATATGTGATAATATTTTTAGATAAAGTGGTACTCAAATAGTTCCCCTTAGGTACATTTGAGGACACTGATTATGCACTTGTTTTACCTTTAAGTTATGGGTGAAAAGTCTAATTATTCATATCCTCTACTGTCTTTATATACTGCTCTGTGTACTAGCAAATTAAATGAATTCCAAATGCTATATTTTTTGTCAAATAAATCTGCACCCAAATGGTTAATGAATTTAAATCCTGATTTACCATATCTTCAAGCAATAACTTTTAAATTTCCTTGTGTAAAAATGGTATAATTTTGAGAGAATATATCCACACTTTTTATTTTTTAAATAAATAAATATTGTTCATTTACTTTCTTGATGTTGTAAAATCATTTTCATGAAATTTTTTTTAAATACGGCTAATTTATTAAATTCAGAATTACATATTGGTTTGTGAAAAAAGTATACAATTATTAAATATGCAACAGTAAAATGTAAACCAGTAGTTGTCACTTAAGTTTTAAAGCACAAAAAAACAACAAAAGCTCATTACAAGGAAGTAAAAATAAAATCTTACTTTTCAGGCATTATAAAATGCAGAAGTGCCCATAGTTCCCTCAGTGAATTTTGGAGTGGAGTACCCGTAATTAAGAGTCTGTGATTAGTATCAAATTCAAATAAAGATTTGTATAAAAGAGAATCATCATTTTTTAGCCGATGAGCTTCATCAACACCAAGTACAGCCCAGCTAATACTTGATAAAAAGGTCTGCAAATTGAAAGAAAAAACTAAGTTTGTTGTAGAACTCAGAAAGAAACAATGCATATTTTTTCTGATAAGATATAATATGAATGTTATATAAACCAGACCTGCCAACTTTTGAATATTGAAAATAGTAGCACTTGACAATTTTTGAAATAAAAAATAGTAGAGCATTAATTTGCAACATATGTTGGATGCGCTGAGTTTTTACACCATAAATCCTGGGCAATCACACTTGTGTCATAACACAGTGTAAATAGTAAATGACTGTGTGTATGTTTATGGCTCAAACAAAACAATCAATTCTACTAAAGTATCTAAAATTCCATATAAAATTTCAAATAGACAATATTTCATTTTCAAAATATCATATACATTTATAAACTGAAAACCGTAAATAAAAAGTTAGATGAAGTATTTTATTTAGATTTATTTTAGTTGTATTAAAACGTTATTTCACATCTTAACATATTTATAAATAAGAAATACTAATTTTTACAAAATCTCAGAAATATACTGAGGGAAGAATGCAGAAATATTCTATTACATTATAAACAATATTATCAGAAAAAAAAAATCTAATTTTTAATCCAAAAATTTCTACTTTCGAGAGAGTATGGTATTGCACCATAATTACATGGCAATTGATCGGATCAGTTTTTTTTTTTTTAAATAAAAAATTCCTTATATCGCTTGCAAAAATATATTTATTCATTTTGATTTTCCGGATGTTATCTAATTTTTTATTCTTGTATATACTTTTTGAAAAAAAAAATTGTACTTTTATGACTGATTTTCGTAGCAGTTGGCAGGTCTGTGTAAACATACATAATACTTTGAGATTAAATTGTTACATTAAATTGCAGTACAATAAAAAAAATCTTCACGAAGAGTTTAATTATAAACACAAAATTAACATAAAAAGAACAGCCCCAATTATCAAAGTAGTTTTTTTTTTAAAAAGTGAGTTATTCAATATTTTCTTTACTTCTCATTATACGCGAAATACTAAATTGTGGTATAATATATAAAAATAAAAAACTCTTATACATACACATTTTTCATTCTTTTCATGGCACAATAAGAGTACCATCTTTTCCATGTTTTGAGTATTACTATTAATGTTTCCCAACAAGAGAGCTACAGCAGAACTTACAATTTAAAGTTCATTCTGAATTATTATGAATAGCAGTGATAGTAGTGTAATTGTATTCAATGACACTGATATCAGAGCTCTATTCTACCAGCTTAGTTCAGCTAATCTGTCTACATTTAAAGAAAAAATCAATTTTTTTATGTTATAAAGGGATTTCAAGTTTGGTACAGGAATTCTTATTAAATTCCAGAGGAAAAATTAACATTTTAAACAGAGAAGTTTTTAATTTGTTTTATTTTGGAGATTGTGTATGTATATGAACAAGGAACAGAGAGAGAGAGGAAATAAGGAAAGATATTTAATTAGAAATTTCCCATAAGACACTTAAGATAAAATAAATGTTATTAGCACAAAGTAATTATCTAAAATTTACACAATTACTAATTGAAATTTTATATATCTGGAGATATTTTTAAAGCAGTGTAGAGGTTTTTGAAAATAATTTAAAATAAAGTGATATAATCCAAAAATATTAATTACTTTAGAGTAAGAAGTGTATATAATAGGATTCTATAAGAGTACTCATTTAAGTTCAATCACCATTTTAAAAATGTGAAATTATCCATTGGTTAAACATTACCAGATTTCAACTTATGCAAAATTCTAAGGTAAAAATGCTTGAACATATTGTTTGTAAGTGTGCGTATGTATGTATGTATGTGTATATATATATATATATATATATATATATATATATACTTATGTGTGGAGGTGATTGTTATACATAAGTAAATGGAGCAATAAATAAACAAAAACTGAGGAATACAAACCTTGTCTTTTAACAGTAGCTCATATGTTGTGAGGAGAACATTGAATTTTAAGCGTTTGTTACCAGGATGACACCATTCATACTGTCGAATCTGAAGAAATAGTTTAACTTGAATAAATAACAAAATTTCAGTCAAAAATATTCAATACTTTCTTATTTTAACATACCTCTAATTTGTGAATTCTTTTAAAGTATTTTCAATATAAATTAGAAAAAAAAATTCTGAATAAATATTGTGGTATGAAATTTTTTTTAAATTTTTAAAATATTAGATTTTAATACTGATATATTTCAATTATCTTAAAAATTACCACAAGTTTAAAAAGAAAATATCTTTAAATTATATAAAAATCTATATTTACTTAAGTACCAGTGCATCTTTACTTTACATCTCTTTTATACAACACTGTTAGAGAAGGTTATTTTTTACTTTTGAACACTGAATTTCTGATAAAGCATAGTTTCTATTTTATTTTGAATATTGAGCCAAAAAACTTAAACATACCTAACTACATGTCTAACATTGCTTTCCATTTTCTTAACATGTCACAAAATATTAATCTCTTATAAATTGCAGATGGATAAAGAAAATGCAACCCCCAATTTTTATGGGATAGAATATAGAGGTCTTTTAGATAATGGAGTTGCCTAAAGAATGGTATTAAAGCAAACAAGCATTGGAAGTTGATTCATTTACTACTTGCAGTAATAACACAGCATAGATTAGGCTTGGTCAGAATGGTAATATGCTTGTAGTAAGCGAATTTGGAAAGTCACTTGTAAAACTATGGGGGGCTTCCTATACAAGATTTTTCACCCTCTTTTTCTTGAAAATAACAACAAGAAAATTATACAATAGTGAAAACAGTAGATTTACATAAGAAATTTACTGTTTAAGAATAAGAATGAAATGAAACATACCATGTTACGGCTGCTTACATCACCAAGATAGGTGACAACATTCATTTCTGGAGCCCACTGATAAAATTCTCTTTGCCAGGATGTCATAGTTGATAAAGGGACAACTAACAGGAAAGGGCCATATACACTGTGCTGATTAAATAAATAATTCAAAAAACTTATTGTCTGTATTGTTTTACCCAATCCCATCTCATCAGCTAATATCACACTGTTTTCTCTGTAATTAAAAGATATTTCATCATTAGTAATGATATAAGTATTTTAGAAATAAAACAATATATAATCACAGGAAACATATTTTTTACTATATAGTACTTAAAGATATATTCTTAAAATTAATTACAATTAAAAAAAGTTTAAATTTTTAAATTAACAATCTGCTATATGCATGTACATATTATTAAAAGTAATATCTTTTCATGTTATTTTCTTATTTTAAACTATTGAGTGTAAAATGAAAGCTTTTATTATGAACATAACCAGCATGTTATTCAGATAAAAATTTTGTACTACAACATAATTCATAACCATAGCAGATACTAAACTTTTGATATAATGGTACAATTTCAGCCAAACACATTCTATTCTATGAAGGTGAAAGAATATATAAAATATGACAAACAAATAAGAGGAATTAATCTACAAACCTGCACCATGAATTGGCAAGCCAATTTAAGCCATCCAATTGATAATCTCTCAGTTCCAAATTTAGATGACCACCAACATACTTTGGTTGTGCCTTCAGAGGTATAAACTTTGGTCGGAATTTTAAAGCCTACAATGTTAGATGAGTGATTAATTAGACTGAGAAATAAGATGGATGTAGAACAAGCAATTTGATTCATAAAGCTTAAAAATACTTACTTTACAAACTTTACTAGGAATTTTTTGACTCTTGAGGCGAGAGTAATATTCATCAATTTTTTGTTGAAACTTTTTTGAAATAAGGCTACCCTCTTCCCAAGTGCATTCTGAATAAGGTAATCCAGACCATTTACAAAAATATTCTGTTTCAGTTCCATCACCATTTTTTGAAGGTCCATGAGCTACAAAAAGTAATTACATAGTATTAAGACAAAATTTCATCACATTTCAAATATCATTTCAAACAAGAACATAATTGCACCATACCACATTTTAGGAGTACCTGAATTGGGATAAAAATGAATGGATGTTTTATAGAGACAATGGCAGTTGAGATGTTCATCCCAGACTGAAAGGATTTTGACACACTGACACTATTAAGCTAACAATATTAAACTATTAGTAAGCTAACAAATGCTAATTTTTAAATATCATTAAAACAGCCCTTACAATTTAATAACCTAAATTTCTTTTGCATATTCACCAACATCTAAGTGGCAAACTTTCAACTTTCAAAAGTAGCATCAGTAAAACTTTTCACAAAATATCAGTTGGTTAGGAGGTAATTGTAATTAATAAAAGATAATTGTGCTTTTTCTTTCCCCAGGAAAATTTTAATTTAATAATTTTTTAGGCATTCATTATGTATAATAAAATACATTAGCTAATTTTTTAATTACATTTGATTCTAGAAAAATCATAAAGTTGACTTATTTTCAAACTGGATATTTATCAGTATATTAAAAATCAGTACTAATAATTATCAATCTATTTTTTATCATATTTATTGGAATTTCAACGATATTAATTTGTTTTCATTTGCAGTTAAAAAAAATAATCCACAATTAACTACTAACATAAATATAAAATCTAAATACAATATCTAAGTAATTATGTTTGTTCTCAAAACATTTTAAAGAAAAATATGTAGCCTCATTTTTGAAATTCACAAATCTTTCTATTAAAGAATATTCATAAACTTAAACTTTACTATCCCCCCCACACACAGTTTACAATGATACTAAATAATTATTTCAAATATTAAATAAATAAAAGTATGCTGCATTTAAGGATAAACATTCAATTTTTACTGCTACTGCAATGTTCAGCTACAAAGTCTTTCTTTTATTTTATCTAATTGAATTTTTTACACTAAATTTAAGATCGACATTAAACTATACCCATAATTTTAAGTTTTTATTATAAATTTAAATTAAACTCTAAAATTTGTGTAAGGTAGCTTTTAAAATTGGATCAGTTTATTACTACATGTCTCTATTGTACCTATACATATAAAATAATTCTTTGAAGATGTTGATTTAATTTACATTTTATATGAAATTAAGTTTATACTTTTTTTCTGGTATGGCAAAACATAAGTCTCTTATACTGCTATTTTACACCCAAAGCAAATTTGAAAATAAATACCTAGTAATAAAATTAAATAACTGAATACATTTTTCTTTTAAAACATTTTATTTGATTACTATTAGACAAGCTAATATTCATTGACTAAATTAATTCCTGTTTAAGATGAACATTGAAACATATTTAATGAAAATAGTGAATACTTTAAACTTTGATGATGCCAGCACTGCATAAAAAATATTTCCAGAGCAAATGTGTTTCTTTTATTCTCCCCAGAAAATGTTGTATTTGGTGATTTCTAGTGTTATGCCAAATTTTTCACAGAAGCCTATCTTTAAATCTTTTCATCAGTTATGTAAATTTCCATTAGAATAAAGTAATTTTCAATTTTCATAATTTTTAAAAATAAAATATCCATTGTTCTTCATTCAAAAATTTATAATTTAATTTTCACAGTAAAAAAAGAGGAAAAAATGAAGATGGGGAAATTTTTTGGGGGTTATTAGTAAATCTGTAAAATTAGAAATGGTAAATTTTATAGATAATTCATAAAAATTGGCAGGTATGCTTTAAAGATAGTTGATTCATTTATAACTTTAGCACCAATTACCTATTATCCTTTCGAGATTCATATGTTCCTGATGAACTTCATCCATTAAGTGTTCCTGGCATTCATAGTAGTCTAAATCTTCAGGAGTAGCATAACTTTTCCTACAATGACAATAAACATTTTAAAATATAAAATGACAAAACTTCCTCAAAAATGTGCCCAATTTTAATCACTTTAAAAATAAAACCACATTAATTTAAATGGTAATTTTTCCCAGTTTGCTTTTTGTAGTTACTAAACGTATGGCTATCATTTGTTTTAAATCTTTTTTCTTTACTTTTTTGCAGGATTGCCAATATATGTGTAAATTGAAATAGCTACATTTAGGAGACATTTTCCATTAAGTATATATTACAATATTCTATTGGGCCACCTAGAAAGTTCTGAGATTCTTTAACGATAAATGGAAATAAAGTAATATAAAATAAGGAAATTTTACTGAATCACATTAATACAGTTTCATTCTGGAATATTTTGTCAACAGCTAAAAAATCCCTTTCTGAAAAACAGTTCACCCATAAAAAAATCACACGACTGCTGTTTGACTGTCTTCAAAGAGACAACATCAGATAGTTTTAGGTAATGGTGAATATGTGACATGATGCAAAAAATCACAGCCATACTCAATAATTCTTTGTCTGGAATTCATAAATGAGTTGAGCAGTTAATTGTTACAATGGAAAGTACCACTTTAATGGATGGTCAGTACTACTTATAATGCTTTCATAGACTTTTGAAATTTTCCTTTAGGGATAGCGTTTTCTGATTAAATAGATTTAATCAATTACCTCTATTTATTCTACAAATAAAATCAAAGTGTCACAATTTTCATGAATTAAATTTATAATTTTAAAAGAAATTGCCCAATAATTTTTAAATCATGACAAAATTAAAAGGATATTCTGAATCTAAATCTGTTACAATGACATTTATCATAAAAACCCTTATAACTGTTCTAGACCAGTGATTCTTAGTCTTTTTAAGCTCCCCTCACTTTTATTAAAATCCAGTAATTTAAAGTATAGAAAAAAAAAGAAGTACTGGTGAATTATAAGAGGCAAAAAGCTTAAGAAATTTTTTCAATAGAATTAATTATACACTAAATTTTTGTTACTGAGATATGCTCAAAAGAATGTTGTTGATTAAATATATTTTTCTGGATGTTGAACTAACTTCACACTTGAGAACAGGGGAGTAGGTGAAAATTACTGGTAATGGTACTGCTACATAAGTTCATTTTAATACTGGTAAAAATTTTGAAAATGCATAATTAAACTTAATAAATTTATTTAGCATTTTTAAAATTTCAAATGGTACAAAGCATGCTCACCAGGGTTGGGAAAAAAAATCATGATTTAAAGAAAAAAAAAAAAAAAAAAAAAAAAAAAGATTTATTTGGTTTTCTCTGAATACTAATTTTAATTGTTTTTGTGTTTTTTTTCAATATACATAGAATAGTTTGTTATAAGAAGTACCATCTTATCTATCTAGTATATTCTACACACTGATTACCTAAAATTAAATGTAAAAATTTTAATCTAAATACATTGCATTACTTTGTAATTGGTTAGTGCTAACTACATAAGATGTAAATTTAAAGAACAAATTTAATATTCTTATAATGCAAATTAAAGAATATATTTATTTAAACTATTTACTTTAAAAAAACAAATCACAATTATTTCAATATTTTTTAAGCACCGAATTATGGATTTAATTGTTTCCATAAAAACACTAGCTTTGATGCTTTATCCACGACTAATTCGTTATGAAGACTAGAATGAACAATACCAAAAGAAAAAAACTGTCTTTCTATTCCAGCAGATGAAGCCACGGCTGTTGTTATTTGGTAGACAAACTGGATCTCAAGTTCTGTAATACTCTCTTTACCTCCCATTACATAAAATGAATTCCACCAATCATAGTCAGTCATTATACTACCCCTACTACATACTTTCTGATAACAACCTCTAAATTCTTGGAAAGCACATGCTATCTATTTACTTATTGGTATTACTGTGTTGACTGATTCCCAATTCTCCTGTCTTTGGAATATAGGTTTTAAAAGAAGTGGAAAAAAAAAAACAAAAAAAAAAAAAAACTGATTTAAATCATCATTTAAATCATGCCAACCCTGATGCTCGCAATGTAAGAAATAAGAGAGAAACAGTAGTTGTATACATGTGTAACTCTTGTAATTTTGCTTTTGAAAAAGTTAAAAATGTTTGCTAGCTATAGATTTTAAAGATAGAAATAGTTAAAATTTTACACATCTAACTATTCAAATTATTATAACAACATAAATACCATTCTCTTAATTCGTCTTGTTTTTTCATATAATTTTCAAGTTTTTTTAACCCTTGTACTTTTTGCTCCTTTAGAGTAGCCTCTGACTCCCATGTGTTATGAAGATAAGACCATCCTTTCCATTTAATGAGAAACTGTTGCTCCTTTTCCGGAGCATCTTCATCATTTGGATTTCCAAAGTCGTCTACAGCATATACAGTAGTAGAGGCTCCAGTTGCTACAGAAAATAATTTTTTTTATTATGTTGCTTTACCATTTAAAAATAAATTATTAAAAATTTAAATTTAAAAGTTTCTATTTTATACACTGCATATAAATAAATTAATAAAAACTTGAAACAAAATACTCATAAATCCAAATGATGCATTAAAAAGAAATTAATCTTTTTTCTCAAAAAATAATTTCAGTTAAAAAGCAATAAATTTTCATTAGTTTACTAACATTTATACTAAACAGTAATAAAGGATTAAGATTATTAAGTTTCAAGATGTTTCATCAGTTCTGATTTTTTATAATAACTAAATTATTTCTGACCTTTTCCGAGTCCAACTCGAGAGCAAAAAAATCAAGACAGTTAAATGAAAAAAATTGCCAAGTAAGCTAATTTACATTAAAAACTACTCTAATTAGAAATGAAATATATGCAATAGTAAATAAGAATACAAAAGAGACATACCTCCTTTTTTACCCATTCGGTGAGCAAGAACTTTTTCTATGCTCTCAGCTGTTTCTTCTTCCATCATTGTTTCACTGTATTCAACTTCAATAAGATCATCAGAATCTGTTTCATCACCACTTTGCTCTTTATAACTTAAAAACAAGGAAAATGACTTTTTCTTCCAAATTTCATTTTAGATTCAAATAAGTTTAATATATAATGATACATATAAATAAACATTTTACAATTAATAATAAAAATTTATAAGTTAAGAGAGATGAATACATAAAATTGTAAGCTTTCATATTTGTAAAACAGGATATAAGCATTAGTGGTATGCCTTGATTTTCAGTTGGAAGTTCTTAGAAATATAGAAGATACATTAGTAATATTTTAAATAAAGATTATAAAAAAATAATATACTTATACATACATACATATATATGTAAAAAACACTACACACACACACACACACACACATATATATATATGAATTTAATATTTTAAAATGTATTAAATATTTCTGGAACATAAAGATTTTAGTTCCTTTAGCCATAGTTCTGGAAGTTTACTTAAATTTCCAGAAATATTTAATGCATCAAGCCAAGAGGGAAGGGGAAAAAGTGAGCAAGAGAGAGATAGATAGAAATACTCTCCCTCTCCAAACTAATGATTAATTTTTTTTTTTAATTTTAAGTTAAAACTACCAATTAACTGCAAAAGTCATTACCTCACTTTTTTCCTGGTTTGTCGTAAAGACACTTGTTTTTCATCATCGCTATTAGAATCATAGTAATCATCATCATTCGATGAAGAATTTTGACTTTTCCTTTTCTGTTTAGTTATTTTTTTCTTGCTTTTGCCATTACTTGTCTTTGCTGGTGTTTTCTTGTTGGATGTAATAGATTTGTTTCTAGATGCTGCCTTTTTTGTTTGGTATGAACTATCTTCACTCTCACTACTATCTGAATCTTTCCACTCTTGTGAGCTAAATAAAAGATGAAATTAAAAATTAAAATTACTGTAGAAAATTAAAAGTATGTCAGACCATTTTTGCATAAAACCCTATTTCTCAAGTAGTCAGTGGGCTGCTGTTGGTTTAGAAAAAAATTTCAGCAGTACAACAGAGATAAAAATGATTATATTTTTTCCTAACACAAAATGTGTTAAATAAAGAATTAAGTAATTTTAAACTTATGACTTCATTAATCACACCAACTAAAATTAAGAAGGCACAACATAATAAAAGGTAAAATTAGTTTGAATTGAACAACTCATGCATTTCACTTATATTAAACTCAAATATTCACATTTTTATATCAAATGCCATGCATAATTTTCTAAAATTAATTTTGTTATGAATAGTCTTGAAATTTAATTAGAATACGAAATAATTTTCAAAAATATCTTAACTAAATAAAATTGAGTAATATGAGAACTTCAAGAACAGCTGAAATTTTTTATTAGTGGTTTGTGTTGGAAAATTATATATTTTACTGGCATGCAAGATATTTTTGGTTGAGAAAGACTAGAATAAAGTAACAGTACTCTTTTCTCCTATTTCTTTTTGTTGATCGGGAATCACTTCCTCTTCTGCCACTGTCGCTTCCTTCAGAATCCTAAAGGGTGAAATGCAATGATTAAATTTAAGTTAAAAACTTGTCTTATAAATATACGATTTAAATTTTTAAAGTTAAATAGTATTCTTTGATTTAAAGATGCACCAATTCAATTTCATTATTTGCAATTTTAAAAATAACTTTAAGAAAATAGATTGTAAAAAGTTTTTGCTGTTGACCTGACATAAATGTATAGCTAATATTTTAAATACATGACAGATTTTAACAGTTCAAAGGTAAAGATTTAGCAAGCAGTTTACATGCAAAGAACTTGCTAATAACTAGTGTTAGTAATATCCTAGTTTGATTACACATTATAATTAGGAATTTTTTTTTAAAACAGGGAACTATTTCTTTATATTATAACATTGTACATACATATTTATAAAATTTAGCTGATATCAAACACACAGTTAAGTATAATTTATGTTTATATATATAAACTAACATGTCAAAAATGATTCTCCATTGTTCTACCAATGGCATAAAATTTTACATATATGCCTAAGCAAATGAATAATATTGTACACACTTTTATTATAGATCCTCAACTTTTAGATAATTTTCTTTTAATACAACAAATTTACTTGCATAATATCCTAGGTTACATGATTATAACTTTTAAGATGTAGTTTATTATTTTCAAGCTTTTAAAAAGTTTATTCTTAAATTATCTAGCAGCTAACAGACTTTTAGCTTCATTTAACTGAAATTTTGATCTTCACATTATATTAGAATAAAAAATCATCCATCAAATAATATATATATATATATATATATATAATTTTTTCATTAGGACTAAAAACAATTTTAATAGTCAAAAATTAAAATAAACCTAAAATTTACTGAATGTGAGAAAAATAATTACTGTTGTAATCATGTAGACTGTTAGAAAATCCTTAAATAAGTTTTTTTTTTTTTTGATGAGAGTAGTAATTTTTAAGCCAATATCTTATAAAACACATGCAAAGATAAAAGGAAGAGGAAAGATGAGCAAGGGAAGGGAAACTGTAAATTCTACTATACTGAGATACTAATTCTACTATACTAAGAATTTTATACCTCTCCTATTGTGTATCTTTCCGGCTCCTTCCGAGAGCGCCCAGATCGTCTGATACCAAATTCTTCAGGATTTTCTTCCCATAGCTAATGGTGCAATAATTTTTTTAAAAGTTAGTAGAAATCAATAATGAAAATAAAAATTAATATAAACAATAAAATATTCAAAGAATATAATAATGATCCCACTGAAATAAAAAATATAACTAACTTGTTTTAAATCATCTAATTCTCGCTTAGCTTTTGGAGAATGCTTAGCTTCTTTTGGCTTCTTTGGTTTAATTTCTTGTTCAGAAGAACTTTTCATTTCCACATCACTCTGAGCTGATTCATTTGATTTAATTTCCATTTTTACATCTTTATTAGAGGTTTGACTTTGCCTAAAAATGTTTCAAAAATAAGATTTTTTAAAACAATAAATTACTGAATAAGAACAAGAAAAAAAAATATTAAAACAATTATTTCTTTACCATTAGTATAATTAACCAGGTTTTTTTGCTTAAAAAAATAAATAAAACAGGTCATTTTGCTCACCTTAATATCTTAAATTTGGGGCTATTAAACAAAACTACTTAGCACAACAGCCCAACTCAGGGGCCAAGGCCTTAGGTGCTAATCTCTGTATTCAAGACCAAGGATCCTGCGACATGATGCATATGTCCCGGTTAGTTGGTCAATCTTATGCAGAACCCCCCAGTGTTTAGTTCCCAAGCATGCTTGGTTCTCAGTTTGTCTACCCACTGAAGGGATGAAAGGCTGAGTCAAACATGCCTAGTCCGGGAATCGTAGCCCAAACTTGTGTTGTGGGAATGCAAAGTGCTACCTAAGGGCTATCGCAATCTCTTATTATAGGCCAGACAGAATAAAACAACCATAGATTTAAACTTTGTATATTACACCATGTCCTTATTTTTGGTCATCTGTCCAGAAAAAAAATTTTAATAAAGAGATTTACTTGGTCTCATAAACACAGTACTGTAAAGTGGAGCTTTATATTAGAAAATTTATGTGCAATGTTCGAAAAATCATAATGTAAATTGAAATGATAAAAACTGTCTCTCAAAAAGGATTGAAGGCATTAATTGGTCATAGAAACTTATTAAATTATTTAATAAAATTATTTTGCAAAAATATTTTTACCTATCAGATTCAGAATCAGAACTGCTTCCAGATTCAGACTTTGAACTATGAGACCTAGAATTTGAACTCTGTTTGGATTCATTTTCAGAATCTGATTTTTCATCCTCTGATCCAGATTGTGAACCAGATTTTTCAGATTGTGAGTCTGAATCTGAACTTGAATTAGAGTTTGAATCAGAATCACTGCCAGAATTATCGTTAGGTGACTCATGAGACTCTTCCATGGCTGATTCTTCCTTGTCATCATTACCTTGTTCACTTTCTGATGATCCTTTGATTTCATCCTCCTGAAACAAATAGGCAAAACATGTAAATATGTATGTATGTATGTATAAAATCTCCAAAACACTATCACTAAACAGTGTATATAATTCAGATTTAAAAGTTAAGAATGTGTATGGAAAAATTTGAAAGAAAAGCCTTAGAGATTTAAAACTCTGGGGGGGGGGGAGAGTTAATAGATAAAAATTTAAGCTGCAAGAATAATATGCTTTTGAAAACTTCAATATTCTTTTTTCAGTTTTCAATGAGGAAAAATAATAAAGAATACTTGGTTTATATATTTAATATTATGCATGCACAAGTTGATCATTCTAAGGTTTATTTGCATAAAATTTATCTATGAAACATGATATTTTTGTTCAAGAATTCAAGCAAAATGGCATTTTTGCAGGTTATACAGTAGTGCCAAACTTCAGATAAGTTTTTAATGTGCTTAAACTAAAGACAATTTTATTTCAACTACACATATATATATATAAAAAGACTCTCCAATATAACAAAAATAACTCCTTTAAAAGGACCACAAGAAACATTTTTATTAATTTTATCAATAAAGTATAAAATCTTAATTATCAGTAAAGTAATCAAAATTTTAAATTTCTCACATCTCCTAAATAAAATATAATTTTATAACTCATGAAATTATTTAATTTTTAAACTCTAATCATTGTGTATAATTATGGTCTCTGGAATTTTAGTGTTACATAAACAAAAGGTGCCCAAGTCATACCAAAAAACTATTACCTTAATTTTCGATTTTTATATATTAATAAAGATTCTGGAATTTTTTAAAACTTAATTTCTTCTAGATGCAATATAATTAATAGAAAAGTTACCAATAATTAAAAATGATTTTAAAATTCTACATACTTATTTTTAAAATAGTTTAATATATCTTTTTTTTTGTGTGTGTGTTTTCAAATATTCACATTTATTGTACATATATGTATAATGGAAAATCATAACGCTATGACTATTTTGGAGTTGGATTTTTTCCCCCCTTAAAGGTTGAAAGACTCCAACATAAGTGAGAGTACTGCTGGAAAAATTGGTCATGGTAATCCTCCCTCCCCGGTATACTTTCCAATCTTTTCAAATTGCATATATGCAGGGATGTTATAAATTTAGATTACTTAATTGCTGAATTTTTAAATTTAAATGTAAATTTATTTAGAAGTTTTCAGTTTGTATAAAAATTAGGTATTGTAATTATCTTTATAAACCATGAATTGTATAAATACTACTGGTAGTAAGTTCATGCAGCAAAAACAAGAATGCTAGCCTGACTTTTCCTTTCTCTTAAGAAACAGTAGGTGTCAACAATCTGCATAATGACAAAACAATGTTACTAATTGAGCAGTTATTAGAATAGGAGGGAGATGTTTTCATAATAGCATAAAGGATGGGATAAAGTTTGCTTTTTAAGAAATTTTTCGACAACATACAAATTTTGGATATACAGCATCCTACACCCTCTCAAATTCTAGACACCAGAATAATGGTACTGGTACCTTTCTCTAAAACAAGAGACTTGAAAATAGAAACGTAACACTTATGTCACAGAAAACAAACCCCAATATGGGGAAATTAAAAGAAAAATTAGTTTCTATTTAAATAATGTCTCATTCTGTTTTCTGTAAGTTTTAAAAGCTGTTGATTTTAAACTTGTGCTGTGTTTCAAAATGTGATGTACATAAGCCTTATCGATAGTCAGAAAAATGCTATTAAAAAATTGAAAATCATTTCTACTTTATTTATACAGGGTAAAGATTTTTTCCCCTATCTCTTTTCAAAATGTGGATGGTTGAAGTTACCAAAACTTCACTAGAAAGGTCTGAGTTTAAGTATATTCCTGGTATGGCCAAAACTAACAATTAAAAAAATCACAAAATATTTTTTCCTTTTTTAAAATAGGGGAAAAAAAAAAGTTTAAACTACAAAGCAATTATAATATTTAGGCTCTTTAGTATATTTACGTGCATATTTAATTTATAAAATTAAAGTCAAAGAAATTATATTTTGAAATGGTATAAAGGTTTACCTTTAGCATCCTATATACAATTAAAATTAAATCTTTAGTGGAAATTAATGGAATAGCTACTCATGTTAATTATGAATGATTTTTACATTAATATTTCAATATGTGATCATTTTCTATTAATTATAGAAAAATTTGGTTTAAAATACCAAATTTTACCATGTTTGTGCCACGGGCACAAGCAGCGACTGAATAAAAGTATTTAAAGCCCAATTTGGACTCTTTAACAATAATTGCAATATGTTTTCATTTCTCTGTTTCAAGAATTTTGATTTGTTTTACCATTAATTGTAACAAATTATTCCAACTGTACAATTTTGATTTATTAGTTCTAACCATCTGAGTACCAGTATTTAAAATCAATTATTAGTCAGTGTTGGGATGCGATAAAACTTATTACTTTGTTACATTTTTAGTGTAAACTTTATAATTCTACTTTAATTATCTGATAATCTATGAAAATATAATATGTGTTTGATTTTTTATTAATCCTAATTTTAATTATTGTTGTGTTTTTATGTTTTTTGCAATATACATAGAATAGTTTGTAATAAGAAGTAACATCTATCTAGTATAGTATACATACTGATTACCTACAATATATAAATTTTATTTTAAATACATTCCATTATTTTGTAATTGGATAATGAAAACTGAATAATATGTAAATTTAAAAAATAAATTAAACATTCATTTAGTGCAGACTATTTAATTAAAAAAAATCACAGTTAATTCAATATTTTTTTAAGCCACGAATTATGGATTAACTGTTTCAATAAAAACACTAGTTTCGATGCTTTATGAACTAATAATTTGTTATGAAGGATAGAATGAACAATACCAAAAGAAGAAAACTGTCTTTCCATTGCAGCAGAGGAAGCCACGACTGTTGTTATTTGGTAGATAAACTGGATTTCAAGTTCTGTAATACTCTCTCTTTACCTACCATTACATAAATTGAATTCCACCAGTCATTGTACCTACACATACTACATACTTTCTGATAACAACCCCCAAATTCTTGGAAATCTTATGCTATATCTATTTACACTTATTTACTTATTGGTATTTCTGCGCTGACTGATTCCTAATTCTCTTGTTTTTAGAATACAGGTTTAAAAATAAGTGAAAAAAATTATTTAAATCAATGATTTAAAAAAAAAACTTATTTATATCAAGATTTAAATCATGTCAACCATGGCCAGATCACAGAAACCTTTTAATTTTTTACAAAGACTGGAAGGTAATCATATGAACATTTTAATTGCAGTTCAAATGAAAATGTATATTTAGAAAGACTCAGAGGAAGTTAGACCTGTAATGTTTAGCATTAAGATGAACACAAATACTAATGGCACAACCAACAATTTTCCTATGAAAATTAAAGGAAGAATAAATAAATTTGCCTACAATCAATTTAGTTTGAGTTGAAAAAATAAACCTTGCATTTCCTCTGCAAACTTATTTGTCATAATACATTTATATCCAAGTCTTACTCGAGAACAATGTCCAAGCACACATGGTGAGTCACATCAAATAATTGATAAAATCCTTTAATTTCAAATGTGTTTAATGTAAAAAAACTGATAATTTAATACGAAATAAGCAATTAATTTAGAAAACTGAAATGTCAGTCCATTTTCTATACTCAATACACACAAAATTTCTCCAATGTTGGTATCAAAACTGTATGGTTGCTATATTTATTTCAGAGTTTGTTATAACTAATGAGAAAATTAAAACAAGCAATCATAATATCCCTTAGAGCCCAGGCCTGATTTATGGTGGAGCATTCGGGATACTGTCCCAGGCCCTCCACTCTAGGGAGGCCCCAAATTAAAAATAAAATACATTAATTTTATGGTACACCCCAGAATTCGCTCATGTTTTCTGGCATACTGCTGGAAAAAATGAATGTTCTTTTGTTAATTACAAACTGGAGTGTGTATGTTGTTAATGGGCTTTAAAAGTCAGTAAATTAAATTTTTTTCTAAGATTTTAAGCCAAAAGCAAGCTTTTATTTGCTTAAAAATACTTTGAAGCAATGTTAACATTTTAAATGTGTACATTATTCAAAAGATTAAAATACCAATCACATCGGTTACATCAATTTACAAATTCATCTCTTCAGAGAGGGAAAAAATATTAACTACTTAAAAAATCAGAGAAAATATATTTATCCAAAAGCATCTGATATTTTTTTCTCTCTCTTTTTAACCCCTTAAAGCATTTGCCTGTGTCTGACACGGGTAAAATTCAAAATAAACATGCAATCACATTATTTACACTTTGTTTGAGTAACAATTTTTTTTATAACTTTTAACTCTTTTTCCACTGTAGTCACCCCCTCCCCCAGATCTAAAATTGCAAAAAATAATTTATTCTATACCTATATATTTTTTTCAGTCATAAAATGTATCATTTTTCATCAGTTTTCCGAAAAAAATTCGTGCTTTAAGGGGTTAAGATTTAAGAATGAACAAAAAGTTTTAAAGTGGGTAATTTAAAAATAAAAGTATTTAATTTTTGAAATTTTGTAAAACGAAGTCTCACATGATAGTTTACTTAAAATGGTAATGTTTATTAATTTAAACCAGTACTTTTTCTTTAAAAATGTTACAGGTATACTGAGTTTGACTCAAGAATATCACAGTTCTATTGTTTAAGTCAGATACTGTACATAAATTGCAGAGTCATCTGTAATATATTTGAAATTAGTTTAGTGGAATTCTGAAAATAAATTTTTTTTTTATTACATTAGATACACAAAATGTTTAGGTTATGTATACATGTCAGGAGTATTTAAACTGATATAGCAGCTTATAAAATAAAATCACTCTCAGGTTCGAGAAAGGTAAGATGTATCAGGACCCCCATATGAGGATTTGGCTCGGTTCCCCCTGGAGTTTAAATCAGCCCCTGCTTAGAGCTATAGAAGGCCAGATATTGTAAGGTTAGATGAACACAAAGTACGCAATAACTCTTGAACATTTTTGCTATAAATTGAATATCTTGTTTTCCCACAGAATAACTACTTTTGTAATAGAAACATAAATTTTATAGTGTTCATTAGTAAGATTCAACCTACTGGTCTCAACCCAAAAGGAAAAATCCCACTTTTTCTGATCAACCACCAGTTAGTTTTAAAAAATTCTATTTTGTGTAAAACTATTTCCCTTTTTGACATTATCTAAAATAAATAAATATTCTGGAAAAAACTTTTTATTTTTAAAGAAAAATATTTTTGAAACTGTATTTAATACTTAATGTTTAAAATTTGAAAATAATCCATTGCCACTATTTAATAAATTTAATGTTTTTGAAAATAATAATTATAATAAATAACAATAAAATTGAAATAAACTGTAAATAACATATCCTTTTTAATTTGTTAAGGAATACTGGCACAAGGAAGATTCACCTATTATTTTTCTTGTTTGTGTGAAATGGAGTTTAGATCTTTAATAACTGTAGGCTATTTAATGTAAGGATTTCAATGGAGGTACTGCAAACTCATTCTGTTTTAATAGTTAAAGGAAAAAAAAAAAAAAAAACAACAACTAAGTGCGACGTTTTTTTTTATGCACCTAACAGACAGTCAACTTGGCACTAAGATTTACCACGTAACAGAAAAGAGGAAACACTTTTTTACCACATCTTAAGGTACATTACATACTTTCCCCCTCATACGAGAAAATTCCAGTGAATGAAAAGCATCATATAAATACATTAATGGTAAATTTAAAACCGGGGTACCTATGCAAGGCCTAGCACATGTGGTAAACAGACACACATTTTACTTACATCTGTATAAGATATCACTACAGTTTATTCAATACGAGACATGGGACCTATTGCTCAGATTCTGAATGACTACGAACATCCATGCCAGCAGCAAATTCAAATACACGAAAATTGTGCAGTTGACTGGATAACTCAATGGTTAAATAGATTAATATTTTGCACAAACTTCAACAAAAGTAAGAAAGGCTATTTTACAAACATGTCATTTGTATTAAAAGTGAAATTTATTAATATTCGACAAATTCTTTCCTTTTATATTTCATTTTAAGACTGTCAATGTTACAGTAAGAAAAGGGATCTATAACTACAGAAATAACATGCTTGCTGTTAAATAAATTTATTTAAACTCAAACAGGTGCACACAATATTTGTCTAGTGTCTCCTGGAGTTTATTTTCACTTCACCTGATACAGAAGACAAAACTGTTGCAAATTTATAACTTCAAAGCAAGTTTTGAACTAATTATACTACTACTTTTGAACTAATTATACGAAGTAAGACTTTCATTTTAATTTTAATTTGAAATATAGAACATACAGTTACAATTCAAAATAGTTTATAACAAGAATGATTTTATATGTGCACTTTTATTTCACTAATACAAATTACACTGCACAACTGTTTTGTAATTATTTGGGCACGTAAATCAAGCTTTTTTTTTTTTTGAAACAGCACTTTATTTTCATACTTGGAATAAGAGCATTTCATATTCTAAAATTAATGTTACCACCCCCAATTGGGAACCTATGTTTCAGACAAAGAGGGCAACTATTGTATGTCTGACAATAATCACTTAAAAATTTAGCTGGTCAAGGCAGACTTTGCTGAGTAACCCTTCTTACCTAAAGGCAGTACTGAGTAGGGACATGCATTATATTAAGCAAGCAATATTTATAAAGTTAGAGAAATCATGTACACACGAAAGTCTTTTGGAACGATCAATATCCCATGCTGAAGTGCAGGAGGGAAAATCAGAGAAGTATAGTGTAAAAATGGATGATTAACATTCACACAGTACTTAAATCTACATGTTGAGATTTGAGAGCATAATGCAAACTCTTCGGAACTCTTCTAGCAACTAAAAAGGACACAGCTATATGTCTTAGAGTTGTATTATATCAGGCATGTCCAACCCCCAGCCCAATTAAGATTTCAACTGTATAGTTTTAGTCATTTTGACTATATACAGTTGAAACAGAATTTTAGTTGTTAATGTTTACAATAATAAATGTCACATATTATGTACGTTAAGACTTGATAGTAACCAACGTAAACCCGGTCTTTGAGTAGGGTTGGACAGGTTACGTTGAAATTTGAGTGTTCTAGAATATCCTGTCAATCGACCATTACTTAAACAACCAGCAATGTGTTGGGGGTGATTATAAATACAGTGTAGTTAATGTTTATTGTTGTTGTAGTTATGATATATATATAACAACTTTTATGTACTGTAAAAGTGCATATTTTGAATATTGCACAACAAAATATTTTGAATAATTTGTTTTATTTTTATATGTGCAACCCACCTCAGTTCAGTAAATTGTTTTTTGGCCCACCAACTGATTTGGGTTGGGCACCCCTGTATTATATGTTGCTGCACATTTACCAGAGCTTTACGAAGTATTGAATAACACAAACTGCTCTATAAGTTTCTAAGTTAAACTTTGATAATGATACCTGTTTTATACCCATCATTCATAACCTCTTATTAGTTTATTAAAATAATGCATTCAAGTTGTGTTTGCTACTAAAAACAATCATTTAGATTTTGTTGTAACAGATAATTAAGTTTAAATATCAAGATAAGATTTTAAGACAGTTTCTGTATATCTAAAATATTTTTTTTTTTAAATTGATATAAAGCTTATTTCATTCAAAGGCATTTTAGGTTGCATGATTTCTTCCAGTATTTGAATATGTAAATAACATAAATTTTATACCTGTTGAACATTCAGAAACCTAATTAAAAAAAAAAAAAAAAAAAAAAAAAAAAAAAAAACAAAAAAAAAAAAATCCTGCAGGATTTTAAAGGAATTAGCAATTAACATGTGTTTGAAAATAAACTGGTAGGCAAATGTTGCTTTTTGCTGAGTTCAGTGCAACCAAATTTATTTTATAGATGCATTTATTTACAATATTATTGTAGATGAATTACAAAATTGTGTATAATAATTAGAGGGAGAGAGAGAGAGGGGGGAAAGCAACTGGTATTCTAAAAATATTACAATGCAAAGAAAAAGAAGCACTGCAAACACTGCATTGATCTACTTTTAACTCAGTTCAGGAAATTCTTAATAAGAATGAAAATGCCCACACTTTAAGTTACTTGCTGTAAAATTTCAATTTTTGATATAACTTACTGATATGAATCTTTGAACTCTACAATAGTTTTGTACAATCAAAATTTCATTCACTATTCGCTAATTACCTTACAGAACTTAAATGGATGACTTAAACATATCTTGATCAAAATTGCAAAAATATTTGATCAAAAGTTTTAACTATTTTACAACTACATATTTAATTAAATACTTTATCAACAAAGTTTTGGAATAATTATTTTGTCCTCAGCTGTTATAAGTCTATTATCTTATATATTTATCTGTGTTTATACAGTAATTAAAAAATGTGTTTCATTTAAATTAAAATGAAATTAGTATTATGAAACAAACAGTCCTTATTGAATTCTTATGTACTCATTGGTGATATTTCCTGATAAACTGCCCTTAACAAGTTAATTTCGTTAAACGTTACTGTAACAAACAGATGAGCAAAAAGATCTTTGTTTTTGGCAATCATAGGACCCCTCCCTTTTGTATAAGTCTGGAAAAAATAGCTTAAAGAAGAAATCAGACACAATCATCACCATTATTATATTCATGGGTTGTATTAACTTCATAATGCAATGCATGTTGAAGTGAAGTGCATATTTGAGGTATGTAAATAACATTGAAATCACGAAACTTCAAATACCACTGCATTAGGAATTTCTCTGAAATGATTAACTTCGTTATAATACAGTATTTCTATGTCATGGTTGTGGGTAATCATTGCATTTGCATCCCCTGTGTATTGTAATGGATAAAAAGTTTCTTTTGAAAATTTTATGGAAATTGCGTAATTTTGGACATAATAGCTATATCTAATGTCTAATGAAATGAAGACAAAACATGTGGTTTTACTTTTTAATTTGACTGAACATTTCATTTAAATAGAGTAATTGTGTCAGTTAAAAGGATTTAAATAAATTAAGTTAATTTTTTTTTAAAAAAAGACCAGAGATTAAAC
Organism: Pardosa pseudoannulata; assembly: GCA_032207245.1. Taxonomy (NCBI): domain Eukaryota; kingdom Metazoa; phylum Arthropoda; class Arachnida; order Araneae; family Lycosidae; genus Pardosa; species Pardosa pseudoannulata. The sequence goes on along the minus strand of CM063505.1, from coordinate 64,234,389 downwards.
AAGCATTTGGTTTTGTTATTTGTTAAATAATCTTCACATAACTTAAGATTCTCTATTGCTTTACTATAATGATAGGCATAGGCATACTGGTCCTAAATCACTTTAAAATTGTAACCCATTCTGTTGCCCACACAAAATGATTCAATCATTTCATATCAACAGTAATTAACCTGACTAAAAACATCTAAACAATTTAACATATACATTTTCTTAAACTTGAAACAGAAAATTTACTTTAAAAGAAAATAACATTCTTTCAAGCTGTTTTATAAACAATTTTAAATTGTATCATTCTCGGCACAGCAATTTTTTTTTGGCATTTAATAAAAAACAATCCTAAAGTAGACGAAAATTTGAAATATTACTTTACTTTTAAAGACTTTGAAAAGTACTCTAATATTATCCAGAACTGTGAAGCATTCTAATACTTTGAAGTGTAGGCTACCCTGTTTGATACAGAATACAATATGGGTTAAGATTTTTAAAATTTAAAGTTGAATTTTCAAAATATGTCACTCTAAAAGCATTGAAAATATATAAAACTGAGAAATCTCTATATGTTTGCTATCTCATTATGTAAGTCTTAACTTGGAATTATAACACATTTACTAAAGATATTTGATTAAAATTCACCTTTCAACAGGGGTTTGTTAGAAGAAAAGAGAAACTGAAAGGACATTTACTCTAAATATTTACATTTTTCTTAATTATGCAGCTTTTTCCTACTATTTAATAAAAAGATTTAAATTTTAATTGATTTTTTTAAAATGTCAGGACATTTAATACAAGACCCTCTCTTTTGATGTAGTTTCGTTTTATGATGATCATTTTATAAAAGTGATTAAATTAGTGAAGTTTCAACTGGCATGCTTGTGTTAATTTAGACAGAAAATAGGGTAGAGATAAACTGTCCCAAAGGCTAATTTTATGTAAATTGATCAACACTTACTGTCAAAGATAAATTTGCTGACAGCCAGTTTTTCCTATGCAAAGCTTTTATACAAAGCGAGATAGTGAGCAGTATTTGGTGGTATTCATGCAGAATACATATCCACAAGACATCAAAATATGAAATTAACGATTTGAAAGCATAAAAATTGGTTCAATAACAAATGGAGAACTATCTTAAGAGTAATGTGTGGCTTTGCTTACACAGATTGCAATTCAAGAGCTGCCATTCTTGTCATGGGCAGAAGGAAGTCAAAATACTTAATTAGCTTGAAAATAGATCTGTTAGAAAGCAGAAAAATTCACACCTGATTTTAATCGCATTTTGTGAAAAAACTCAGCTTTAGTTGAAAACAATTCCATTAATAAACAGAAAAACCCTTATGAAAACACCAAATTGTCATATTTTCACTTTTGAAAAAGTTTTCTCCCAAATGACGTGCATCACAATTGAATAAGTGGGCAAATAAAGTCTACAATTTGTCCTCTACTACAAAACAAATTTTTGCAGTCATTTGCTTTGCAAGCCAATTTAATTTTAGCAGCTTCCTAATTACAAAACAAAAGATTGAACACTGAACTGTACTGCTTTCAAAGGAAATAATTTTGAAAAAATTAAACAGTATCACACAATTTACCATTTCTGTGATGGATCTGAAGCCCAGTGCAAAAATTAGAAAAATTTTGCTAATGAAGTTTGAAGATGACTTTACAATTATGGTCAAATGGCATTTTCTTAGGAATAGGATATGGAAAGGAGATATAGCTCTGGTAGAACAATAAAAAGACTAGCCATTTGAGCTCTCCTACAAAATCTTTAATAAAAATAAAATACAACCTGAATTGTACAATTAAAGAATTCAGATTTTTTTTTTTGAAGGGATTACAATCTTTTTTTTATATTAATAATATGAAAAAAATTTTATACGAATAAACAAACTTTTAGGAAAATCCCATAATTAAGACTTTATGGTTATATTAAAAATATGTGATAAGTAGTTTATAGCATATGTTCTAGCAGAAAGAATTTTAAGATCTTCCCAACCTTTTCATATCCAACTGCTCCATCTACATATTTTTTCCTAACTTAGCATACAGGTAATTCCTGACTTACTATAAGTTATGACTTGCATAAAGTAAACCCAGTGATTCAAACAGGAAGACTCTCACAAATAGAAACAAATCTAACCACTGAAGCTTTTAAAAACTAAAACAGATCTATAAAAGATTTCATTTCAAAGTATTAAAATCAATGCAATTTAGTATTATATTTTGGTATGTTCAAAAACCAGGGTTTATTGTGTCTAAATTGGAAGAGTTTTTAAGATTAATCTGCTACTTTCCCAAAGTTATAAATTACACAATCATAAAACAAAATATAGCTGTTACATATTAGGAGAACTGCAATTTTAACACCATCTTAATTTTACAACATATTTTTAAGAAAAAAATTTATATATCTTTTAAAAACCAATGCTAATATGAAGATTTGCTATCTAATCTCATTTAAATCCAAGATAGTGAAGCAAAAAGTATTTTTAAATTGTGTTAATACACAGCCACTCTAAAAACATCCTATATAATAATCTTTCTTTCAATGAGAATATTAAAATCTAATGTTTAAAAAAGTAGCACAATTCATTTTAAGCTACTGAATTTTTTCCTCTACAGAATATTAAAATTTATACTTCTATTCAGAGTATGTTAAGATGAATAGTTAAAATAGATGATTTAGAATGTAAAATTTCTTTAATGATAGCCTACCTATATAGATCTTGATACCTAGCTTATTTCCAAATATTTCTATTTTACTTTTATATATCCTTGAACAAGCAAAATAAGATTTAAAATGAATAGGTTGTGATTTTTATTTCGTTAACAGATAATAGAACAACACTGTTCTAAAATCAGGCAAAAGTTTAGACAAAAAGATAAAGGAAAGAAATAGCTTATTAAAGTGAATTTAATTGCATATACTTCAATATCAGATCAAATTGTGTGTGTGTGTTGTGTATGTATGTGTATATATATATGTATATATATATATATATATATATATATATATATATATATATATATATATATATATATATATATATATATATATATATAAAGACACACACAGAATTACATTGAAAATACACTGCAACTCTAAACTATAGTAGTGTTAAAGAATAGTTTAAAAATGCCTGAACAAACTTATTTTTAAATTTTAAGTAAACCCCTCCAAGTTTCAATACTAAAAAATTTCGAGTGATAAATCTCTCAACCCCAAATTAGTTTATATGAATAAAAGAATACAAATATATTCTTTCTTGAAAGGATTTTAAAAAGAACACAAAAAATGAGTGTTATCAATTTGTGTAAATTTTTTTAAAAATAACACTTTACTTTAAACATTAAAAGGTAGTTATGCTTAAAGGACAAATTATACTGTTATAAAATAAATTTTAAATCTAGTCTCTGCTTTAGTACAAAAATTTGGGGTAATTTTCTTAAAAAAACTTTAAAACTTTTCACTTGAAAAGACTGCTAAATAATAATTACCTTCTAAAGAATACTGACATAAAGATAAAAATATTTCAAAATTTTCACTGTAACAGGAAAGAAAAAGGAGGTAGGATGTATTATTTTGACTCAATTAACATTGTAATATGTTTTAGAATAAACAATTCAATTTACTAAAGATAGGTTTTAATAGGTTAATTTATTTATATTTTTTAATGAATTAAAATAAGATGAATTAGTATAATGGGCTAGTTTTAATGCATATAGGTTTCCAATGAAGTTGTAATCAACATGGGAAGTTCCCCATTTTAATGATACAAGAATGCAGTAATTATCACAATACTGAGCAGAAATTCTAGTAATAAGTACAACTGAACCATTACAAGAGATTTCATGTTTCCAAATATAAATAAATAAATGAATAAATGTTTTTGCTGAAGATTTAAGTACTCCAGATTAAAGCTGCAGTAGAATTTAGAAACATTTTGACAAGAATATTATAAAATAGTACTTGAGACAACCAAAGACTGATAAAGCACAAAGTTAATAAAAACATTCAAATATTTCAAGATGGAAACTTCATTAACACTCATGAAAGAATTTTTAGATTACTGGTTTTTTAAGGACAAAGTATGTTGCTAAATAATATTCTTTTAATAAATTAAAAGAAAATGCACTTAATATTTATTCTAGAAACCAAGCTTAGAGTATAGAGTACAAAGGTAAAAATATATCATAACAAAAATGGGTACCTTAAATTTTTTTTCAAATTTTGGCAATCTGTGATTAGTACGCTTCATACAATAACATACAATAAAAATTAGGTTGGAACACATTTTATAAATTAAAAAAAATTAGCTTCATTCTGGGAGACACCAAAGAATGATAACACTGAACAACAAAACAATATGTTATATTCAAGTAAAAAACTAGGGTTGAGCAACTAAACAGATATAAAATTTATCAGCAAGTAAAAAAATGCAAAGTAATTACATAAAATAACAATTACAATATTGATTATAACCGAAAAAGTAATGATTAATGATTAAACATGATCAATGATCACAGAAAATTCTGCAATATGAGAATACATGTGGTTAAGTTAATTTCAATCTACGTTGAATGCAATCACATAATACATGTAATTATACTACTACAATAGCCTGTTACAAAAAGTATTATTTTTATAGAAAATATTGCATATAACAATAGAAATGACTATTTGTTTACAAGTAACATATTAAACAAAGTACTCACCTTGTCCATTATAAAGTTAATTCCAATAAATATATCTATTTGAATACTTAGTCTTTAAGCTAATATTAAGTCAATCGGAAACAAATGTCATAAAAAATAATTGATATTTCACGATCTCTTTGATATGACCAATACTACATTACAATGTCGCTAATCGGTTCAAAATGGCAGACTACATATTACGGCAGCCATTCTTCCGTGAGGTCTCATTAGATTTCCGTACATGTTAAAATCATTCATGACATCACAAATAACTAAGTAAACTAAACAATTTCAATCAAACTGAAAAACAGGATCAAATAACCGTAAGAAAAAACTTGAGTAAACAAGAACTAGTTAAAATGCTGCAGCCACGTTACATTCGTACGAGACCGATACACCATTTTTTAACTTGCTTCTTCTCGGAGGTCGAGAGTGACGTAGCGATTCCAGAGTCACGTGACAATGCAGAAAATTAGCGTTTTGCCTTCTTTTTTGGAGGGTGAAATAAAAATTCATACCTATATTTCCAAAATACAAATTATGCACACCTTTAATAAAAATACATTAAAACGCGATATGAAAAAGGCTAGAAAATAAAACGAAAAATAATTATATTAGAAAAATTACTAACAACAGCTACAGAAATACACGTATTTTTGCACTTAGTAATCATAGAAAATAAAATAATTTTTTCCTTTAGCTTTAAAAATAGTAAAAAAGTGCTGGAAAATCTGCACAATAATTTTAATTATTTTTCAGAAAGAAAATCGAAACCACCTCTGTACAATTTAAATACAGAAATTAACATTGAACGAAAGCCAGGAAACTCGTAACCGTCACACTACAAAACATAATGCAGTAGGGAAAAATACTGCAGAACGAAGAGATTTTAAAAAAAGTAAGATTTTCTTTTAAACGTATATATACCAACAGCAATTACGTACATAAACCTATTTTGAGCAGAAAGTCTATTTAGACAGACGAATAAATTTATTAACGAAAACAATTGGGTATTTATATTATTTTAATATCAAAAAAGCTATCTTACATAAACGTTAATATTAAATGCTACCAATTACTTTAATTTACACATAGTCATAACTTTTGTATAAATTATTTGTTGTATTCATAATTACTTATTTTCAGAAACAACTTATCAATGAATAAATTAGGATGCAATTGTAACAAAGATGGAAAATGCTTTTTCACAGACTCAATAAACTAGTTATATTAAGAAATATAAATGTACTTAAAAATATCTCCAGTTTATCATCCAATATATATAAAGTTGAAACATATGAAAATGAACTACATATCATACAACATTCTAAAATCAAATCAACCTACAACAGCTTTAATTGCATAATTTTCTGATATATTACAAATATTTTTAGTTTCGAGTAGTAATGCGAAACATAGTATTGAAGGAAAAAGTTTACTTTTAATTTGTGAATCATTTGAATAAGGGATTTATAGTCTTTGAGGTAATTTATTTACAAAGTAAAATTCTAACCCAATATGGAAAGTCGCTATATTTAAGTATGAACAAAAATAATAATAAAAAAACTCTTGGACCAAGAAATTTTTTTACTAAAAAATTAATTTTCAAGAGGCTATCATTTGCAATAAGTTATTAGTCACAGTAAAAGTATGTTATAAACTAAGATATATGAATGTAATATATATATATATATATGGGTGTGACTTTATAACATACTTTATAAAGAAAAAAGAAGTAAAGAAACTGAAAGAGAAAAAAGTTATGAAATGCATAAAATGAGAACAGTTAATATTAGTATGCCTAGTCCTATACTATTGGGAATTTTAAGTAAAATTTCAGAATAAAATGTTATAATCCAGAGCAGCAGGACTCAGTACAGCATGTGTTGCATTTAGTGATTTTTGTGGCTCAACAGCAAGTTGGCAAAGCATGATAACCAAATCAGCCTAAACTTCCGATTTGGCCTGATTACATCTTCAATTGCACAGTCATACTGAGAGTACATATGTATTGATAACACTCATTCCTATAAAACTGAATTAACTAAAAAGTTTCTCATTGAACCTATGCACTATGTTATTTACGCTATTGCTTGAACATAATATTAAACAGGCCAATATGCTCTATAAATGAAAACACAAGTACTGCTGGTCTAGAAAATAAGTAACAAAATTTATTCCAGATTAAAATTCTCCTATAAATGACGCAATAACAGTATGGAAAAAATTTCTTTTATGTATGTATATATGTGTATATATATATATATGTATATATATATATGTATGTATATATATATATATATATTATATATATATATATTATATAAACGACATATTTAAAATTCTATTGAAAAGTTCAGGTTAGTAGCACATGAAACACAGTCTTAAAGTAATTTTTACAATTTTGTCAAAACGTTATATTATACAAAATGTTTTCTTAACAAACTATATACTTTACATGCTTTGATTACTTATTGATTTACTTTAACTAAAAGAAAAAATGTTTTCTAATGTTCTTCCTAGAAATATTATAAATCAAACAAGTTTTGTGCACAAACCATTTACATTAAATTTTGTGTTTCTAACATTAAATCAGATATTACTTTGGTTTGGTTTGGGACACTACAGTCTACTTTTTTACAACGTGAGGGCTAATGAGACTGCAGATATTATTTTAGATAAAATATTTTCATGTCTATAAAAAACAAATTCTTTAATTAGTAATTGAAAATGAATTTTAAGCAAATATATTGAGATTTGTTTAGAAAGTATAGATAAATTCAAAAGAGAATAAAAATGTTCAATGAATCTGATAAACTAAGCATTTTTTTTAAATATATGTATTGCATCAAATGTACATGAAACAAAATTCAATATCTAAACTGAATAATAAAAAGATTCTTTTAAAATAACAATTATTGCAGAGATAAAATAATACAATATCAACAAATGCAATAGTTAACACACATATACTATGTAACTTAACATCATTATTTAAAATGAATATTATTAATAACTAAAATTTATGATAAACCACTATACATATGATAAAAATATGTGACAAAATAAGAAGAGTTGAAATGCACATAATCAATTAAGAACCACAAGAATACTTTAAACATTCCAATATAAAATAATAAGAAATCCAATATTATTCCAAAAGCATAACAATTTAATTTTACTTAAAATTCTTTAGCAAGTAAATGTTATGCTAACAAATTAACAACATTTTACAATTAGAAAATTAGTTTTAAATTTTGTCAACACTCACTCAATTTGATATTTTTTTGGACTCAACATATTTTCAGATTATCAATAAATGCATATACAACTGATTTTAATTATCATAGGTCAAACTTCTGTATACAAATATTCTTCTATACTTTTATATTACTCCACATGTATAAAAAAATCAAAATATATGATACACAGATTAGAAAGAGCTATTTTTAATAATGCTTCTATCTTGTACAATAATAACCTTGGTGATGGTAAGTATGCTATTTAACTAAACTAATTTGATCTTTGTTTGATTCAATGATTGTTTCAAATCAACAGAAGAAACATTTAATGGTATTTAAAAGATCAAAAGATTGCAAATACATACACAGAAAATAAGTACCTTTAACATAGAGCAAACTTAACAAATTACAAAAAAATTATCTAGGCTTTGTTAGTTCAGTTGTACATAAATCACTTAATATACTAATCACAGCATGAATACGAATAAATAGTTTATTGGTTCTACATAAAGTTTGTGAACCTTAAATACAGTTTGACACTTTAAGATAAGGTACCCATTTTGTTTCCTTTTACCTATTCTTATAATAATACTTCTCAGAAAATATCCCAGAACCCAAAGCAACTTTAAAAAAAAATTAAAAATTAACAACTACACAATCTTAATTGTTTTATTCTTTTAACCTTTTATTAACTGATCTAATTAATATAAGGCAGAATAAAAAATATATTGTGAAACCTTATAACGTTTAATAAATTCATAAGCTACTTTAAAATTAAAAAAAAATATAACTGACCTTGAGGCATCTGTTAATCTTGAAAATGATTACTGATGCACCAGCAATGCGTCAGGTATGCATCTAATTCAAATGAAGGGGGAAAAACATTCCTAGTGATTTTCAGCTGCTACCTAAATAGACTTAGATATTCTGACAACAAAAATAAAGAAACATTTCTATCTATGAACATTTTTATTAGAAATTTTATACAAGACATTTACAATACAACAAGTTTGACAAATAATTTGAAAATCCTAAAGTCTCCTTGCTTTTCTTGGACGATTTCCTCCAAAAATTGTGGGAGTTTTATCAGTAATTGAAATGATATTAAGACCTCCCATTTCAAGTCCTTTAATAGATGCCTAGAGAAAAAAAAAATACATAAATAAAATAAAACTTATCACATTTAACATATAAAAATTTTTAGTACCAACAAACCAAGTTTATAACCATGAAATTATATACCCTTTCTCTCTCTCTCTCTCTACATATTTTTTTTATATGCGTACACACACACACACACACACACACACACACACACACACACACACACACACACACACACACACACATATATATATATATATATATATATATACAGTTTGATAATATATAAGGAGCAATTGGGTTTAGCAATGTAGTGTTCCTGGCAACCAACTAATCATAATAAAATTAAATGTTGAGACCGTAGTAGGGCAGGACCTGGTATGTGTATACAAGGCAGTGCTTGAAATCTCATTATTAATTTTAAAATATTCATGTAGTTAGGCATTTGCCAAAAACTGTAGCTTGTAAAAACTTTTCTATGAAATTCTGCATTGTAAAGAAATAATTAAGTGATGACTAAGACATGTGAAAGCTTATGTTATTCGACATGCATCTAGAAAGCTAAAAGTAGGCCAAAGTGTCACTACATTGGTTACAGCAACAGGATGGAAAATAAATGTTACCTCATAATTAAAAATGGCTGAGAATGTTATGCAAAAGCACACTGGCAGTCATAGAAGAAAAAAAAAAAAAAAAAAAAAAATATATCCCTTATAGCAAAAAGAACCATCTCAATAGTAAAAAAATTGCAACCATTCTAGAACCCTCTCTGTTATTTAATTAGGCTAATTTACATACATGGAAGAATGCTCAATACATCCTACTTAAGAAAGACTGCACTGATGCAAGGAAATGTTGATTGGGGGTCAGTAAAAGTGATCAGAGTGATATTCTCTAACAAATCCTACTTCTATATAAGTAATTCTGGCTACCAGTAGAGTGGAGAAAAATGTACTAAGTACCACAGAATGTTTAGGAAAATCATTGTATGCCCAAAGTGTGATGATGAGGGCAAGTATTATGCACAACGGGAAAACACTACATATTTGAACACAGTACTGCTTGCTCACAGGGGAATTGCAGAGTTGTTTCTCAATTAGATTTGTCTGTTTAGCGATGTGGTAAGTCATACTTTCTGTTATGGACAATAATATACATCCACTTAGAACCATTGAGCTCTCAGAAATACTAGAAGGTGAAAATATTGAACCTATGAAATAACCTGGTTATGCATCAAACAAATTCTATAGAGTATGCCTGGGATGCTCTTTGCGGATGTTTTTCTAAGAACTCACCCATCCCTGAATCCAAGAAGTGAAAAATACCTTGAGAGAAAGTGGGATAACCTCAAAGAACAGCTTAATAGTTTTTTAGGAACCAACATCATTAAAAGATGTGAAATATGCAGTAGTACCCAGGAAGGGCATATTCCTTACTGAGAGATTAAATATCCCTCTTATCTTTCCATTAAGAATTTATTTTTTAAATCTGAATGATTATTTTATTTGTATTCCCATGTGATGAAATCTATATCATTTTTCATGATAGATATAAAATGCTACATCTATTAAATATATGCTTAATTTCATTTTTTCAATCATTAATAGAGAATTTCTGTTCCTACCAACTGTCAAGCAGTGTATATACACACACAAGTATTTATTACAAAATACTTTATTAATGAGTGACAGAATAATCTAAAATGCAAAAGAGCAATTTTTTTCATTAAAGATTCATATGTTCAAAAATAAATGATTCTTATAATGAATTCATCCATAACAAATACTACAAGATTGCACTGATGTTGATCAAATGCAAAATATTTAAAATTGTATTAGTTTAAAGTGGTATAGTTAACTTTTTACAACATGAGAAAAATATCACTGACACCAAACTACAAGCACCTATATGTCTGTAGTGGCAAGCAGTATCATGCTATGGCCTGGCAAATTATACAGCAAGAATCTTTGAAAATCAAAATATTTAAATATTAAAATTTAAGTTTTCTAAAATATAAAAAATTCTTAAACACATGTATTAACATATATTTCTTGATATTTAATAGCATTTACAAGTGAATATATTTTTGGATTCATAACAATTTATATTAATTTAATAAAATTATGCCTGATTAACGTTTTTAGTCCCTTTACACTTCACATATTTTTTGAATAGATGCCTCTTAATGATTTATATATGTAAAGGTTCATTTTAGGACAATTTTTAAAAAAATTTTCTTTTAAGGATGTTTTACCCTGTACATACTGTTCCAACTACTGATGATTTTTTAATTAAACAAATTAATATACTTACATATAAACATATAGTTTTTAAATGTAACATCTCATAAGAAACAAAATGGTTCATGAACTTAATGTATTTCCAAAGGAAAAAGGAAAGTTTTAAGCATTCATAACTTTAATAACAGACCCCTACCCCACTTTTTATTTAGCCAAACTTAGAATGACTGAAGTACAGCTAACTATAATGCCAATATCTTCAAATTTCCATAACAAATTAAAAACAAAACAAAAGTTTCCTTTATAATTACAATGATAAAATTATCCTGTCGGTCCAATACAAAATATGCTTAAAAAATCATGTAACTATTGTCTAATTAAATTAATGCTATGCAAAAGGTAGTTTTTTTTTTACAATAATTATGATACAGGGTGATAAAAAACTTTCAATATGTTTTTGGTCCCCCAAATGCATAAATCACTAAAACTTTGTTTGAAAGATAAAATTTCAGTAAGTTTATTATGCGATTGAATCCAGTAAAGAAATTCCCCAAGTAATTTTTTAGGAATTTTTAGAAGTCAAAATTAGAAATCAATTGACAGATCAACACATTCAATCTATCTTGTCAATAATCTTTAAACAATCTGTACTAAAAATTGTTAGGGGAAGTTACACCTCAATCATTACATTAATTTTTCACTAAATAAATATTAGTAATGCTATACCAAAAGGATTTTAGTTTTAAACATAAAACAATATAGCATTGGACAAATTGTTTTTCAGAAATGTTGATTTTTAGTTCATCAAATTAAATTTTTTTTAAAGTGTTTAAATTATTTTCAACTAAAAACAATTAAAAAAAATGAGTTAACACTAGAACTCAAGACTGGAGTGAAGGAAATGATGTAAACACTGAAGATGTAAATTGCTGCATTTTAGACAAATTGATGTCAACTCAAAATGGAAAACTTCTTTGAGTAATTTTTAAAACAAACTGCATAGCATAATAAAATAAAGGATTTAAAGAAACTAATAATATAACAGTTAAAAGATACTGGAAACAACACAGAAATATTAAAAGTTAAACCTAAAAGTGTTCCTTCAAAAATAAATGTATTTAGAGCAGCACTGTAATATTCAAAGTTCTATTAAAAGCAAAATATCTTTATTAAGAGTGTTATTAGACAACTATTTTGATATATTGTACTTAAAAATACGTTTCAAGGTAGAAATATATAAACTAACCCATTTGAGAGTTGGAATAGCACATAGGGAACATTTTAATTCACTCAGAAGATCAGTATATCAAATATGATATTTTAGATAGACCGAGTACATGCACTTAATGTTTAGTTTTTGGTCTCGGTCATTAAGGTTTAGAATCACAACAATAGATAAAGGCAGCAACAAAAATGTTAAACTTCATATGGTGTACATTGTAGAAGAATGACATTTTAATACCAACAGAGGATTACAGTAACAAAGATACACATGAACAACATATGTTGCCTGTGAATTGTTGCAGTATGATGTCAAATGTCATATTTTTTAACACAATGCAACTGTATCAAATATGGTACTGATAAACTGATATGTGGATTTATATAGCAAACAATTAAAAAAAATTATTTTTATATAATAGATGCTTCAAGCCAAGTCTACAGTCTGGTTGATTATGGCTAACAAATTAAGGTTATCTATCTTTACAAAAAGAATAACATGTTTTACAGAAATTGAAAGGTTCTGTTAGGCAATTAGTTTTTAAACACTTTTAACATAAAAGTAGTTATACTTTAGGAGAGATTATTCAAACAGAACCATAAGGATAAATACACACATATATATGTATGTTTATAAATATTCCTGTAGCATATTTTTTTTTTATTTAAGTAAGTGGGGTTAAAGGTAGTGAGCTATTGAAATTGAAATAATTAAAACAATCTTGTTAAACTAGTACCATAATATTGTAAAACCCATTTTTAAACACTATCACATGTGTTAAGTTACTCAAAAGATTTTAATTATTTTAGCAATAAAAGAAAAGTATATCAAATAGTGGCAAAATATGTTAGTCCCAATCAATATTAAAACTATTGTGAATATTGATCCAACCTGCTAAGAATGCATACTGTACATACATAAAGGATCTTATATATGTAGATGTTATACGGAATACTAAATAATGGTGATATGGAACATTTATCAATACCATATAAACAATGAAAATTATGGAGTTGGCGTCTAAACACGCAACGTTAAACTGTTAGTTTTCATTTATCCTTAACATCTTAACTGCTGTTTTAGTTCAAATAATTCTCCATAGCATGGTGAAACTGTATGTTAAATAGAGTACGGATTGGTAGAGGTATGACAGTTTTGCAGGGTGCCACAAAACATTCCTATATTAAATTCCATGCATAACTCTCACAGTTTATGCTCAATCACGCTTACCGATACATTTCACTTTATATAAATTTTGAAGTAGATTTTCTTAGGCTTATCCGTCTATTTTTAATTCTAAATTGGAAATGGTTTCACATATGATCCCGAACAGAGTATTATGAGACTTTATTTAAAAAAATAACCACTAGTTACTTTGAATTGTAAGATTAATCTTAATACCGTTAAATGGAATTTTAATTTACTTCAGCAAAATTTAACCCATTTTTTAAAATATATGTTTAATAATAATCTTAGGGAAAAAAAAACCCCACTATACTATTGATGCAATTTTGAAAACTATTTGGAAATATTGTCCAAAACTGTCAAATGGAGTACCATCAGTAATTGCAAAATGAAGAATAAAAAGCATAAATTAAAAATAAAAATTTTATATTTAAAAACTGAAAACCTTTTATAAATTAGAGTTAATTAATTTATAAATTAGTCAACATTTATAAATTAGAGTTACAACTAATTATATTTTACACAGCTTTGTAGTAATGATATGAACATACCATGTGAATGGGGGGGGGGAGGAGATGATTGGCAACCATATTATACATAAAATACAAATCATTGATATCAAAGCTTGGGGAGGGAGAAGTACCTTAACTAAACAAGTTTAAACAGGTTTTTTATCTTTAAAAAAGTGATTTTTCCTCCCCTCTAATGTACTTAAGATTAAACAAACAAAAGTACAAAATAAGTTAGCAGTAAAAAGAACTAAATTTAAATAATTTAAAATCTTATGTTTATAAAATTTTTAATTATTTTAATAAATTTGAAATCAATTTCAGAAATGGTTTTAGGTTGTAGTAATATTGAACCTCAAATAGTAAATACTTTTATCTTTAAAATAATAAATATCTAATAAATCCTGAATTTTTTTTTGCAATTGTAAAGTACTTAGCAATTTTCTGGTTTTCTCTGATGTGTAGCAACCTTGTGTAATTTTCATAGGATAGATTTCCATAGGCTTTCATAATAGACCAGAATATTGCAATCTATTGCTGCTTCAATTTCAGCAAAAAATGAGAGTAGCTACTTTTATTTTTGGTTTGGAGACTAGTATGCAAAAGGTATGGCTATTAACTTGTCCTTGCCCATAATGAAAAAATAAACCATCTGACTTAACTTGAATTATGTAGAATAACTTTGATAGGCTGAAAAGTAAAATATGTAGTCAGGAAAAATCTGGAACAAGATCCCCAAAATCATTAAAATAAAAATTTCAGGATAATGCAAGATATGATGGAAGGAAATATGTTACAAATATTTAAGTTTATGTGCAATGATACCCATTGTTAAAAAAAAGGAAGTACCATAAATGCAGAAATTAAATGGTAGGTCTGCATGATAAACATTCTGCAGCCTTATGTCTCAGATGAAGATTGGGTATTTCTTCAGCTACTATTTATTATGTTTCAATTAAAAATTTATTCATTTTTGCAATTAATTTTGCATGCTTAAAGTCATTTTGAATGGTAAGCAGTCAGTTGTGTTGCTTGCCCAACACAACCACAAAAAGCTTTTTATTTTTAATAAAATGACCCAATAATGACTTAACCCTTAATTTGGCTAAGTCTGGCCGCTACACTGGACATGTATTTTTATAACTGCTATATAGCATAATTGTCAGTGTTCACCACAGCGGACATTAATTATCTCAATGGAAAATGATATTTTTTTTTGTTTATTTTACAGAGATCCTAATGTCTATACAGACATGGGAAAATAACAAATTAAAAAATATTTGAAAAAACATCTTATCAAATTAAGGGTTAAGATAAAATTTCAAGTTAATGAATAATCTTGTTTTATATTAGTTCATAACAATAGCCTTTTAATAAATTCCTTTTAACAAGTTTTTTTTTTAAATTTATTCTTTTTACCTTTATACAATTGCAACAATTTGAGATATTCCTTTCTTTCAGCAAGATGAATTAATTGCTTTGCACCTGTTCTAAAACTTTTTAGTCCTATTTACATGTGCTAGTGAAGTTACTTTCCTTTTACCAGGTGAAAGGTATTTATTTTACTTGGAGAGTCAGAAAAACCTGTATACACGAGCAAAGATTACAGCATTCCTATTTGCCGGGATTGTCATCAGAAGTCAAATGATCATATAAAAGTGCAATTCCATCATTTTGTGCATTTTGATCTTGTTTTTTGAAACCAAATGCAACATCTACATATTTTACTATTTTTAATGAATCACATAAAAATTTTACTAAATTGTGATTTTATTAAAATTTTAGAAACAGAAGATTAACCTCTTGCCTTATGAATCGAGCAACGATTGTGTGTGCCACTAACGATGAAAGCTTTTCTCATGCGTTGTGACCAGAAGCAGTTTCATCATGGGCAAAATTGTGAGCAAACCATTAATAGTACTGCATTTACTATTTAATAAAACCGCAGAATTTGATAATTATATTACATTTATTTTTATTAAAAAAATTATTAATGTTTATTTCACATATTTCTATGTTTTTGGTTATAAAACAAAAGTAAAAATTTTCAGCCATTTAAATATTTTCTATGTAGAATTTATTGTGTGAATAACCTATAAGTGAATGTATAATATTAGTCAAAATTTTGTAAGGGGTATTGTTTTATTACTGATACGAGCTTTTCACTTTTGACCAGACAGAATCATCATGTATGTGATACAAGGTTCTCATTTTAGGTACAGCAGTACGATCATGTCTCCCATACATTGTTTTAAGGCAAAGGGTTAAGAAGGATAATGAAGGAATTAATTTGATACATTAGACTCATCAGTTTCAATTGTATTTGTGATTTTTTTTTTTTTTTTTTTTTTTTTTTTCAGCAGCAAAATCAGCCATTTTAAAATCTAGTTCCCCAGATGCAAAAGATAATGGGAAAGGAGGTTAAACTCCACAATAACCCTAGTAGAAAGGTGGAATTTTTCTACACCTAAATTTTTTCCTTAGCTAGGGATGTTGAAAGGGAAGTACAATTTGTGGATTTACCTTACATTTGCATTGCTTTTTGGGCACATGTAAACAGGAGTTTTGTTGCTTCATAAAAACATCTTTTTTTTTTTTTTCCTTTTTTCATTCAGTTTTTCCCTCTAGATGTTTATTTATATTCTTTAATGATTATTTCCCCCTTTTGAACATTTTCTTTGGCTACTGACCCTCCATGCCTGTACAAATTACTGCTTAGGATTTATTTAGCAACATTCAAAATCCTCCTGAACTTTGTGCTGATTCACACCATAACTCTGCATTGGCCACAAAAATGGCTTTCTTCATGCATATCTTTAGCTAATTTTCTTTTACAATTTAAATTTTTTATTAGAATTCATATCATGCATAAAACTTTTATTAATGAAGTATTTTGGGGGTTATCAAGTTAGGGGAAAAAAGGACATTTTCTCTAATAGTAAAAAGCTTTTTACATTTAATGTTATAAGCAAGAGATTTCCACAATCTCACAAGGAAATGTATATGTTGTACTTGGTTATGGGAAGCACACAAATGACCATCCAGCCAGAGGTATAGCACACATGTGGATGTATTCTCTATTGTAGGTGAAAGTATTCCCACATTTTTAGCCCACAAAATTCATGAAGCTTCACCAAACCTAAATATAGGATGTAAGAAGCCTTGAGCCCAAATTTCCTAATTGAAGTAAAAATTTACCTTAAAATCTTCACAAGCAAATCTCTTCTTTAAAAGGTTGTTTTATTGTTTTGTCATATTGAACTGTTTCAAAATATACAGAAATCTAGACATGTGTATTGATTGGAAAGAAGACTCAAAGAATATTATAAACACTTTAGTTATTTTTTTCAAAGCAAAATCCAGTTATTTTTGGGTCCCACCTTATATGTGTGTATACAAAAACATCAAAATTTTTCTTGCAAGTTATGGAAAAAAATATCCTGCAATGCAAAATAAATTGAAGCCACCATCAGAAAAACTTGCTCAAAATTGTAAATGAATCTTATAAAATGTTTAAAAATATCCGAGAACATTTCTGAATGTGAATATCATTATTTTTAACAGCAATAAGCAGAAAAGCTCTTTAAACAAAATAAGATCAAAAAGTTAAAAAAAAAAAAAAATGATTATGTTAACAACTGCATAAAATTTTATTTTTTATCATTTATCTGAAATGACATAGTTCTTTTTAAGTATAATACAATTAAACATTATAAGTGGAAGATGACAATCAAAATAGTTATTACAAGTATTTATAAATGGGTTTTGCATTATGACTACTAGTATTTTACAATGAATACATTTTGATTACAGTTGAATCTAATCACAATGAGGAAACTATTTGAATGGCCCTAACAAATTTTCTCATTGGGGAATGGAAACCAATCTAGGATATAAACTAGGATATGTAGTTTATTAGTCTAACAAAACTAATAAACTACACTGATCAGTTAGGATCTAGCCCCCACCCACAAAAAAAAAAAAAAAAAAAAAAAAAAAAAAAAATCCATAACCTTCTAACCTTATTTTTAACTATTGAGCTCATGTATCCAGCACTCTTTATTAGTTTTCAATTGCTTGTTATTGATTTCAGACATTACTCTTTAAAATTCAAATAATTAAATTCTAGGATTAGAATGCTTTGCCCAAAAAATTTTGATGTACATTCCTGTCAATTATGAATTTGGGAGCCAAGACAGAAAACAGAAGTGAATTAGAGGATAGATTGGTAAGAGAGATTGTCAGATATTGAATGAATTATATCAAAAATGGGAACAAAAGCTATAAAGACAACATAGCTCAATAAGCAACTGCAGGATCATTAGTACTTTTTTTTTTTTTTTTGGCGGCTTTCAAACACTTTAAATACTTAATGATGTTGATGGCAGGGAGACTTGAGAAAAAATGAGATCAGTGTGAAATTATCAGGATTTCTTCATTTTCATGCTACTTGATGCATATAGCTGAATGAATATATTCAAAGAAAAAAACCACACCTACAAGAAATATTTGTGGGAAATCTAGTTACTGACATTCAATGTAGTTAGGCATTTTCAGGTGCTATATAATATTCATGAACATGAAAAGATCTTCAAATAAATTTTTTAAGAAGGAATTACAAAATCTCTTGTAACTGATATGAATGCAAAAACATCTTTTATAAAGACATGAGTGTAAATCTTGGTTAACAGATAGACAGCAGAAAATTATTCAACAAATTATTAACTACAATAGGATAATGGACTTTATTTAAAGTTAACCCTACAGCTTAATAGTTTGTATTATTTTCATTTTAAACACCTTCTGTGCACTTAAGCTACTATTACACTAGAGGAAAAAGAATGATTGAGAGAGAGAAAAAATACTGAAAGAAATGTTATTGCATATAGTTTAAAAAAAAAACTGATTGGAATGAAAGTAAATGTTAAAAGTTTTGTTAAAGTAGTATTTTAATTTGTTAACTGAAAAAAATAAAATAAAAATTGAGGGAAGTTTTTTTTAAAATTAATAGAAGGATAATACAGAAACAGATTGAATCAAAACATTAGAAACTGAAAATTGAGCATGCATTGGTAAAACACAACAAAATCAGAAAGGGACTTTTTTGAATCCATACTATAATAACAGCAGGATAATGTTTAAAAAAATTATCATGCAATCCTGGATTTATCAACTGTTCTTTTCTCTGATGAGGTGACATTTCACTTAATAGGGAATCTGAACCATCATATCTGTTAAATTTGAGGGGAGGAGAACAACTTAAGTGTAAAATATAAGAACATGATAGCACTGTAAGTTATTCAGTGGTATCAAAAGGAATATATAATTTGACACATTTTCAAAGACTACATTGTAATTGACAGCACATTAATATGTTCTTAATATGCAGCGAAAAATCAGAGTGCCTTAGATTTAGTTCCCTACTTTGCCCAGCAAATGTGAGAGTTCCCTGATAATGTCTTCACTAAGAGATGGATCTGCTACAGGAGACATGTTGGCATCCAAAAGCTTCAGTTAATATAACTGTCTATGGAGCTTTGTTAAACACTGCTATAAGCTGACAGACCAACAGATATTCAATACCACAAACATTTTTTACAGATTACAAAACATTTCTGTTGAACACAATCTTGAATTTCATTCTTTAACTGTAAGTGAAGCAACATAAATGGCAGATAAAATTTTTAACTTTTCCCTGTCATATACTTATAAAAGGATCAAAATATTTTTATAATTCAAAGTTTTTGCTGTTTACTTTTGATCTTATAGGGAAACTGTACAATTTCACAATTACTGCCTGCCTGGTCAAAGTATTCACAAAAAGAATGTTAATAAAGTGAAGATATCAGTTCATATGGGTTAACCAGATAACTGATTTTTTTTTTTTTTTAAATTGAGAGGCTCACAAATACAGTTATCCAAGTCCATTTATAAGTTTATGAAATTAAATCTTTCATTAGGGCTAATGACTTCCTATTTCATAAGCAAACATACGTACATATTTCAGAAAATACTCTAGTACTTAATAATCATTTCCTAAAATTATGTTAAATTTCTTAAAATTAATTAGGATATAAACACTTCAAAACGAAATTACTCTACACTTTTGCAAAAGGACTAGGTTCACTTTAGTTGTGGGCCCCTCAATTATAATTCATATATAAATATGCCTAACTTTAAAATATTGATTTCACTTGAGGAAAAATTAACCTCTAATAAGATATTAATGCTTTTACTTTCAGTAAATTAGCAAATGATTTTATATCAAGAATATGGCTAATAATACACTGCAACTAAAATAAAAATGTTAGATCCGAATTGGAAAAGGATAAGACATTTCTGTATAGCCTGTTAAGTTTCACAAAAAAACAGCAATTCATTTAAACTTATTTTATTAGAATGTAACAGTGAGTTATGTTTCTCCAACTCTATAAAATGTTGAATAACACAATTACTAATATATCAGTTTTTATTAACATCAAATATCTATTCACAAATACATTAATCAGCTATGAACAAAGCTGAAATACTGGAATCTGGTAGAATTAATATTCATCATATGTAGATGTTACAATATTCCTATATATACAAATTTAAAATTCTAATCTAACACAACCATTTGTTTTTAAGTTATGCAAAATACATATATCAAAGCAAAACAAATGAAATGGAAATATCTAATAAAACCTGAAATTTTATGTGATTACAATAATCTTTTTAGCCTTTAAAAGGAAGGCAGAACAAAAAAAGTTACCACACAAGAAATTAAAATCAATAAATTTTTTAAAATACCAGTTTATTTTTTGTTTTGTCTTTGAGAGGCAACTTTTATAATTTATGAAAATAATTTAAGAATAATATAATTTATATTTTGCAATACATATTGGGAAAATCTGAAATATGTTGACTAATGAAACTTACCATTCGTCCAGGTCCTAGGCCTTTAATAGCAATCCTGACTTGTTCGAAACCTTTTCTTTTCACTTTCTAAAGAAAGTTCCAAAATATTAGGATAGGAATTTAATAATAATAATAAAAAAAAAACATATATACACAAAATAAGGCAGCAGTGGTGTAAATGTTTTAAAAGAAGCTCTAAGTTATAAAATATTCTCCCTTTATAACTAATGAATAGGTATACAAATTAAAACAAATATGCAGAAAATGTGGAATACTGAATAATTACTATCTCCGCAAAATTCTCAAATTATAACACTATTTTATTGTTGCTGATACTTCTTCTCCCACTTTATTTTATAAGTTACTTTCAGAGACAGCAATTGTGCTCATTCCCATTCTTTTTTCATAAGATTGGACAAGTTCGTTAAGCTTCCCTTTACTTTGTTGTGAGAAAGGACCAAACATTTCATGAAATAGTAGCAAAAACGTTTTTAAACAAAAGGACAGTATGTAACCATAACAAGGAATAGCAATAGTTTAACAGATATTGCATTAAAGGTGCATTCTTTAAAATTTGTGGGTGATAATATCACGAATTGTTTGCATTATTTCAATTGAAGCATAATTCCAAAAATATCACAAGTTATTGACTCCAACTAATATTTAAAATTAACAATATAGAACAGAACTAAACACTTGCACACTGTCCTGGCATACTTCATATTTCATGGAAGAAAGTTTTAAAATGACTTTATCATATTCAGTAACTTACAAGGATAAGCTCTGGTGAAATTTGGGTGTTATTTGCTTTTACATATTAATCTTAAGAGATTTTCTAATAATTCTAAACATACACATTACATAATTGACTGAGACAAAATACAAATATGCATGAAACAGCACTTAAACTATACTACTAATGATTTTTAGGTAATTGATAAAATACTCACTGAACTAAATGTTACTGCAGTAGCTTGAGCAGCAATATTTGTTCCCTTTTTAGTATTTTTAAAACCTTCTACTCCCTAAAATGAAATTAAATTACATAATTAAAAGCACAGAAAAGAAAGGTTAAAATGAAAAGCTTTAGAAGGGAAAGAGAAAACATTCATACAAATGTTACTAAATCATGACATTTTATAAAAGATAACTAATCAATATCATTAGGTTACATATAATAGTTTTATTTGAAGAATTTTTTTAAGATTAAATATTTAATTTTAATGGAGCAAATCAATAACACTCTTGAAATATGAAGACTTTTTTTTCTAATGATTTATAAAATTTCTAAGTATTATATTAATACCTAAAATTAAAGTATAATAACTATGTAATTAAAAATTCCAGTTAACATCAAATATTAAAAACACTATTTTTGTATTTACAAATACATAGGATTTGTTTATATTAAGCACACTTAATTTATTTCTTTTTAATGCATGGGACTAAACATTTTTTTTTCATTTCTGTCTTGAATTGATTTCATAATGGTTTAAGGAATTTGGCCCCCTAAGACAATTTTAAAGAAATTTAAGTTTATTTTTTCAGCACAATATTGTTTTGCCTTTTTTTTTTTTTTTAACTTCATAGGAGTCTGCTCTATAACTTCAAGCAATAGTTTTGATTAACGAATTCGTAAGAAAAAATAAATAAATAAAAATAAAATAAAATTCCCAAATATAGGGAAAAAAAAAAAACCCTTCAAAGTATTTAATTTTGTCAACAAACCACAATAATTATTCTCGTTTCTTTGGATCAATTTATAACTAATAATAATAAATCAAGTCTAAGTTGAAATTTTCAGGGTAGAAAAATTTCGCTACCTGTTTGATATACATGATTTTTTTTTAGTAATCTCTAATACATATGCAAAGAAATGCTTTTCAGCCATACTGCAAAGTAAATTAAATCCTATATATTACTGGATATAGGTATCTTCAAGTTTAATGTAATGGGTTTACTTTCTTAATAGTTATAACTGTAGAACTTATCTGTATACAAAGAATGTGTGATCCAAATTATAGTCTTTCAGTAGCCAACAAGGAATTATATACCAATAAGTTAGCCACATTTGATTTAAAAACTTAAATAATCACATTATCTAACAAAAATGATTTAACTTACATTATGGAATATTTTATGAAGTATTTTAAATCTTCAGTGTATCAACATTTAATGCATGAAATAAATGGGTGCATTGCATATGATTCCTGCTTTTCCACATAATATAAATATGAGCTCAGTAAATGAACCTTCACAGGTTAGTAACTCAAAAGAGGAAACAAAACTAGGGAATCTAAATTATTTTACTCAAAATCCTCCAGATCCTTTACATTTTATATATAATTATAATACAACTAATAATCTAAATGTTCCATTCAAGTTGTAATTCTGACCACATGTATTTTCTTAAAAATAATATGCATATAACCTGTAAATCTACAAGATTTTAAACTACAGAATTGACTCCTAAATATAAAAAGCATGGTATGGTATTCTACTAAGTCTAGAATTTCATACATGTAGAAAAAGATTTTGATAAAAGAAAAAAAAAACTTACACATGATCGGCATTCAACAAGAAGACCTGAAAAACATTTTAGTGGTCAAACATTGGTAAACAAACAAAATTTCCAATACAACATTTTAGAAAGAGCTTCAGCAAATACTGGAATTCATACCCAGGTATATTCTATGAAAGTTAGTATTAGTTTATACAGTAAGGATAATATTAAATATATAAATTTTATGAATTTAGAATCGAGGTTTTTCTCACATACTGCTGTCTAAATTATACTGTTATAAGGATTCAAAGTGGAGACTAGGTAAATTAACTACAATGCAATGGGCGAGAGACAAAGATTTATATTTATTCATCTGTTCCAAAAAGCACAGACAAGTTTTATTTATAATAGTAACAAAAAAGAGGAGGAGGAGAAGAATGTTTTAATAATAATATAAAAAACCCATACATCCTCTCCTTAAAAAATATCACTTAAAATTGTGGGTTCTGTTAAATGGAGAAAGAAATGTGATAAGTTTACATATTTTTAATATTTTGTTATTTTTTTAAACTACAATTACACATGTAACATTGTTATTAACAAAAATGCTATTACACATTTTAAACATTCAAATTTTAGGAGATATTAAGTTGATATCAAATAGATATTAGATTCCCTACTTGTTACCTTGTATCCAGTAAATAAAAAAACACTTTTGTTTTGTCAGTTTGTTTTTCAAAATACATGCATAGGAGAATATGTAAGTATAAATTAGGCACACTATAACTGATTATATTATAAAATAATTTAGTAAGTTTTTAACATTCAAATCCATGCAGGCAAGAGGGGTAATCATCATTGCTTTTCCATTAACAATAAATGGTAAATTTACATACATAAGGTATACATAAAGTATTGATTGCTTGTTCCTAAATAATTTATTTAATAAGCTGTGCCTTGAAATATTTCAAAGCCCCAAATGTGAGATTAAGTTGGGGAGGTAAATGAATAAACTTTTAATGTTGATATTAACCAAAAATATGGAGCTTTAACATTAAAAACTGAAAAATTTTAAAATTAATTTACTATAAATATTAACTTGAAGAAAGTATTATCTACCTCCAGGTTGAACAAATTTTATACAACAGTGAATAACAAAATTTTTGTCAAAACCACATACTTTAATACTATTTTAATTTTTAAGAATACTTCTACACATGTTCTTCAGCAGTCAACATTACTCTGAATATTAATAATGCAGCCAAATAAAATTATTACCAGGTATGAAGATTACACAACTTACGAACACAATATTAAAATTTAAATATTATGAAGCAAACAATAAGTTTAAAATATGCTAAATTACTTGTTATTTCAATAAGTTTAAAATGTGTTCAAAGTATTTGAAAGAAAAAACTTTCAACCATTATATGCACTGAGGCAGGAAACACCAATCACTTAAATATTATATTCAAATATAGTACAAGCAATTGGAGCTCATAAAATTAAACTGCTTCATTTATTAATGACAAAAAGACTACTTTAAATAAAAGGGCCAAAATTACCATTATAACACATTCATGCTCAATATCCTTCAGTTACAAAATCATCAATCTCTACATGGCTAATGAACCAAGGATCATACAGTCTATTGTATTTCATAATGCTCTGAAACAATTCATAAGACGTTCATCCTAGAAGGAGAAAATTTAAAATATAAATAATTTCATGAATAATAAAGGAAAAAAGCATGAATGTGTTATTTTAAAGCATGTATTTCCAAAGTATGCATGGGAATAAAAAAAATTCTACCTATAACCTTTTAAAAGTTTCTAACACATTTAATGAATAAATAAGAAAACTAAGTGAGAAATGAAAAAGGATTGTACTATGCAGTCATAAAAGTGTCCAAACATTAAATATCAATTAAATTACATTTACTCTATGATAACACTTTGTAGATAGGTACAGTTTTATTTGGAGTTAGTGATTTTGTACCTGAAAATTTAGAATAGAAATCTTACAGTTTATTTAATATATTAAGACATAATTAAGATTAAACTTTATAAATAATTGTATATATATATATATATATATATATATATACATATACACAGATCGTTAATTTGAATTCTGTTTAAGGTATTATGCTTTGACTAAATTTCTACTTAGAAAATTATCAGATATTAAAAGGAAATAAAACTTAAATTAAGAGCTTTAAAATAAGTGGAAACACTTATTTTAAAACTCTAATAGTCCAAAATAGAGAACTTACAACTAAAACAGGAACTTTAAGACCTGTACTCAACTGAAAATTAAAGAACTGGCTGCTTACTAAAAACATTTTAATCAATCTACTAACATTAAAGTTAAGAGAATGGTAAAATTGACAAGGGTAATGTAGTTAAAGACTCTTGAATTCCAATTTATGGAAAGGATATCAATTTTTTTATTCTTTTCTTTTAATCCTATAAGTTAATAGTGAAAAATATATGAGCCATGGGCCAAATATTAACCTATAAGGGATTTTTCTATGATACACAAATTGACCGTTACAAACTTAACTTTAATATTATAAAACAAACTGTGAAAAATTATAAAAAGTATAAATATCTAATAATGAATTCATGATATATATATATATATAGTTTTTTCTTTTCCACCATTTAACCCATGTATGATTCATGACAGTCATAAAATTTAAGAAATCTTGACCTTCCAGAGTAACTAGGGATATGAAATTTTTCACATAAGTTAATTTCTGGTGACAATTCAATATTCTATTATAGAAAAAATAGAATGAAGAAAGTTAAAAAAAAATTAGTTCGATAAATGAAAAAAGCTGTCCAGAGAACATAATATTTCATTGTTGAGATTTTAGTATCGCCATCAATTTGCAAGCAGCATAACTAAAATTCAAGTAATTTAGAAAAAGCTAAAATAATGACTCCTGGTTCAGAAAAGAATAAACATTTTTATGATCTTGAATTTTAAAGTTTTTGTTATACCTCTAAGAATATTTTAACATTTTCCAGCACATTTGTGATTTTCTGAATAGATTTTAATTAAGTAGTACTAAACTGGTCATTTTTCTTGTTTTACAGCACAATAAATAAATTTGCATAAAACTTTACTAATTGATTTAACCTTCTCCCAGTATACAATTCCGAAAACTCAACGTCTATAGTTAATAATAAAATAAAGCAATAAAAATGCCCTAAAAAGTAAAAAAATTTAAAACAGCACACGAAAGAGAAATTTAGTGAAAACTTCTAAACGAAATTGTAATTTGCTAATATAGAGAAACTGAGTGAAGATCTTCTATAGTATAAGGAACAGTTATTTTGTTATGATGAGTTATTCCAAGTATCAGACGCAAATGAAATCAGTTTCAAAGTAATATATTCTCAGTTGAGATTAAATTGTATAAGGGAATATTTATATTAAAATACTAAAGCAATATTTGATTGTTATATTTTGAGCATGCAATGCTGATTGCAATAACCTAAGAAATAATGGTTAAAATTAATCTGAGTTTTATATATTAAAAAATCGAATTTAGACAGAACATGATTTTACTGTACACATATTATGTCTCTCTCTTTTTTAAAATTTTGTACAGTGTGTGAAGTTTGTACCTTACTTTACTCAAAAATGATTATAAACTGTTAAAATTTGTCTTTAGGTCTATTAAAAGTGTAGTTGTATAACTCCCTGTTTGATAGCAATCTACAATCTATATAACAAAAAAATTCAGTATAATGCATCACATCTTGGGGCATAACAAAAATGATTACCTGTAAAACGTTGTGCACCTCTGCCTTTATTGCAATCTACATTCAGTTGTTAAAGAAAAAACGAACATACTGGCATTAACCTAACCAATCTACTTGTAGGGTAAAACAATGCAGCTTAAAAATATCAACAAAAATGTAACTGTTGACTTATATTCAGAGATGGTGCTCATAATGCTGAGTTTTTATGCAGTTGATATTGAATGTTTTGCATGCAATAAACTTGGTGAATAATTATAAAATGATACTATTTCTGTGCTCAACCTGTCTTCAATAGATTTGAAATTATTAAAAAAGGTATTATGTAAATGAATAAAAGATTCAATTTATTTGATGCTGGAAGGTTACGGGCATAAATATTTAAAATGGTATCATTTATAAGAGAGAATCTGTGATCCATTTCATAAACACCCAGAGAAAGTTATTAAGAACACTTTACAAAATAAAAGAATAAAACAGCAACAATTAGGAGAAAAAAAATACTCACCTTTATTGACCAATGCAAAATGTGTATTATTCGGAGTTACTTTTATATGTACAACAGGCAAGTCAGCAAATCTGACACCATTAAACAGCCGATTATCTGTATTCTCATCAGGAAACTCACACTGCCTGAAAGACAGAAATCAATCTACATGAAAATAAATGTATATAAATAAAGCAAGTTTAAAAGTCATTTTCAAATACAATACATGGTTATCAATAATTTCAAGTTTGAATTAAACCTGCCTATATTTAAAATGTGAAATAGAGCTAAAAAATATGCAGTAATGTTAAATTAACTGGGGAAAAAAATCAGTGAGTAAAATAAATAGTAAAACCAAAGAAGGCATTTCCAAGGGAATATTCTTATAAAAGAGGAAATTCAATAAACCATGACTGATCTACTAGAGAAACTTAATTTATTCTATTCCTGTTTGGAAATCTTTGAAATTTAATAGCATATATTTTAGAATTCAGCATACAAGCATGATTTATGAATCAAATAATATACTATTTAAATAAATGCTGAATAGGAACAAGTTATATCTACTGTAATAGATTTTTTATGACAATTTTCTTCAGATGTGATGTGTATGTATTCTGCTTACTAAAATACAAATATTAAGAGATTGTAATGTACATAATAGTACTTGAGGTTAATGATTAACATAAAAATATTAGATTCAGTTTGGATTGCCAATTTTTTTTTTCCCCTCAGAAGTATTAATAAAACCTGAACCTAATGCTTAAAAAGCTGATTCAGAATAGATATAAATGTCCAGTCACACTAATACTGAATTTGTTTAGTAAGACTAACTTGATAGAAGAAAATATTAGTTATAAAAGATAAGAATTCCATCTCAAAATGCAGGCATTATAAGTATATAAGTTGAATGCTTTCTTATTTAGAATAAAAATATTTAAACACTCTATTAAAAATACTTTTAAATATAAGTTAAAAATACTTAACTAAAATACTAAAAATATAAATCTAATATGATCTCATATACACAAACAAAAATTATTTAATGGTAACAAAAATAAATAATGCACATATCTATCCCTAGAAACTGTGGTGATTTTAAAAATTTTTTTTTAAATGAATACATCTTATATATTAATGAAAATAAAATATTTCTGGCAATTTTTTAAATCTGAAATTGGACGCATTAAAAAAAAAATATATTAAATGCTTTATAATTATTAAAAATGAAAAAGAATCAATATTAAATAGTTAAATGCTGTGTTCCTAATTTAAATAATAAAAACATTATTTGATTTTGAGAATTATAAATCTACTATAGAATCACAAAATGTTAACATTAAAACTCATTAATTATAATTAAAAGAATCACTTTAAAAGAATTTTCTTGTTCAAATTTAAGCATCTCTAAAATGAAACCCTTCGGCTACCTTTTCATATAATGAAAAACAAAGATAATCTTATTATCAATACATTAAAAATATTAATCCTAAATTTGTTTTAATTTTCTATTCATTGAATAAAATTTAAAGAACAATAATCTAATTTGCTAATTCAGCTAGTTTTCAAAAATAGGCTTAGAAAGTATAAGAAAACAGCTAGTAACAATATTTTCAACATTAATTTTGTTAGTATAAGGTGCATTATGACAAATCTTAATATGCATGTTACAATACTATTAAAATTAATTTGAAATCACCAGAAATAAAATATTGAAGGTTTAAGATAGCTGAATAACTAAAGAAATTTTATGGCCAAGTTTGTTTATTGACAGGTCTACACCAGTATATATATTGAATATAAATATAAATGACAACAGTTTAGAAGTAAAGAGAAGCCTAATGATTATATACCAAAAAACTAAAAATAATGCTAACTGCAGAAAAGCAGTTAACAAAAAAAAAAAAAAAAAAAAAAAAAAAACCTAATGATTTTCAAGAAATCTTAGTCTTCATAAATTAGAAACAAATTAAAACGAATCAATTTCCTTAACCAGAATTATAAAGGTCGTCATAAATAATTAGTCTTTGATAAGAATTTTATAAAATTAATAAAAAACTTTGGAAATGTGGTAATTAAAATCAAAATAAAATTCTGGAAAACCATATACTGATTTGCATATTATATAATGTAATTCATTTGGATTAATAGGGACACAATAAAAAATGAAAAGTAATTTTAATGGGAAAAATGTAGATATAAAATTCTAATTATATCTTACACTGAGATCTTACACAGATGAAAACTTTTAAGATGAAAAAACTAATAGTAAAAACGATTTTTTAGTGAGATTTTCAATATATTCATCCCAAGAAAAAGAAGAGACCTTTAAAGGAACTTGATGAGTAAAGATTATCTTTAGTGATAGAATTTAAACAAAATAAGACCAATTTATACAGTAATAAAGACACATGAAAGTAATCTTATAAATAATAGAAAGTTTGCATTAGAAAGTTTGGCAGCATATAGAATACCACTTACATGAATAAAAAATTACCATAAAATGGAGAATAATATGAGAATATATACAACAATACAAATTAAGAGTATTTAAAACTACAAAACTTTATTTTACAAAAAGATTACTTTTAGAAAAAGTATAAAGGCTTATTAATCCATAAAAAAATATTTTTTCCCTGTTTGATAGTTAAAATGCAAGTTTATAGTTTAGTATGAATTTTGCATACTGCAGTACCAAACAATAGTTAGTAGACATCCCCAGTATTAGCTATATAACACTAGTTAGTTTCAATTATACAGAACACCAGGAGGAAATATTTTAAACAAATACTTCAAGGAAGCATTAAATGAGTAAATTACAGATTTTCTATAGTTAGAATCAACATTTACATTTAAAAAAAATGTACTGCTACTGTATCTATCTGTATTATAAAAAAAATCATAGATACGATGATTTTTTTATCACTACCAGCAATTTTTTGGTGATTAAATATTGTTTCTACAATGAAATTTCATTAAAAGTAATTAAAATTGCATTCGATGCGTGCATAAGAAATAATTAAAGATTGAAGCATTAAAAGTGGATATTGCAGCATAGGAGTGTTTGAAAGTTAGAAAACTAAGATTATTTAGTGATAAATTGCAATTATTTTCAATTTCAACCAAGTTGTCGCTAAAGATTGATGACAATAAAAAATAATTATATAACATGGTAAATAATAATAAAACTTATCAACATGGTAGAAAACATTTAAAATTAGTTCGATAAGACTACGTGATATGGATTCAAACGCAATCTGAATAATATTTAAATCTAAATTATTAAAATCATGGTGCAAAATATAATCAAAAGTGGATGGCAAAATTAAATAGTCTTAAAAAGCATACAAAACAAAGTAATTTCAAGGCTATAGAGAATGATAATGAACTAAAAACTGAGATTTAACTAGACAAGTACAAAATGGCTACGCTAGACTAGAAAATGCACTTTTAACATAGGAAGAAGGCAGAATGGCGTACTTGATCCAAGCTGGTCCGATTTCGAAAGATTTTTCCTGGGGCACTTTGTCTTCCTTGATAACTATATTGTGGCGCTTATTTTTTCTATGTTCTCTGTTTAACGGAGAAAATATAGATATATTTCTTTCCGAATTTATTAAGAATCTGTTAATCAATACGTTACTAAAGAATTTTAGAACAGCCATATTCTCGCTATCAACCGTCAACGCCAACGACGTAACCTCGAGTGTTTAAAGGTAATCTACACATACAACACACACAAATCTAAATTTATTTCATACAGTTAACAGTTATAGAATTTTAACATTTATAAGAGTTAAAATCAATTATTTTTAGTAATTAGAAGCATAAATAATGCTAAAATTGTTATCATTTAGTTTATATTATATTACATATAGATATAGACTTTTAATGAAATTTTTTCCCCTACAAAATCCCTATATGTTGTTGGAACTGAAGTGAAATCCTGAGAATTATAAACAGTTAAAATATTTGTGACGACACTATTTGGCACTGTAAATAAATAATATATGACACTTAAATTATTTATAGTGGCTAATATTGCTAAATAATGTCTCTTGTGGCTTATGATTCAAGTGATGATGAAAAGGACGAAGAAATTGTTACCCCTCAACCTTCCCAATTAATTAAATCAAAAAGTGAAACAGCTTTATCTACAAATAAACAGAGGGAATGTGTAAAAATAACAATACCATCACTGAAAGAGGTTTGTTATTTAAAAGTATATATATACTTATGGTGCATTTCGTAAAATAAACTGTATTTATGCTCTTTTTGAAATTTACTAAGGGTATTAAAGCAATTGCGTATGTATTTTCTTGTTACGGAATTTGATTTTATAACCGTAAATTTCAATTCAATTGATGCAATCTCTGAGTAGTTGTTTATTATATTGAAATCACTGATGTTCAAATCATTATTGTAAAGTATGTATGGAGTTTTAAAAATACTATTTACATATATCTAGCTACCGTTTGTGCAAGTGACAGTGCAGTTTGTACTGAAGAAAATAGTTTTATTCTCCAAATTAATTCATAATCTGATGCATTTCATAAGACAGTTGTTTGAAAAGCTCTCTGAGTGCGGTGCAACCTCTCTGATAATTTAAAAAAATCTTACGATATTAATGAACTGTATAATATTAATTTTATATCAAAGTACTGTGGGTATATTTTTGTGTGATAAAACTCCAGTTGTTCATTTGAATTAATTTTTAACTTGCTAAAATTTAGAACTAGTTAGTCTAGAATTTCCTCTCCTTGATAATAATTTTTAAATATTGATAACTATTTGATTAAAAAAAAAGCTTATTTTGTGTACAAATTTAAATGTGTGTTGAGGTTTTAAAAAATTTAAATAGGAATATATTATAATTGTGCAGTTCTAAATCCATTGTGTATTTCAATACTAAACTTATAAACAAAAATAAAATTTTATACAAAATAAAATTCTATAAAGGATATAATATACTTAAAACTTTCTAAGGTTTATTTTTGATTCATTCCATATACTGTATACTTCCATGTATAGGCTGAGAATTTTTGGGGTGTTTTCAAGACCTAAAGGGGGGGGGGGTTGTCTTATATACAGATGCATGATGTAATACATGTGTTATTTGGTGACATTTTTTTCTGTTGATGACAAAAAGTCGCCAAATTGGAAAAATTAACTATTTATTAAAGTAAAGAGCAAAAAAGAAAATGTATGATGGTGAAAAGTAAATAAAGTTTGCAAAAATTGCTGATTGAAAAAAAAATTATAATGACTCTTATCTGTGTTATAATTGCTCCAAAACAACAGTATTATAATGGTAGTGGATTGTCTGATCTTCTAATAAACACAATTCTATGTAATCTAGAAGCAATTGATAAATTGCCAAACATAGCAAATTTTAAAGCTTATTGTGAGAGTGCAGCTATATTTGACATAAGGTTTGTGAAACTGATTTGCTTGCTGCACTCATACGTTGTGGGTTGAATGCCCAAGTATTTTTCGCGACTCCAGGAAACATGTGGTGTAGTCAGTGAAAACGATTGCACTTAAACTTCACCAAGTTTTGGAGAGGTGTGATTGGTCTCCAGGAGGCGATTCAGGACCATCCTTGGAGTCCTGGTCCTTCTGGGCAGAGCCGGGAAAGGACGCATCGTAAAAAAGACAATGGAACAACGAACACATCAGCACAGGATAATGGAAAAAGTATAGGGTTGCCTGAGTAGAAAGAAGGAAGGAAAATAATGCAGCGTTTTCTTGGACATTGGTAATTTTTTTTCAGGCATAGCACGTGGAGTGCTTCTTTTAATTTTAAAATTTTTAAATATTTTTTTTTTAGCATATTTTCTTGTCTTTTGTTCTGATTTGAATGTTGTAATATAGATCAGTGGCATTTTACTATAATTAAAGGCGATATAAAGTAAACTTGGTTATAAAATGCTTTGAAATAACAACAGCAATGTACTACACCACAGCATTTTGGTGCTGTGGCCAAAATGCTCAAATTTATGAGAAAGTTATCTTTATATAGTATTATAAGAGTTGAAACTATTGTCATTAGCATCTAAGTAAAAATATCATTGGCTGCATGGCCTAATGCTGCAATTATCTAACTATGCTCTTCTGCAGCAACATAGATAAATTAGTGTAAAATTGTGAAATTAATTTAAATTTAAAATATAAGTTGTTTTTCCTCATCACTTTTGAAATATGCTAAGAGATGTCCTTTTATTTGTCTTGAGGTGTAACTGATCCTGTACCTCCATGGTACTTAAATTGGATGTCATGGCGAAAAAGGTTTGAGAAGTGTTAGTCTAGCATTTTACTTTAAAGGATTGTGATTGGGAAATATTTCCCCCATTTTACTTGCTTGGTGACATATTTAAACTTTCTAAAAATTGTTTTTTCATTTTGGCTTATATACAGGTTTTGAACTTTGCGTAAATTTTTCAAGGAAAATCACACCCTCAGCATATGTACGGATGGGCTTATATTCAGAAATATACGATTTATAATACATTACAAATATGTTTTTTTTATGTATCTATATTTCATGTACAGGTATTTTAATATGTAAGACAGTAATACTGAATAATATTCACTAGACTAAGCTTTATTATTTATCTGGAATGACCTATGTTTTCTAAGCAAGAACTGGTGAACTTAAATAGGTTTCAGAGTTAAAATCAATTTATACACCACCACTAAGAATAAAATAAATTTTTTTTTGTTAAATGAAATTATATATATTGTATATTTCTGTGTATAAGCCAAGACTTTTGGGGGCTTTTTAAAGACCTAAATTGTGTGTGTGGGAGGGTGAACTTATATACGGGTCCATGGAACAGATATAATACATGTGTGTTTTTGTAAAGTTTTTTTTCAGTTGACGACAAAAAATCACCAAATCGACAAAAATTTAACGAAACAGTAAAAAAAAAAATGAAAATATATAAAAATTGAATGATAAATTTAAAATAACTCTTATCAGTGTTATAATCTCTTCAAAAGAGTACTGTAATGGTAACGGAATGGCTAATCTTCTAGCAAACACAATTCTACATTACCCAGAAGCAATCAATGAATTGCCAAATAGAGCATCTCCCCCCCCCCTTTCTAAGCGTACACTGCTTAAATTTAAGGAAAAGTTATCTTTATATAGGGTTGCCAGAATTGAAATTTGTCATTAGCATCTAAGTAAAAATACCATTGGTTGCATGGTCTAGCACTGTAATTATCAAACTGTGCTCCGTAACAGTAATGAGATAAGTTAGTGTAAATTGTGAAATTAACTAAGACACATGAAGTTAATTAAAAGTTAAAATGTAAGTTGTTTTTCCTTGCCATTTTTGAAATGTTCCCTGTATTTATTTTGAAGTGCGACTGATCATCTACCTTAGCAGTATTTAAATTGGATGCTGTAGTATAAAAGATTAGAGATGCATTGATCTAGCATTTTAATTTAAAGCAACTTGATTGGAAAATATTTCCCCCGCTTTACCTGCTTGGTGATATTTTTGGCTTCTTGACAACATATTTGAATGTTCTAGAAATTCTTTTTTTCACTTCGGCTTATATACAGGTTTTGAACTTGGTTAAATGTTTGATTAATAATTGCTTTGGAAACAATATAGATATATGTAATATATCAAAATTATTTAACTTTAATATTTCCTTAAAAACCTCCTCTCTCCCATTCTAATTCCTTAAAATCTTTTTCTCAGCCTCTAAATGTCTTAATCAAAGGAGCGTTCTCAACTTAAAATTATTTTGATCCATCTCTCAAAACTTTGTATCCTATAGATGTAAATTTTCCGTCTATTCAACACATTTCCCAGCTGTCACCAGCAAATGGCTCCACATTTTTCCTGATCTTATACTTAAATTCGCTGAGTGAGTGGGAAAATTCTTTGTGTCTTTCTATTGTCTGTTGTTGACTAATAAAGATGTCTGTTTTAGCACCTCTGAAATAAACTTTTAATTAGACTTGTGCCGTTGTCTTCAATGTTGGCGACTGCATTTTTATTACTGCTAACTGGTTAGTATTCTCCTTGCCCTGTGCCTCAGGCAAGTAAAAAAAATAGGGGCTACATAATTATTGTGTCTTGAGGGTAATATTTTATTACATATATATATAATATATATAAGTGAATTATAGATTTTTTCATTGTGTTAAAATGTAAGTATGTTATAGTTAGATAGTAATATTGTGCTACAATTTTATAATTTTCTTCTGCTATTGATATTTACTTTTTGGAGGAAATATCTTTTCTATAAAATCGCAAGTGTTTAAAAATCATTTCCTATGAAATAGTTTTTGTACTGTTAACTTTTGGGATATGTTTTTTTGTGATTTAAAAATTATTATGTGTTATAAATTCTTATTGTTTTTTGTATCTGTTTACTAGTTTGAAGAAGAAGAAAATCCAGTTCCAGTTAAAAGACAAAAGTTTCAGGTTAGAAATATTCCATTGTGAAATTTGTTCCCCAAAAGCATTATTTTATTTCAATGTTTTATAAATAATGTTCCTGCATAACAAATTATGGTTTTGTATTGAATTTAATACTTTTATTGAAATAAGTCTTAGAGTAGAAAGATTTAAGACTGGAATATCTATGTCTTTCTTATTATTGCATTGATTTTTAAGGTTTTTCAAAACTTTAGAAATTTTCTAACAGCTATGCCTTCCATTTTTATGAAAAATTTAAATATGAAAAGTTTTGCTAATAGTTTACATAGGTTATACTTGTCCTAAAATTCCTTAAAATATGGTTATTTTTTTCCCTGAAAATATTGAAATTGTTTAGATTTTCCGCCATTACTGTGGATTTTTCATATTTTGTCTTTCTATCATACCCCCTGAAAAATAATTGCTATTCTTTAAGTTAGTAAATGCACAGTATTAAAAAATTTTCAGTAATGGTTTTGTGTTCCTTTTATGAAAAATTTAAATATGAAAAGTTTACATACATTTTTCCATGTGGCAAAAATGGATATGTTTTATTTATGGGGATGTAACTATATTTTAACTTTTACTAATTTTAACTCTAATCTAAAGATACATATGTTTTTTTTTAAACATAGAATATTCAATCCATCATTGAAACAGTAATCTAAATCTAAAGTTATACTTAGAGGTACAAAAAAAAAAAAAAAAAAAGATAAAAGGAAGATTGATTTTGCAAAAGTGCAATGTTGTTTTTAATTTAATTATTAGCTTATTTCCCCTACAAACTGTGGATTTAGTGCTTTTAGTGCAAATGCTTAATGCTTTTAGTACAAATAAATATTAGCACAAAAAATTATTTTGTATATAAAATGGATGTCCAAATATATTTATATATAGTGTATTGGGCTTATTTTCAGTTAATAAACAGCTTGTTTTTATTTACATTGTGTAGTAAGTGTGCCCGTACTTCGCTACGGTGAACTTAATATATTACTTTTAAACAAAGATTTATTTTTCGTGAATAACTCTCTAAATTCGTCACAGTGCAGTTCGAATCATTGGCATATTTATATATTTCTATTATAAGCGTATTATAACAATATTCAGTTTTTATACTTCAGTTTCCATTAAACCTGAGTTGTAGATCAATAAGATGTGAAAGCATGTGCAAAATAAGAGTGCGAAAATTTGACAATAGTTTCGAAGAACTTCTCTTGCTTTCTAATCATTCCGGACTATGTTAATATAGCTTGCCATATTACGTGGTAGAATAGGAAGCAGAGGTTTTGACAGCAACAGTGCTCATTTTGTTGGTAGTAATAAATGTTGTCCGAAATTAAGGAAATTTATGACAAGCCACGTGTTTTTGTATGAAGCAGAAACACACATTCATATCGACAACCATACGAATTTAAAGATAACTATATAAAATGATAGGTTTTTATTTGTCCATGAGAGTCACTGAAATTTGTAATTTTTGTGGTTAGAATATTGCTGATAAACATTTCATTGTAAAGTAAAAATTAACCAAGAATTAAATTTAAAATTAGTTCTTATATAAAAATCCTATAGATTGCGTTATGTAGAAATGAAAGTGAATCGCTTTATATCTCAGTTTCCAGGTCAAATTGAAGGGATACTATGCAGACAGTGTTTAAATAATATAAAATAAGAAATGAATAAATGAAATGTTTAGAGGAATGACATCATAATGATAAAAAAATATCGTTTTCACCTATGTATTATGTGATAAATTGAAAATTTTAATCCAAGAAAACAGCGCTTAAAACAATTACTTGGGATGACGTCACATTGCTAGAAATATTGCTTCTTTCACTTAGTTATGACACGATAAATTAAAAAATTAATCGTTTGCGTTTAAGCGGGGAAAATAATGCTTGGAATAATGACATAAAATGCTCGAAAAAGGGGGAAGGAATGGATTTTGAATGTTAAAAATTTACAAAAACCTTCCTGGAGATATACCTAATAATTTCCCAAATTTTCACGGCGATTGGATGCATGGTTTTTGAGTCTATCGAGTACATACAGACACAAATTCATTTTTATATATATAGATTGTATTAGAGTATTCAGTTGGATTGAATAATCAGTTCAACTTATTTAACATATGCCAATACTCTACATATTTGAACAGAATTGTCATAATATTATGGCAGTCTATATTTAGTATAAGTTGTATGGCTAATGTTGTAATAAAATGTTTATAAATAGATATTTCTTTCACTATCAAGGTTCATTTCATTTTAAATCTGCATTTACATAAAACAATGCTTTTCACTCAATAACCTTTTTTTTTGTGAGATTATTACTGCAACTTATTTCATTGTTAAAATATTTATTTTGTTTATCAAACCCAAAAGTATTATAACTTTGGAATGCATTGTTTTTTGTTTGTTCACGCTTCTGTTATTTTGAAGGTTTGAAAAGTTTAATAATACACAAAATACTTAGTGTGAATGCATGTACATGATTATGCATAAACAGTACGACTTAGAGGAATAATACAGTTTTTTGTGACACTATGCAAAACTTTACAAAGTCCTTTTATCAAATTTCAAATGAGTTTTTAATTTATTTACATGCTAAAATGATTATAAATTTTTGTTTCTGGCAATAATTTGTCTTATAACTAAACAACAAAACCTAGAGGCTTGATACAGATTTTTGTGACACTGTGCAAAACTTTACGAAGTCCTTTTGCCGGTACTACCACCCTATTTCCCCCCCCATATTCCCATACCTCCTTTTTGCTTTCTACCACCATGCTAATTAATTCCATTCAGCAGGGTACTTATATTTTGACAAAACTGGTAAATGAGAACATTGATAAATTAGTTGTCATTTTACCTACAAAATGGGGTGTTGTAAAAATAATAATTCTATTTTAAAATTAGAAAGAAATTAAAAAAAAAAAAAAAAAATATAAAATTATGAAAAAATTATATTAATAAATTATTTAAATAATTAAAAAATAATTATTATTCTTAAATCAAAAAAATAAAAAAAAATAATTTCGCTCTTCTGTAAAAACCTTGTCCCCAAAAAATTTCCGACTCTCTAACAAAAAAAAAAAAAAAAAAAAAAAAAAAAAAAAAAAAAAAAAAAAAACCCCAAAACTCGGACCATTCAAAAATCCAAAATTCTATTAAACCGAAACAAACATTTAATTAATAAAATTAAATTTAATTAATTAAAAATTTAAATTTTAGTATTTAAAATTTTTAAAAATTTTATCTAGAAGACATTAAAAACCCTTTA
The DNA here is from genome assembly GCA_032207245.1 of Pardosa pseudoannulata. Taxonomy (NCBI): domain Eukaryota; kingdom Metazoa; phylum Arthropoda; class Arachnida; order Araneae; family Lycosidae; genus Pardosa; species Pardosa pseudoannulata. The sequence goes on along the minus strand of CM063505.1, from coordinate 64,194,806 downwards.
GGATCCAATTCTTCCCTATAGCCCATTAACTCACTTGTTAGCAATGTGCTAATAACATGCAGGTTTGATACCTCCCTCTTTGAGCCAAGTTTTTTTATTTTTTATTTTTTTTAAGGTTTTTGGAATGCTATGGTATACTTTTTGCACACAAGGGCTAATAAACAAAGTTGATTCCAAATGGCTACAAATCCATGCCACAGTGGGATTTGTACCCACAAACTCATCATTAGTTTGCTTTTATATTCAAAACAACTTAAAAGAACTATTGCATTAATAATTAATGAATATTATTCTTTTATTTATCTATGGCACCAATATTTTAGTCTTTTTTACAGTATGTATAATAATTTTTGTTGTTTTTCAGCCTGGATCTGGACTCAGTCTTTTACCTCCTCCAAAAAACTCACCAATATTTAAGAAGACTGATTTTGTCCCATATGTCTTATCTTCATCCAATAAAGAAGCAGTGCATGCAGCTCCCTCAAAAACTATATCAAAACCACCAGAAAATGAATCAGTTAATTCTGGTGTACTTGATGAACCAAATTATGATGAAACTTCTTATGATGAAGAATCTTCTAAACAGAATACAGACTTAGGAGCTTCTGAAGACTTCTTTTCTTTAAAGACTCTTAGTTCTGATAAAAATTTAGATGTTAAAAGTAGTATAATTTCAGATCATAGCTTGAATGACCCTTCAGCTGTACCTGAAACTAGCAACATCATTCACGATAAGTCATACTCTGTAGTATCATCAAAACATGACCTGAAAATGAATGAATCTGTGGAGAATCTGTATATGCAGCATTCTCAAGAGAAATTGCCACATTCTGAACAAGTAGCCTCAGGGCAGGATGAACAGTTGGACTCACCTGTAATTCCTTATGCAGACCATCCAACTGATAATAATTATAGTGAATCATTATTAAGTGACAAAGAAGTAATTCCCTTTACAATTTTTATCATAAATTTAATTAGCTATTATTAAATTATAAATATCCTTCCTTTCTCTTTTAAAGTGATTGATGTTTTAATTTTTTTTTTTTTTTTTTTTTTGTGTGTGTGGCTCTCTTACTTAAGTAACTTATGATTGTAATAGTCAATGTATGAGATATATATTCTTATTTACATTTAGAACTTATTAAGGAAAAATAGTATTCTTTAAAAGTGGTGTTTGGATTTATAGGCAATTATCAGAATGATGTGTGTTAAGTCTTTACATATGCAATCTCTATGCTAAAAGAGAAATTCCTCTTTGGGCCAATTTCTTTTTGTATTATATTTTGCACTAAATTGCAGAAATAATCCTATTTTTAGTCTATTTTTTGCAAAAATAAAACCTTGATGTTGTATGTATGCAGGCAATTGATCATGTAATTAAAATTTTACCACACTAACTCCATATCAGGCCACACATGTAGCCTGATAAACATGTATATGGAGTTATTGTGGTAAAATTTACACATGTGTGTGTATCTTGGAAAATGGAAATATGTCTGTTCTCCGTAAAGATTTCATATAGCTACAACTTGTAGATAAATTACAAAACCTGTTTTTATTTTTTATTTTTATTATTATTATTATTTTTTTTATTTAAAAAAAAAAAAAACCAGTAAGTGAAGATACATGATTTACACAGCATACTGAAATCCTTAATGAAGTGAATTTTATTCATATGGTGATTAATGTGTTAAACTTATTTATTTTTCATTAATTTCTCTATGCTTATACATTTAAGTAACTTTTTCTTTAAGAGTTAATCTAAATGAATTCATGAATCATGGCTCATTACACTAAGATAAAAAGTAATTAATTATCATGTATTTATCTCTTTGTGTTATGTTATAATTTCATGTGTAAAAGGTATAAAAGGGTATCTATAAAATTGTTTCTGTGAAAGTTGTAAAGTATTCCTTTTGTGTGAAAATATTTGATAACTTAGCAGTTTATTTTCATATATTTAAATTTGTGAAATAAAATTATTATATTTTATGAACAATTTAAAAAAAGGGTGGTTACATAGTTTTTTTTAAAAAGAAATACAAATAGACCATAGCTTTAATTCTTTTGACAATCAGCGGTAGTTTATTTCAGGCCTAGATATATTAACGAAATTCTGGATTTGGGCTTTTTAACTGGATTTTCCTTAAATATAAACTATATGTGCATTCAGTGAAATGTAAAGATGGGAAACCATTTTTACCTCCAAGAATAGAAAATAATTGATTCACAAAGCATTGAAAGCTCTCCTTATAATTGAAAAATTTTAGTCATAAATGAGGTTTTTAAAATAAAAATAGCAATTTACTTGATATATTATAATATATGGATATCAAATACCATGAATTTTATCTCGAAATTTGCATATAAATATTTATTAAGTTTAATTTTGTGAGTATTATGGTGCACAATAATGGTTTTGTTATTCTGTTTTCTTAATCATTTCTTATATAAATGCATGTTCTTGCTCAATTTTTTTTTTTACAATGGCCCGAAATTTTTTTTGCTTCTAATGTTAAATTATGTTTAGAAGTACAATCTTTTTATTGTCAAGGCCTCAGTTTATAAATATTTTTTAGCTTTTCTGGGATTTTTGTATAATTTTTTTTGTTTAAATTCTTGCAGTTTCTCAAATTAAAAGGTCGACGTCGGGAATTTGAAGCTGTAGATATAATAGATGTTAATGCAGATGATCAATTAACTGACAGAAATGAATGGCTGATGAAATCTCTTACTGAAGAATCAACCCACAGACCTTCAAGAAAGAAACATAATATGCCCACCCAGCAACAAAAGCGCAAACACCAAATCACCTACTTAGCATTCCAGGTATGAGTACATTTTAAAGTTCATTATTGTAAAACTAAATTTTATTTGCTGAAGAATACTATGTGCATACCTTCCAATAGCTATAAATTTTCTTTTGTCATTCTGAAAAATATGAAATAATTATGAAATTATGGATTAGGGCTGAAACATATGCATTTATTTTTGTGGTATGTAGGATTGGCTGTAATATAAACAGCATGTTTCTGAGATGTTTCAACAAACTTAGTGGGATAGTAGGATTTATTGAGATGAACAAAAACTATAATGGAAAATGGTGTTTAATGGGTGAAAATTGCAAAAATGTGTTTGCTAATTTACAAAACGAGACAAAATAGGAACACTTAAAAAAACAAAACAAAACAAAACAAAAAACAACCAGGGGAACATTTATTATGCAGAATAGATGCAAAATGTGAATGCAACTTGCGATAACTAGATTAAAAAATTCATTACAACAGTTGTTCAGAGGGCTGGCTGTGAAAATTATTGCTTAGAGTACAGCATCGTAGAAATAACTGCCAGGCACATTTGAAGATGCTGGGAGTTTCCAGGATTTCTGATGCAGTGGTTGCAATCCATACTATAAATTTTTTTGGTGTATCCACTGCTATCTCATAATTGAGAGAACTCATCTGTTTGCAGAAGAAATTGAAAGTGTTAAGGTCAGGCAATCATGGACACAAAGCAACAGTACTGTCATGTCTGATCCATCATGCCTGGTGCACATGAGTATGCTAATCAAGAGCAAAATGAGGTGGAGCACCATCATATGTGTAACAAATGTTTTGCTGCACTCTGCTGAGCAAAGCATCGTTGAGCATGTTAACCAGTCATTCCTCCATTGCAGTACTTCTATACAATAATGTCCAAAGCTGGCACTTTGAACAGCTGTTGTAACAGTTTTTTTTTCTATAAGCTGTTTTTCACTTATTCTGTGTTATAAATATTTTTTCTGTTATATTCCTGGAGAATTTCATATCTCCCTTAGCTCATTTATAGATGTATGTTTATGATTTTTACGTATTATCTGGTATTTGAGAACTCATGTTCTATTACAATTTTTGTCTAGGTGAGCCTATCATTCCTTTAAATTTGTTGATACATTTTAGATAATTTTATATGCAGATGTATAATGTATATAAGGCTTAAAGTATGCATATACACTGCAACAACAGGTTAGGCAGGTTGTGATATTATTAAGTGCTACAAATTGACTTTAAAGACTAATGCTTTATGTATTTTTCAACGCTTTATTATTCAGCAAGGTTTTTTTTAAATTCTAAAATTTGAAGGTCTCATTGCTCATGCAGTGTTTTTTTTTTTTTTGTATTAGATTTTTAACATTCATACAAATAATAATTGTTCTATAACTGAAAACTAATTTGTTTTATCTATTGGGGTGTATGAAATGTTTATACACTTAAGTGCTATGATTTTTTAGTGTGTGATTATCCTCCTTTTTACTTTCTTTTGTGAAGTAAAGAAAATATTATAATCAGGAAAAATCCCAATTTTCAGATGTCAATAGAAATATTCATTTTGACTATTCCTAAATTAATTCACAAGTTTAAGTGTTATGGGTATATGTATATATAAAGAAATCTTAATTCTGAAACTTTAATATTCATTTTGATCTTCCCTGAGTACATTTTAACTAGTTTTGTCTTCATGTTTGTATTATGCATTTACATATGTTGCATAATTAAAAAACAATTAGCTGTAGATCTTTGAAATTTTGTATTTATGACTGTTATAACATCTAGTTGTACACCATCCTTTTTTATTACTTCCTTTTTGAGGCAATAAATTTCAGATAAATTATATTAATGCTGCAGGCATTGCTCTAAAATGATTGATTTTAGAATGTTGAAATTTTATATTTAGGATTGTTATAACATCACCACTTTTGATAGCAGTTTATACTTTATACATTGGAAATTATCAATAACAGACATACCATAATTGGTCTACAGTAATTCAAATTAAAGATATCAACACATTCATTTGCAGTTATAACAATGCTTTTTAAACAGCTGGAAAAATTCTTTTAGAGTCTATTTTTAGAAAACAAATATTAAAATCTATTATTTGCTGGGTTTAGTTTTTAACTTTTATTGTTAATTACTTCCTTATCAGGAATGAAAGGCATATTATAATCACAAATTCCTGTTTAGAAATAAATATTTATGTAACTAAAAATCTGAATATGACAAAAATTAATGCTGCATGTCTCCACACAGTACTGAGTAACAGTACTTGAGCTCAACTCAGACAACACCATTACCTAGTGAAAAAAAAAAAAACTTTAAGCTTTAAAGAGAATGTGTTAATTATAATTATAATAATGCATCATATAAAATAATGTGTGTAAAATTTAATTGGTGTATAAAGAAGTCTTGGCACATCTGATTTTATTTTCTCCCTCTTGTGCATATGTATTTTTGTAAGTGAAGTTGTATATAGTTAAAATATATATTTAGCATTGAAACTGCATAAAATAATTTTTTATTTATATTATCAGACATAGTAATATTATTCAAATATTTCACTCTCACACACATTATAATATACATTTAGCTTATTTTGAACTTATATTATGATGTTTCATGTGTGAATGTTTTTCACTTAATTTCTAGTAATATTTTTTATGGTTCTTATTTAACTTTAACAGATTTTGCAGTTACATTAAAGACACAGCTTATCATTGCTCATTTTAATTGTTTAATAGTATTTCTTTTTCTGAGAAATGTGCACTCCTCTTTTGTATGATATATAGCTACACATGCAAACACATATGTGTCTGTGTAATTTAAAGACCATAAAATGTATTTTTTTCATTAAGTTTGTCCAATACTTTATTATTATTAACAGTGATTTTAAGAGAAATATTTTAGTGTAAACAGTAATAATATTCTGGATCAAACAGTTACAAATATAGATGATATTTATTAAATGATCTTCTTGTTTTATTTTCCTGGAGGTATTTACTCTTTAAGATTTTTTGAGTAATGGTTGTCTGACAAGTTTATATATGTGTCTTCTTATTGACCTTAGCAAATCAACAAAATATTTCTTCCCAGTTTGGAATACCATGATTGTAGCCTTCATAATTTCCTTAGTTTCCATGAATCTCATTTTTATTTCATTATCGATATGTGTAAAACAAGAAAATGATAGCAAGAAAAGAAACAGGTTGTAGATACTAAGCTATCTGATTACTTTCATTGTCCTATTTATCCATTACATCACTACTTTTTCTATTTATTTATTTTTTTGAGTACATGAATGAAATGCTATAAGATAATTATAATTAAAAAGTAGAAACTGTTTTACTTTTGATAGTATTTTATTTCTATGTAGTAGTTTTAATTACACTGGATATAGATACGATTACATATTATTCCCTCTAAGTAAATTCAAATTTTTTCTTTATCTCTTACAATTTATTTTTCAATCTTAAATGTAAAAGATTAATTTTTACAATATTTTTAGGATATACTGTTAAAAAATTTTTAATGTTGAAATAAATTATTTTTTCCTTTATATCTTATAATTTATTTGTTTATTCTTTAATATCAAATGTTAAAAATAATTTAATTTCTGTGATGTTTTAGAATCGACTGTTAAAATTCCAATTATTTAAAATAGAATAATTTTTATTTATATATGGCAGATTATTTCTCTTCTCATTAACATTTATCCATTTGTTATATAATTCTTAACCCTCTTCTCATTTTGCAGGCGAAAGAGAGGGAGATGGATCTGAAAAATCAGTGGGCATTGAATAGCCGTACTCGTAGAGAAACTCAGGCAAAATATGGATTTTGATGTGCAGTTTTTGATTTAATAATGTTTTTAACTGTTACTAATGCCTTTTGTACTGTAAATGATATTTGACTGCTATTGAATGTTAAGTAAAACTTTTATTATTGGATTTAGTTTTCTCAATTACTTGATATAAAATATTTTTTTACAGCATACTGTGCCAGATATTAACTCAATTAAATTATAAGAATTGAATGCTGCTTTTATAAATGTATTCTGAAGAATTCTATTATGCTTAGGTTATTTAGGGTATGCTTTTTTAAGAATGAATAGTTTTGGTGTGACATGATCAATATTTTGCTAACAAGTATAAACTAGACAAGTATCTGACCTTAATTCTGAATAGTTACAAATGTCTTTGCCAATGATAGGATTTAAACTTGTTGATACCAAAACTGAAAGATGCTAGTTTCATAAAGAAGGCATCTGCCTTATATGCAGTACAAGTCATTTTTGCAATTTTTTTTCAGCATTTTATTACCCTTTACTAAAAAATCTTTTTTATTTATTTATTTATTTTTTTTTAAACTATGACACAAGTAGTTACATTTGCTAATTTCTTCTCAAAATTTTCATTTCTTTACAAGTAGGGGGGGGGAATAATGATCAGAATATATATTTGAAATCTCATTGAAAAGTAACTCTAGAAAACTGCAGACACCTCAGCTCTCCTTTTTTTTCCTTTTTTCTAGAAATCTCTTCTTTTTTCCTTATTTCATGGCATTCCTCCTTTATTTTCTGTTATTCATGCCTTTTTCCCTTTTTTCTGTGGGCCATTCACTCCTTTTATTCGTGTTTTTCTCTCTCAACATTTATTGAGTTATGTAACAGCGGAACAGATTGCACACATTGTCTTTCCCATATTTTAATAGCATTTTTGTTTTTCTAATATTTTCTTTATGTGGGATATCCCCCCTCCAAAATAAACAAGGTTTTAGGCTATTTATTGACTGTACAGGTGTTTGAAAGTTAGCGAATAATGATCTAAGTGTCAAAACTAAAGGGGGACTCGAGAAATGTGTTTAACCCATTTCTGAACTCAAGAGGGGGGGGGGAAAAGAAGCATTATTCTGGGCTCGTGTGCTTAAAAATAATGGACTGCCACATCAAGTATTTGAATTCAGAGGTGGTTCTGAACCAAAACATTTTGTGGATTTGTTCCAAAAACATAGGTTTTTTCGTAAAAAAAAAAAAAAAAAAAAAAAAAAATAAAGTAGGGGCCTTTTTTTTTTCACACACACACACACACACATATATATATATATATTTATTAATTTTGACTATAATCTGAAAGTTTTCTGGTCTTTTTCTCATCATTTTTTCTCTTTGCTGTATCTACAATTTTTTTCTGACTAAGAGCAGGAAAGAAGTGTTATCAGTTGATTCTTGCAACATGAGCTTCAAGGTCAAAAAGCCTTGTGATGCAGCATAAATAAAGCATCTAGAACTTGTGTGTTTCTAGTTATAAAAGTACAGTTAAGCTGTAATTGTGTGTTTTTGGGGAAAAACAACCGTTTTCTAGATTTTAATTCTGGAAAATGCGTATTTTTTTAATGGGCCATTATAGTTAATACTGCGATCATAATATGGGGCTCTCATATGGTAGAATTATGTTTTAACAACCTGTGTACTTTCTTTATAGATATCCCCTGAACACACATGCATGTAGACTGATCGTAACACTGTTTTATATATCCATATTTTTTAATACTGGGGTAATGGTATTCAGATTTCAATCCCTCTTATAGTTATTTCAAATGGTATTTCATCTTAATGACGGAATTTTTCTGCTATGTACAGTGTCTGTGAGAAAATGATACTGTTGCAAATAACTTATGGAATTTTGTATATGCATAGAAATTGGTTATTGCTGAAAAATCTGCATCATTTCTTTTATTTTTAATCTTTTATTTAGTCTGTAATATTCAGAATGGTAAGTTTAGGTGTAATGGGCTTGACAAGCCTAAGTAAAACAATCATAATGTTTTTATTATTTAATACGTGTTCATTTTAATCTTAGTATAATAATAAATTACCTTTGTGGAGATATTAAAAGGGGATAAACAAAACTTGTTGCAAAAGAATATATCTATTTTGCTCCATTTCTGAATTTTCTGTATGTTATTCTAAATTTGAGAATCACTGTCCCTATTTTCTGCAAAACTTATTCACTCTGGGATCTTCTTTTTCAACATCTTTTAACAAACTATTTCATCAGGTTGACTCAAAATTTAATAGCATCTAGAATTTCTGGGCTATTTTAATGAAAAATCGGGAGCGTATAATAAAAAAAAACTCAACATAAATACATATTTTGGAGAAGATTGACAAATCTATATATTTTCAAAATGCATAGAGAATTTTGCATGATACAGACATGAAATGAGTAAAATAAACACCTAGGTCAAGAAAAATATATTACTAATCTTAAATCTTAAAATGTGTAACAAATTTGGATGCAATGTGCTGCAAGCTGCAAGATTAATAAGGCTGTAACTGCACTATACAAAGCAGGAATATAATATGAGTAGGGGGCTTTAACATCATATAAATAAAGTAAACTAGTAGAAGAAACAGATTCCTACCATTCAGAGGAGTTCAGAATTGAACTCAAACATCTGTGCTGGGCTTGTCAGGCCCATTATATATGACAGATGGTTAGGAACAACCAGCTGAAATTAGTAATATATTCTTAGAATTATTTTCAATATGCTGTATGTATGATCCTTAGAAAAGCATTACATAGGTTTTTTCCTGCCTTGTATACAAGGAGGAATCAACTACTTCAAAAGTATTAAAAAAATTAGAAAGGTAGAAATTTAGAAATGTTTTTCTCATGTAGCTATATGATGTAGCAATGTAGTAGTGGTTTGTGAAAGTGTCCTTGTCTTATGTTATAAATGGCAAGCTGTAATTGAATTTTCAATAACAGAGAAGAAAGTGGGAAACTTCACCAAATGAAATGGAAGTATTTTGCTTGTCTTCTCAACTAGTCTTGTTGGTACTGTCAGTTTTTTTTTTATCTGTTTGAAGCTACTGAAGAATATTTGAACATGTTTAAAGATTATGTAAGTATAATTGTATAATGAAAATATGGTTGTTTAAATATGACTTGACTTCAGCTCTATGCGTAGTGTGTCCCATCAAATAATTTTTTATAACTTACTGGTCATAGCTTACATGTGCTATTTATTTCTTCCTCACACAGTGTTGGGAAATTGTAAAGGTGTGATATGTATATTAGGAATGTTATTTTGTACATGCACTGTTACCGCCTTCAGTGTTGTGGAAAGATGATTTCACATTAAAAGTTTGTAGAAAGTGTTAGAAGTTGCAGCTGAATTGGTACCTTCTCAACCTCCGGTGAATCCCGGCAATTTGTTTAAGTTAACCGAGACTTCTTAATTGCCATTTGTAAAGCTGACTCTCACTGTATGTTTGATTGTGACTTCAACTCTCACTCGGCAGCTACGAACTATGTAATTTTGTGATTGGCTGAGTGGGAGAGGAAGTTGCATGTATATGTTAAATTTTATGCGATGTCTGCTGCTGGATATATAAGAGGATTGTTGGATTTTTTTTTTGTACTTGTTCATTTTTCCCGGTACGTAGGCGGACATCAGAGAATATGTTTTTATTTTAAGATTTAAAATAAATCTTTTCTTTTTTTTTAAATAGTTTGTCATCTTTTATAATCACTACCAGAACCTTGCTCTGCTCAAGTACCGATATTGAGTTGTTCATATCAATACCAGTAACAGAAAGCTTAAATCATTTAACTATATTGGTATTTGTTTCACATTGTGATGCATTACCAAACTGAAAATTTTGAAATGAAGGATGTGATGCAACATGTTATATTTGTATTTCAATATATTTTCCAGTTGTAGCTATGTCTATTATAAAACTTAACTTTGGAGTACTGTGTTCACATATGGTAGCAAATAAATCACTTATGAAAAATTTCTTTTTATTAGTGTCATCCTACAATGTTTAAAATGACAGCATATCACTACTGAGGAAAGTTGCAATATTCAAAGTTGTTTAAATTAAATCTTTTTGTTTTGTTCATAAGAAAATATAGCTATTTTTTAAACATCTATTTTTAGTTTTTGAAACATCATGGAAGTACCATTTATTAATCTTTAACCCATATTGGACCTCTGTCCTATAAACAGGACAGCAAATAATATTCCATTTATTAATAAAGTTAAAAATATTTTCTGAGTGGATTTTATTTTAACACCTTTAAAATAGACACACTTTAGCATAGTAACAAAAAAAAACCTGAGAAATCAAATTGTATCGTATAGTAAAATTTATTTTCAGCAACCTCTTAAAAATTGTCATATTTTAATCTTTAATTTTATATTTATTATTATTATTATTTTTTAAACATCGTGGAGGTTACTTTTAGTTTAAATACAGAGCTAATAATGTAGCTGAAAGTTTTTGTTGAAAAATATATTTTACATGTGTATTTTGTAAGTATAAAAAAGGTGCCCTAAAATTAAGACGACGGTCCAATCCTGATTATTTTTTTATGAATTCGATATTGCATTGATAGCGCACATTCTTTTCTTATCTTTCAATGAAAACCAGTTCAAACACCTGTTCACACACCTGGACAGAACAAGGGGTAAATAAATGTCTATTCTATTCAGAAAACTGGAAATTTTTTGCAAGATAAACTTACTCTCTGACTGCCAGTTCAATAACTGCAAGAGAAAACCTACAGCAGTATGCTTAAAATGTAATGTTGGACTTTGTTTTGTCTGTTTCCCCAAATTTCATCTATGAATCAGCCTAATGCAATGTAAGTGATATTTGTTAAGTTTTAGTAGTGTAATGGACCGCTGTCCTATTTATAGGACAGCCAATTACATAAGAAATTAAAAATATTTTTTTCAAAATTTTGGTTTTATATACTTAGTTACACCATATTAATGATATGGATTAAGTTTTAATAACTTACAGAAATATTTAGTTGGTGTGGTACAATATGGGTTAAAAACACTATCCTTTAATCGCAAAAAAAAAAAAAAAAAAAAAATATATATATATATATAAATTTCTACTTTATTCTTCAATCAAATAAATTTTACATGTTTCTGGCTATGTATTCGACATTAAAAACGTTTTGGTATTATTCTAATTTATATAAATGTGAAGTCTAAAAAGTCGAAATAAAAATATGTTTATTGTTATCCATAAAAATATTCAAGATAATATATTCTTTTTTTTCCAAAATTTAAACAGCAAAGAATGAGATTTAGATCCTTTTTAACACAATATAGAATATTCAAACAGCTCTCTAGCCTGCCATTGTAGCAAAATAACAGTCAATTAAGTTATGCTTAAAATAATATATATCTTGATCATCAGACATCCTTGTACATTGTTTAAAACAGTACATGTAACTTCTGAATGTTTCCAGGGCAAATTCCATCTCTATCAGGCTATAAATACTTTTCTCTTTATAAAGACTGGTAAAAAAACTCTTTACAAACTGTTGCACACCAGCATAGTTTTAAAACAAAAGGAAATTGGCACACCACAACGCAACAGCTCTTTTCCATTTGCTGCTGTTTAATTTCTGAAGTAGATTAGACACCAAATGCTTGCTTACTGTTGCGTATCATTGTTTTATAATGTTTTGGCCCTCTGATACTGCAGAGCTTTCTTTTAGATCTTGGGGTGAGGGTGATGGCTCTGGGGATGCTTTAGGAGGCTGAATTGCAGTGGATTCAGACTGTTGGCAGCCAAGATCAAAGCCCTTGACGACAGTGTCTAAAATGTAGCGGATTGTGATTTTGTAGATGTTCTCCATATTGTCCGTGTAACGGTCGCCTAATGTGTCTTGGACAGCTGCGAGAAATGGCCTTTCTATTCGCTGTAACAAAAAGATAAAAACATTTTTATGTGAGATGCACAGGTATCTTTTAAAGAAGGGATGGTAATTATGTGATATGCATGTTAGATTTGATACACTAGAAAATTTTCATGGCATTGCAAAAATTTGAAATACAGTAAAACCTCTTTTTAACGACCCCACGATACAACGACCCTTTCGTTAGAATGACCATCTTAAAAAGTCCCAATTATTTTACCATAGGAATAATGTTGATTTTAAATCATTACAACGACCCCAAGTGTATTATTTTTCGCTAGAGCGACCGCCAATTTTAGACCACAGAACTCATGAGCAAGTGGGCTATTTTAAAATTATTGTACTGTGGTGCAACTTCAAGAAACTTGTACTCTTCTCTTTGTGTTTGCTTAAAGGACCCTTTCGTCACGTACAACATTGATGTCCTAGGTAGATGACACTTCAGACACCAATGAAATGACCCAGCTTCTCAGTGTCAAATTTCCGGATCTTCAATTATCTTTTGCTGAGTTAGTTGCGGTAGACAAAACTTTACAGTGCTGTGAAGAAAATTTGAATGAGGACGATTTTAGTGCCCGTATTACCGAAAATGAAGAAATCTGCGATTCCGACGACAGAGGAGAAATCGTCCAAGCTTTTTTTTTTTTTTTAAATGAATGAAAAGAAAAGCCTTCAATGCAATTAGTGCCTTGCATCAATATTTTGAAGAACAACTTAATTCTGAAGATATTCTTCAAAATCTAATAGATATGGAATCGGTGATAATGAAAAATTCCCAAATGAACTTGAAACGGGCGTCAATCAGACTTTCTTTTTTTTTCTAAAATTCAGTAATGGAATAAATAGAAATGTTCTATAGGTATGTACTGTTTCATAATTTCTTTGCTCATTTTTTATTATTTTTTCAATTCGTTACAACGACTATATGATGTTGGTCCCACAGGGGGTTGTTATACTGAAGTTCTACTGTATTATTAAAATTGTTCATAAAATTATATTTCCATTACATTATAGAAAATAATACATAAGGTATTATTTAAGGTACTTGAAAAAAATACTTAGGTGTAGCAACAAGGCAGACACTCCCTCCTACCTCACAAAAGTTACAAATCCTTCATCAAAAGCTGAAATAAGTGTAAAAAGAAAAATATTTTTTGGAAGTAAAGTTTAATATATCCATGTCTTAATCATGCCGACCATTGCTTAGTGGTTTGCAAGTCGTTTCCCAAAAGTTTTGAAGGTGAGAATTTCTAGTTTTTCTCCCTGTAGACACTGGCAGACAAACTGTGTCATTTTTGCGTGGTTGTCCCTTGGAACCTTGTGTGAATATGGATTGAACTTCACATAGAAGTCCTACACACAGGGCATCCTTTTTTTGGGAGTTGTTTTTCTATTAACAAAATACCAAATATTCTAACCAATGTTAGAACCCAGATTCGTCAATATGGAAGCATCATGTTCTAACGCTTAAACGAATCAGAGCAACTGGCATTAATACTTACAATTTATAACAAATTTTAATAAAGCATTTTATAGTTATCCGGATTTTTAAACAACAGAACTACATAGGCAGTTTGTTAAAAAAAAAACTCTCTTGATTTGACTATAGCTATGTTCAAAATAGATCTGTTGTCCTGTTTTTAAATAAAAAATTACATTTATAAATATTTATAAAATTATATTCATAAATGTAATTTTAAAATTACATTTATTATTTACATTTATAAATTACATATAAAATATATTACATTTATAAAAAAAGTTTTAAACTAATAATTTGAATGAAACGAACTAATTAAAAATATTTCAAAGAGATTAAAGTTGAGTAATATATGTAGTGTGGCAGATGGTCACAAGAGAACCAGAGAGGGTCGGTCATTCTCAGGACCCGTGGGAATTTATTCTCCTGAAAAAAGCAGGAGTTCCAGACCCAGAGGGGTTTCGGATTTTTATGTCCCTGCATACATCTGTGTGGAATGCCGGCTATCATTGAGAAGTCCGGTCCGCTGACCACTCCCTTGCTCTCAGCCCTCCCCCCCCTCTTTTTGCTAGGGGTCTTTCAAGAAGAAGGCAGTTGGTTGTTGGGGGCTGGAGGGTAGAGAAGGTTGTTTCTCTCTCCCAAATGATGTTGTTTTATATCGTGTATATATTGTATATAGTCGAGATAATAAAGTCTAGGACTTTAAGCGATTGTTTTTACTAAGCCCCCACAAACACAGGTATGTATGTTGCGACGTTACAGTAGCTATATGATGTATGTCTAGGTAATAGCTGTATACGCCTGCAGGGCCCGATCAAGGCAAAGTTGGGCCCAGGGCCTGGTAGTCTTTCGAGGCCCCCATCCCTACCCTAAAAAATTCTACTCAGAACCATGGAGTAAGTAATGAGTAAAAAAAGTGACTACTGAGTAATAATAGTGAGTGATGTAAATAAGTAAACTGGAGTGTGTTTTAGATAAAATTGTCAACATTTTAACTGTTTTTATTTAATTTCTGAATAAGGTTTCATGAAATATTACTTGAAGAATTAACAGCAAACATTTTCAAGTTTTGTTAGTTAAATTATTTAAGATTTAATAATTAAATACCAAATTTTAGGGGGCCCTTAAAATTAGGGGGCCCAAGTCCTAGGCCCAGTCGGCCCTTGTTTTAATCAGGCCCTGAACGTCTGTGTTATATACATATATTTTTTCCAACAAGAAACCCATTTACTTTGGGCTGATGGCAGCGGAGAGAGTAGAGTTCTGCCTTTTGGAAGAGTCCATGAGTTGAAATCCCGCTGCTGTTGGTATCTGTTCGGATTCTGCTGCAGTAGGTTTCGCTAGTGATGCTCTGGGAAAGTGCTATTGTGGTTTCATACAGCGATTCTGTTGTTGCGGATTTCGCGTCAGTGTGACGTCATTCATTTTTGGAGACTTGAGCTGTTGAATATTGTCACTGAATTTCTCCATCCTTTTTCATTGTGAACTCCAGTTTTAGCATCCTTAAATATATATTTTATATTTTCACCTGAATTTATATTATGTCACTTGGTGAAATGAAGTGAATGTAAGTGACGTGGTATGTGCTATGAAAGAGCAGTAGTGTAAATGTTGTTATGCTTTTTGAGTTGAATTAAAGTTGTTGTTTCGATAATATCAGTGAGATTTATTGCGTACTTGTTCA
Organism: Pardosa pseudoannulata; assembly: GCA_032207245.1. Taxonomy (NCBI): domain Eukaryota; kingdom Metazoa; phylum Arthropoda; class Arachnida; order Araneae; family Lycosidae; genus Pardosa; species Pardosa pseudoannulata. The sequence goes on along the minus strand of CM063505.1, from coordinate 64,179,098 downwards.
AACACTGACTACCGTAGATGAACCGAGACGCTATTTTAGGAATAGAGTTTATTTAAAAGTATTTTCAACATCCGTCATGATCGAGACATACTTAATCGCGAATTCATACATGATCTTGCCATTACACATTCTGCCTAATTTTCTTTGTGCCTAATTTTCTTGATGTTACATATCCAAGTACTGGACACATCACTTGTTCTTTATATTCATTGGATCCCAATGTGTTTCACTTATTCCCTTAGATATCGTGTATAAGGTGCCTATGGACACACCAGAGTTTGTATTGATCAGAGTATCATACACTATATCGACTTAGCTGAATGCAACAAAATTGCACTTTACATGTAGCCCATCCGATTACCACGTTTACCTCTCATAGAGTGTGAAAAGGTATCATCGACTCCCAATTAAAAAAATAATTAGTCACACATCATTCTCGTTCCAACATTGCCAATCCACCAAATGTTTTTATCATCATTCTTGTACTTTTTGTTATCTATTATATGTGTCATTTGAGGAACACAGCCGGATCGCTAGCTGGCATCGTTTATGGTTAGAACTAGGGCGGTTTCTGATCGCCTTCGAACCTCCATTATATGTGTTTGCATGTGTGTAACAAAACATTTATAACTTCATTGATATCGAGTGTATCTCAAGAATATATTTTTCCATTGATTTTAATCTGCCAATAACTCATTCAGGCAACTGTGCATTTTGATTTCCTTATATCGGAATATTCCATATATTTCACATCCTGGAAATGCACAATGCCAATTTCTATTTCTATCGTATTTTTTATGCCAATATCGTACATTCAGTATGAGGTGTATGATGAATGTTTCCAGAAATAATTATTGTAAGAGTATAATTTAGGAAAAATTGAGATTAATTGGCTTTTAGACGTTACCGTGATGATATTTCAAATCAACGACAATAATAAATAAATAGGTCCTTTAAAAGAATTTTTACTTTTTCTCTTCAAAGATACAATTCAATCTCGTGTTACATTCCAAGTCTGATTCTAACTATACAGCAATTTGTCGCAACGTCACGAACTACTATAATGCCCTTTCCATTCATTTTCATGTTTACAACAGCCAATAGACAAACAATAAACTGCCCTTCCGTTTGAAACTAAAGCCAGAATTGTCATAATTTGAGAATTTGCCCTACTGCGTGAAATCGTCTTATTAAATGTGGTTTACGCATACAGTTTACACAACCTAAAAAACAAATTCACACGGCATGTTTTAAAATGCGATAATAATTTGTAATATTTTTATATTAGCATTTTAATAACTAAATATTATTTTTAAAGATATTAGTGCTAAATTCTGATCGTGGATATCTGATTTCACGAGTAACACATGGGAATTTTAAAATGATTTCTGAAATAGAAAAGAAAATGTTTTGAAAGTCCACTGTATCCGTAAACAGAGTTTATTTTTTATCATTCTGATGTAAGTCAAAGACATACTTTCACGATTTTGGATAAGTCTTTATGTATTAAAAAGGTTTTTTCTTGATCCATGCAAAATATTCTAGATTAGAGAACGAAATCTTGTCAACTGTTGTCTCATTTTAAAATTTAACTTTTCCAGTTTGTTTTATAAATTTTTCAATCTTTTAATCTTAGAAAATACAAATTTTTCATTTCCTGCATGAGCTTTGTTATAAAGTTTAAACTCTTATTTATGAGATAATGTAAATTCACGTCATCTTTTTGATCTATTAGGACACCAAACTGTTGATCTGACAATCTTTCAAGGGATACGCAGGGGTGAAAAATCTAATTTTTTCCGTCTTCTTTCAACGATTGATTATGATGGATGAGCTTTTCTGTGAGAAAATATACAAAATTTGGTTGATGGGCAATATATCATTTGATGTATTACAAAGCACTCTGTAGCTTTAGCCTGTCACGCGAATGTTAATTCAATAAGTCGATATGTTATCACAATGTCTACAATTATTGCTCGGTTATTTTCTGAAAGCCGCATGATTCTACTGTCTGCTTTTTAAAGCTTTTGATTGGTGAAGAAGTGAAAAATGACAAAATTAAATTTAGAAATTGAAAAAAGAAATCAGTCAAGATGATAGATGAACAATTGCTTTTAGCATGTGTTCTGGTATGGATTTTTACTCTGTTGTTGATACTCAAGTAGTGAAAATTTTGAAGTTGCAAACAAGCATGGTTACCAACAGAGCCCAGGAATGCTTAAGAATATTTCATTTCCCTTTCATTTGCCAAAAGTATTTTCGTTGACTAGATTTGACCCGAAAAAGATCTGAAAAGGGTGTTTTAGGCTTATTTGATATTTCCTTTTCTGAGTATAAAAAAGAAACATGAATTATTCCTTGTAATTGTTATCTAGAACAATTCTGAAAACAATGTATCACTAGACTAGCACTCTCTGCTTCTAGCTACAAGTTATATATCAAGATTTCGTGTATGTAAACAAGATTGAAATAGAATCGGAAGATGAGGGATCGACAATGCGTTCCTATTCATAAACGGACTAGACGATCCCCTTCTCGCTCGTCCCTCTAGTAAACGCCGTTGGCAAACTCAAAAAATAATGCTCTCCAGCTTTTTTATTTTATTTATTTATTTATTTATTTATTTTTAAGAGCCTAGTTATAAAAGAAACCCAAATAGAAAAGTGACATGTAACTGAATTAAGACAATAATACTAATACAAATTTACGATTGATATTAAAATTTTCTTATTATGCATTAGTTCAGGCAGTTTTGCCGCCATTGGCAGTCAGTTACATTGCTTACCACCTCAGATCCGCCCTTTTTTTTAACACATTACTCATACAAGTAAAGGAACGGGGTAAGGTATAATGGCTAGAGATGTAAAAAACTCGGAATTTTGAAGAGGTGGGAATAAACCCGGGAATTTATGGAACTTTGGGAAGAAATCCTTTTAGCAATGTTTACATTTATTTTTTCAACAACGGCTATTTAAGAACTAGCATATTATTTCTAAGAGATTTTTTTTTTAAATTTTGGGAATATATATATATATATATATATATATATATTCAAGAAATAATAGCAATGAGCATTTAAATGATTTTATAGTAGTACTTATGTAATTAATTACCCTGTTAGTCTTATAAAACACATAACTGGTTGCTTCAATTTTAATTGCTAATATGATAATTATATACATTATTTTTGATCATGATTTATTATGTAAATTGCTTTATGCTAAACTTTTTCCCCTTCTTTTATAATATAAAAAGAAATATCTTTAAATTTAAAATAACAGTTTATTATTTTTTGTAATGCATATATCATTTAAATGCGTAATCAAATGACACTGTTGCATTTTGTGTCCAATTCCTACACACACAGGCACATTATATATATATATATATATATATATATATATATATATATATATATATATGTAGAGAGAGAGAGAGAGAGAGAGAGAGAGAGATGTTATCTAAAAAAAATAATGATTTATGGGTTTTGTGACACTACAGATTATTGCCTAATATTTATGTAATAATAAAAATATTGGATATTTCTCAAAGGAAAAATGTACTCAAACTTTCATGCTAAACACGATACCTTGCCAAATATAGTTAGTTAACCCTAATTATTCAATTTTTTTCATAGCATATAATAGTTAAATTTTGTGAAAATATCAACTTTTGAGGGCTACAACAAAGACAGAAAAAAATGGTAGTTCTCATTGTGTCATAGGAGTTGGCGACTTCAAAATACTTCAAAATTCCCATGTTTTGGAAATTTTCAAATTTCCCTTCTCAGAAAACCCGGTTTTTTCCCGGGTTTTTTCCACTGCTCACAACTCTAATAATGGCAGTTAATCAGTGGTCACACTTTTAATTGGAAAGAAAACCCCTGACTTACTTACCCAGAAGTAATCTCTTTTGAATCCAGGTATCTTCGTGTGCAGCATGCCAACCGAATGCAAATAGTCCATGAATAAGTCGACGTTGTCGAGCTTTTTGATACTCTCATCAAGCGTATTCATGACGATCCCCGCGTGTTGTGCCAGCTCCATGCTGTCGCGATGCAGCTCATGGATGCGCTTGTATTGGAACTTTTGGAACAGGTGTAGAATGTCTTCGTTTTCTTCAAATAATCTAAAAAAAGAGAAGTCATTTAGTGTCTAACTTTAAAAATTAATATACAACCGTATTTCTCCTGATCGGGCTACAGCCGAACAGGTAAGGTATCTATAAATTATGATAGGTTTAACAAGAATGGAGTGCTACGGTTTACTATTTTGTTACACGAGGGCTAGTGAGACCGGAATCTACTCCTTAAAGCTGATTTTGAACGGCTAGGAACATCCGTATCAGTAGTGGTATTCGAACTCATGAACTCCAGTACCGAAGAACGAGGGGAAAAAAAAACATATAAAAGTTCTAGACACATCATAATGTGGTGCACTCTATTATTGTTTGCCGAACGATGCCCGAATGGTAGAGCGTTGTTTTTCGGAACTGGAGTTTGCGGGTTCAAATCCCGCTGTGGGCATGGATGTTTGTAACCGTTCGAAATTGGCTTTAAGCTGTAGGTCCCGGTCTCATTAGCATTAGTGTGCAAAACTGTAGACCGTAGCACTCCAAACCAGGCCAAACTAGGCCAGACCATAATCGTTAAACGACTTTGGTGAGATTGGCCCTTTGATGTAAAGTAAATGTCAGGGATGTAGAATTAATACTTTTATAAATATTATATGATTTACTAATAAAAATCATTGGGAGTTACAGCAAAATTGAATTCATCTGAAGAAAAATATTTACTTTATGAGACACAGTTTTTTAAAGTGCAGTATCGGTTATTCTGATACTGAAACCTCCATTAGTTGTTAGGTAGTCACATATTCTACAAGCAAGTCTAATTAATATAATCTAATTTTTATTTTAAACTCAATAGATACCATTGAAAACATTAGAATTAAGGTAGAACAGTTCCTTTAGAACTTGAAGTATCAAAAATCAAGGCTCTTAAATTATGCAGCTCTTTATGATTTTTTTTTTTTTTTTTTTTTTTTTTTTTAAACTGGATGTATTTATAAAAGTGCTAGAAATTTTTTTTTTCTCTTTGGAATGAAGGTACATCAGCCCCCTACAGTAAGAAGGCTAATCGTATATGTAATACGATTAATACGATTAATTTCTTAAAGAAAAATATTTACTTTATGAGACACAGTTTTTTAAAGTGCAGTATCGGCTATTCTGATACTGAAACCTCCATTATTTGTTAGGCAGTCACATATTCTACAAGCAAGTCTATTAATGTAATCTAATTTTTATTTTAAACTCAATAGATACCATTGAAAACATTAGAATTAAGGTAGAACAGTTCCTTTAGAACTTGAAGTATCAAAAATCAAGGCTCTTAAATTATGCAGCTCTTTATGATTTTTTTTTTTTTTTTAAACTGGATGTATTTATAAAAGTGCTAGAAATTTTTTTTTTCTCTTTGGAATGAAGGTACATCAGCCCCCTACAGTAAGAAGGCTAATCGTATATGTAATACGATTAATACGATTAATTTCTTAAAGAAAAATATTTACTTTATGAGACACAGTTATTTAAAGTGCAGTATCGGCTATTCTGATACTGAAACCTCCATTATTTGTTAAGTAGTCTCATATTCTACAAGCAAGTCTATTAATATAATCTAATTTTTATTTTAAATTCAATAGATATCATTGAAAACATTAGAATTAAGGTAGAACAGTTCATTCAGAACTTGAAGTATCAAAAATCAAATCCCTCAAATTATGCAGCTCTTTATGATTTTTTTTTTAAACTGGATGTTAATATAAAAGTGCTAGAAAGATTTTTTTTCTCTTTGGAATGAAAGTACATCAGCCCCCTACAGTAAGAAGGCTAATCGTATATGCCTGATACATTAAGCTTTTTTCGTAATGGACACACTGAGTGGTCCGCTTTGGAAGAAAAATAAAAATAAAAAAAGAACCGCTATTTCATAAAAGAGGCAATAAACTGAAGAGCGATATTAAGAGGATTTTATCAGGACGGAAACCAATCCTGAAAGTTGAAAATATTCGACTAGTAATAAAATATTTTAAATCCCTTTTATTTTAGAGATGAAATGATATCGGACAAATCCATACTTTTCTGTACGATTGAAAGTTAGAATTCAGTACTCTGTATTTAAGATATGAAAGCTCCTTTATCACTCAATTGTAATAGAAAAAGGACCACAAAACTTTTATTATTCTGTTTCGAATCACAAACTGTTAAGTTTTATGGTAGCAATTCTTTACAAACATCCGTCTGTTAATGGAGCAAATTCAAAACTATTTTCCAAAGAAATAGCTTTGAGAAGATAAATTTATTAAAATTTAAATGATGATAGTTTTCAGAAAAGTTATAAATTGTTCAATAATACCATTGGGAAGTTTAACTGCTTATATGGCCAGTTTTTTCTAGTAATGGTATATTAAAATTATTTTTGAACTGAGATTAGTTTAAGAAAATAAATTCATTTAGATTAATTTTTATATTAATGCAGACGTTGTCCCGTTTTAAGGCTGTAAATCCAAAAATTGTAAAATATTTTTAAATAAATTATAAATTGGACCTCTACAAACAATCAAACAACCGTTTTTACAAATATCCGTCTGTTAATGGCGTAAATTCAAAACCCTTTTCCAAAGAAATAGCTTTGAGAAGATAAATTTATCAAAATTTAAATGATGATAGTTTTCAGAAAAGTTATAAATTGTTCAATAATACCATTAGGAAGTTTAACTGCTTATATGGCCATTTTTTTCTAGTAATGGTATATATTAAAATTATTTTTGAACTGAGATTAGTTTAAGAAAATAAATTCATTTAGATTAATTTTTATATTAATGCAGACGTTGTCCCGTTTTAAGGCTGTAAATCCAAAAATTGTAAAATATTTTTAAATAGGTCATGTAACACTATAAATCCAGCACAAACTATCTACATTTAAGAATTACGTTTAATTATTAAAATATTTACACATATTTACAGGTTTACTTAATATTTAACATTACTAAAAATGCAGAGAGCAGGAGGCCCTCGCACACACCAGCACAACACCTAACGGAAAACTAACAGTCTGTCCTTTTTCCACTGAAACAAAAGGTGCGCGCGCAGATGGCCGCTGCGCGCTGCCACAATCTTCCCCTCAACCATCGACTAATGTCCTCATGTCGATGGGTGCAGTCTAGGAGATCTTCTGACTGGGGTAGAGTCTGGCTGTTGATTACTTTCAGCAACTGGACGACCTCTTCTTTTCAGGGGCAACATTGGGTTGCTCTGCCCTTGCCCTCTATAAGGTTGGAGGCATGATGAATGGTATTTACCTATGGGAGTAAAAGGATTATTTTGGGCAGCAATCAAATAAGATGTAGGAGATTGTACTTTATAAATAACATATGGGCCATCGCGTCGTGGCATAAATTTAGCTGTTCTTTCGGATTTGGTTTGACTTTTGGGGTGGAGAGTTACCCACACTTTATCACCTGTTTTGAATTGAGGCGTTTTTCTGAAATGTTTATCAGCATAACATTTATTTTTATCCTGTTTCAGTTCTATATCAGACTTCAACTGATTCATATAATTTGCCAAACGTTTCAAATAAGGCGTTATCTCAGGCACGAAGTTGTCATTTGAGATAATAGCTCGAAGGTCGCGAGTAACATCGTCTGTTGTTCGAAGCTCTCTTCCGAACATAAGAAATGCTGCTGTTTCACCTGTTGTGTCGCATCTTGCTGTGTTCAGGGCAAAACGTATGGTTGGGAGTTTCTCACTCCAAATAGTGTGGTTACCTTTGACAAGGATTGCCAATCTTGGTTTTAAGTCTCGGTTCTTCCTCTCCACCGGGTTTGCCTGTGGGTGATATACCGGGGTTAACACCTGATCTATATTAAGAAGATAACAAACTTGCTGCATCACTGAACTAACAAACTGACTTCCATTGTCACTTATTATTCTTCTTGGGAATCCATAACGTAAATAAACTTCTTCTATCAGGGTGATAGCACATTCCCTAGCTGTAGCATGTTCTAATGCGAAAAGTTCAGTCCATCTAGTAGCGCAGTCTTCTACTATAAATATCCATTTTTTACCATCAGGACTCTTGGGTAATGGTCCAAATAAGTCAATTGAAATTGATTCAAAACGTTGGTTATATACAGGTGTTTGTAGCAAACCTGAAGGTTTCTGATTACTAGCTTTAAATCGGCAACAATCTTCACAATTCTTTATGTACTCTGTAATGTATCTACGCATGCCAGTCCAGTAGTACCGCTTCGCTATCTTACTAAGTGTTCCTTCTACACCATAATGTCCCGCCATTGGGGCATCATGATATTCTTTCAGTATTCTTTCACATTCATGCTTTGGCACTACTAACTGGGCTTCTTCTGTCTCTGCTTCTGGTGAATATCGGTATAAGACTCCTTGATTCAACAAATATCCCCGATTTAGCCAATTTGTAAAATTTTCATCTTTAGCAGGACTCTCAAATGATTCAATGATCTTTTTAAGGTCTGCGTCCTTAAGTTGTTCTTCTCGTAATTCTCTGGGACTTCGTGTTGGCATATCAATGGCAATTTTGCAGAATTGGCAACATTCTTCAGCGTGTTGGCAGAAAGGTCTTGACAAGAGATCTGCCACAACGTTGGCTCTTCCAGGTATGTATTCCATCTTTGGGGCAAACGACTGGACTTGCAAAGCCCAACGAGCAAGTCTTCCAGTTGGAGATTTTAAACTCATTAGCCAACGAAGAGGTTGATGATCTGATGTCACTGTTATATCTTGTCCCTCGATGTATCCCCGAAATTTATTTAGGCCCCAAACCACTGCCAACGCTTCTCGTTCTGTGGTTGTATAGTTCCGTTCTGCATCGTTTAATAGTCTGCTCGCATATTCAATAGGGTGCTCCTCAGCTCCCTCACCTTGCAACAGCACTGCTCCAAGCGCGTAGTTGCTAGCATCGGTTCGCAAGATGTATGGCTTATTTGGGTCATTTTGTCGTAGAACAGGAGGACTAATCAGATGATGTTTTAGGGTTTTAAATGCGTTTTCCTCTTCTTTTCCCCATTTCCAAGGGCTATTTTTCTTCGTGAGATTACTTAAGGGCCTTGCTATGTCAGAAAAGTTCGGTACAAATCTTCTATACCACGAGCAAGTTTGCAAAAAGGATTGGACTTGCTTTAAATTACTGGGAGGTGGTAAATTTTGAATGGCGGCAACCTTATCTGGGTCAACTTCAAGACCAGAATTTGGTAATGTAGTGTCCCAAGTATTTCACTCGGTTACAGGCGAAATTACACTTCTCTCTGTTAGCATGTAATTTAAACTCACGCAATTTTGATAATACTTTTCCTAAATCATCAATATGCTTCTCGAAAGTTTCAGATAAAATTATTATGTCATCTAAGTACGACAGAACCAAAACATCATTCAGGGAGTTTGAAGTTATCGATTAGTCTTTGAAATGTCGCCGGAGCATTTTTAAGTCCCAAAAGGCATGCGGCAATATCTGTAAGTACCAAAAGGGCACACGAAAGCTGTTTTATCTCGATCAGTGGGATTTACCTCGATTTGGTGATATCCGGATCTTAAATCTATCGTTGACATGTAAGGAGTGTGTTTAGCTTCATGGAGCAAATCATCCATTCTAGGCAGAGGGTATTTATCCGTTTTTATAGTGGAATTCAACTTTCTGTAGTCCACACAAAGGCGAAATTGACCATTAGGTTTTGGAACTAGCACCACTGGTGAGGCATACGGTGACTCACATTCTTCAATTGTGCCATTGGCCAAAAGATTCTCTAACTCTTTCTTAAGAATGTCCTTCTTTAATGGAGACATGCGATATGGTGGCATAGCTACAGGGAGATTATTACCAGTGTCTATATAATGTTTAATTCTAGGTGTAGGCTCTTCCCCTGGCTGAAAGATATCCGTAAACATTTCTAACAGTTTACATAATTGTAACCTTTCCTCGGCAGATAAGTGACTGCCTTCAGTTTCTTTCAAAACGCAAATGTTCAGCTCAGGAGACACAATAATTTTATCGGATGATATAGTGCTAATGTTTTGCGAATTACCTGAGGATTCGAAAGAGTTTTTATGTGGCACACAAGCTGGTATAAATGTATCTTTCTCAAAATTGAATTTTTTCCTAGGATTACTGTTGAAATACCATTTCCTGTTCTGAGTATCCAAGCTAACACCAGCTTTGGATAAAAAATCAGTACCAAGGAGAGTTCGATTGTCCTTAGCTGTAGGTAATACAAATAGTGTAGTAGGAATTCTTTTCCCTAACAATTCAATGTCTATTTCGGTATTATAAACTTCAGAGAATTTCGGCACTCCGTCCGCGAGTGTTATATTTAAATTCACTTTACGAAAAATTACCCCTTGTTCTCGGAGGAGGTTATACAGGGTTTCTCCAGCAACAGTGTGGCTGGCTCCAGTGTCGGCACATGCTAAACCCCACATACCATTTATTTTAATCTTCATTAACATTGCCTTGGGTTCTTGTATCGCACACGTTTGAAATTTCAAGCAACTAACCTGGGCGGAATCAACTTTAATGTTTGGGGAACACGTAGGGCATTTTGCCTTTATGAAACCAGGTTTCCCACAGCCATAGCAGCTAATAGGTCTTTCGTTAATTTTATTAACAGTTCTATTCGTTGAGTATTTATAATTAACACTATTCTTAAAATTTCTTAAATTGTTACTCGGCTTAGAATTTTCCATTCTATGTTGTTCATGGTTCGTGTTTCTACCTTTTAAGTTTCTACTTTCTTCATAAGCATCTAGCTTATCAACTAAAGCAACTGGATCGCTCAATTCACTCCAGTGATCTAAAAAATGATCTTTGTAATCCGGAGGACACTTCTTTTTGATTTGATCAGAAATTATTAGATCTTTTAACTGATCAAATGTAGTGATATTAAGCTCACTGAGCCAACCTTCAAAAAATTTTCTCAAATCATAGAAATAATCTCTCCACGTGGAGTCTGGATTTTTTCTGTGTTGGACGAAAAATTGTCGGAATTTCTCTGCACTCATCTTGAATCGACGTAATAAAATTTTTTTTATTTCCCCATATTCCGGTGGTTTATCCGGAGAATCCGATTCTATAGCAATTAATTTTGAAATTTCAATAGGTAAAAGCCCGATCAGAATATACCACCCATTTTGATTCTGGTATTTTCAAAAATGACAGTTGTCTCTCGAAAAGGTTTAAAAACGTACTAATGTCATCTACCTTCGGGTCAAAACTGAGGGATTAACGCTTTAATTTCAAATTTAGATACATCCGTATCACTATCGGTAAGAACGGTTCCTGTTTCCGAAGCATGATTTAAATTTTGTAACTTTAGTTTCTCTAATTCAAATTCCATTTGCCGTCTTTCGGTTTCTGCTTCCTTTTCTTTTACTTCGGATTCTTTTCTGGTGCTAATGATTGTATCCAACAATGTTTTTGTGAATTCTTCGTCATATGAAGTACATCCGGTTATAACATCTTTAATTTTTATTACTGTGGCGTCGGGTTCCAACTCGATGCCTAATTCTGCGGCCAAAACCAAAAGGTCGCATTTTTTACCTCTAGCAAGATATGCCATTTTTATTCTTTTCAGGCCAAACTTAAAATTAATGGTAAAACTCAATTACTGCGAGAATGGCTCATTAGAATGACATAATATGCATACATCTGATTAATCAACTAAACTATATTATTTCGATTTGAAACCGGAAGTATCAATAAATTTGAAGGAATAAAATAATACTTCTTAATTATACAAATATTTCAGATACATAATATTTCTATTAAAAAGAATCATCGATGGAAAATTAAATAATAAGCAACACAAAAAAAGAACATTAACTTGAGCAATATCTTTTGTTATTAATACAAAAATCCAAATTAAATTGAACTTGCACCAATATTCAACACTGAAATATTAACTATCTTCATGAATTATTAATCAAAACAATTGAAATTAACAATATCCATAAGTCCTAATAATAAAAATGTTAAGAAAAATAAAATTCAAAACTTGGACCGAAACACAAACTATTCAAATTTCAATCTTCAGGCACTAAAGGAACTGGCATGCGGTATTTAAATTTGATCTGGATGATCATAATAAAACAAAACGAATTCAGGGTGAATTCAAATCAGAATCTCTTCTTCATTTGTCAGGATGACAAAATTAATAAAGTTCCTTGAGTGCTTGTCAAAAAGAAAAGAAATCACTTATCTGTAGTCATGTCTTCGGCTTCGTGTTTCGAGCCACGGGTTGGGCGCCAATCTGTAACACTATAAATCCAGCACAAACTATCTACATTTAAGAATTACGTTTAATTATTAAAATATTTACACATATTTACAGGTTTACTTAATATTTAACATTACTAAAAATGCAGAGAGCAGGAGGCCCTCGCACACACCAGCACAACACCTAACGGAAAACTAACAGTCTGTCCTTTTTCCACTGAAACAAAAAGGTGCGCGCGCAGATGGCCGTTGAGCGCTGCTACAGTTTTTAATATTTGATATTTTAATGCAGTGATGAGTAAACTACGGCCCGCCGGAAGGTTTTATCCGGTCCACGGATAGAATTTTAAGTTGCTGATCCGAGGCAAACTAAAAGAAATATATATTTATACATTATATATCCTTCTCCTTTTCTACTTTGGTTAAATATTGTATCTTAAATTTATTATCCCACGCCCAGAAGATTAGTGGTATATTTGCTTCTTATATGTGAACAAGTGTTTTCAACTTTTTGAACCTTAAAAAGAATAATTTCAGAAGTAGACTGACAGATCAGCATTTAAATCATAGTTTCTTAAAATCAGTTCATCTCACTTCGAACCTCAGTATAAGGAACTTTTAAAAATGAAATCGCAATTTTATTCATCTCGTTAACGTATTTAAACCGTTAGGTACTTGTATATTGTTTTTAAAATTTGATAAAAATTTATCTTCGCCCGCCAAACTTATTTTCATTTTTGGCCAAAAAAGTTTGTCCATCTCTGTGTTAATGGGATAAGGTACCTTAAAAATAAAAGAATTAGGCAATAAAAATAGTGGGTATCTTGTATTCAACACTATAAGGTAGGTGTAAACTTGTGGCATAAAGTGCAATCTTTTGATGTTTAATGTCCATTTTATTTTATTAAAATTTACTCTTCCTTGTTATGAAGAGTACAAAATATTTTTCTTATTTTGATATGTCTGGTAACTTATTTGAAACTTAGACTTCGAGAGTGCATTTTTATCTAAATCTTGCCGAATTTTTTGGATATTGTTGCCAAATTCTTATTCATAAATTTGGACCCTTACTCTATTATGGTTTTGGTGCTACTGAAGAACCGGGTGCACCTTCCTATTTTTGGCGATTTTTAAATGGCGCCAACTGAGCCAACACTTTCGCATGAAGTAACCCGAGTTCGGCGTTTGAGCGGGAGCAGATTTTCGACGGAAATAACGTAGCTATACTTATAGTAAGCTATGGAAAATGAAAAATATAATAATAGTGCAATTAATGCCAACAAAAGGGGAAAATTAAGAGTTAAGTTATACTTGAATTCTTATAAATATTATTAAAAATTATTATTAAAATTGTATTATTAAATTTATTATTAAAATTGTAGCAGTTTAAGAAACTGCTTAAAATTAATGAAATTTGATATTTGCTTTTATTTCTATATTAATATTATGGTGAGTGATAACAAAGGATCTGTACTAATTAACTCTTCTAATTAGACACCGCGTTGGTTACTCATAATATCTTTATGAGAACGAATTCCCTTCTTCGCTTCTTTGAAGTCCCATGAAGTGTACTAAATTTTTCTGTTTGGTTACAGTTGCACTGAGTCTCAAATCAGTTATTCTCAACCACTGTTCTGCGGTATTATTGTGTGGCGGCAAATTCTTAAAGTTTATCGCCAAATTTTAGAAATGCATTTTATTTCGATTTTTGTTTTACACTTGAAATTTTCGACCAGCTAGGAAAATTTTTATTTTAAGAATTTAATAGTGGTGTATCAATATCACAAGCTGAGAAAATTTCAAATTTTCTTATGGTGTTATCAGAAATGTTGTAGTTTTTCTGGTTTTCTGACAATAACAATTTAAAACTGATATCGCACAACACAATGCATACTATGCGTATGTATTATTGCAGGCTTGCAATTCCGTCACTTTTTTCACCTTTAGTCACTTTTTTCATAGTGTATCACAGCAAAAGTCTGTTGTTGAAAAAAGAAAATCTGAATTAATAACAAAATATTTTAATAAAAGACCAAAAATGGGATGCTCTAATCTTATTTTTCTTATTAAAATGTAATTAGTCGTATGGTTTCCAGAATTGAGTGATTTTAAAAAGTCGTAAAGAAGTTCTTGAAATCTACATTTGTACTGAAATGTACATTTAATACATTAAAGTAATTTACGTCAAAGCACACATTTCTCTTTTTCTTTTTCTTCACAATTTTTGTTTAGATACTCTAATCTAGCTATGTACATATTTCAAAACATCATTAATATATGCAGAAAATTGTGATTATAAAATTAATGTATTGTATGTATTCAAATCTAATTTATAGATTTTCTTGAATAAAAAGTGATGTTGAGTTGGGTTAAACAAAATTTTTAACCTTTTTTGTATTGACGTTTAAATCATGTCTTGCATGAATCATTTGATTTAGAGTTAAAATAAATAGAAAAATCTTAATAATAGCATCTGTAATCAAGAGGAAAAAAAATCGCTTTTTTTTAATGTTTAGTCACTTTTTAGTAACTTATTCTGTATTATTTGTTACTTTTCTCACATTTTTGAAAGTACCTCAGCAGTTGCAAGCCTGTTATTACTATGCAAGATCGTGTTTAGTGAAAGATATTACATATGATAATTCTGACGAAAGTTTTCGTTTTCTGACGAAATGTATTCGGATGAAAACGTATTCAAAAGACGGCTAGCCTCACTAATACTTACAAAAAGAGGTTGTTTAAATGAATTATTTTATTTTATACTCAAAATTATCATAAACTATTTTAGTGTATTATCAGTGTAAGTTGCTTACAAAATGTAAACAACTTTTAAACTTATCATTTTCCTTGTGTGCCGCCAAATTTTGAAATCGTTAAAAATGGGCCGAGCCGAAAAAATAAAAGGCTGAGATCACTACTGTAAATTATGTTTTGATCTTTTTCATTCGGAGGTTAAAGTGAAGACTTCCCAATTCACTAGGTACTCTGTAAAATTCAATTAACTTTACCTTTATAACAAAGAGACCGAAATTGAAAATGTAATATTTTTCAGGGGACAAAGGATCTCTTTTATTCTGGAACATTTCTTTTGGAATTTCAAGGTAAGAGAATCAATTTATTTTTGTAATCTTTCTGAACGTTTAAAATCCCAAATAATTCAGTGAAACTCCCTTGTTGGGAATTGTAAATACACATGTTCCCTCTTGTATTCAACTTTATTTTTTGATCCAGTCTTCTAAAAGTTATTTGTTTGTAGTGCTGTTATGTTACGCTTCTAAATGGGCTTGGATTCGATTCCAAAGAAAGATTTGACAATGACAAAAAATGGGTTACTGTTTTGATAAAATCATCCCTATCAGGATGCGTACCATCCCCTAGTCATAAAAACCCGTATTACTTTAAATAAAATTCATATTAAGGTTTAAAATTGTTTTTAGTGTTTTGGGGGTCTTAATATATGATGCATATATTTACGAAAACATTATATTTAGTCACAAATCACAGATCACGTTATATGTACATCTTAAGCCGGTAATCATTGTTCTAATGTTCTAAACCAAAACTGAATTCTCATGCTTTTTTTTTCTATCTGGTGTTGCCAGATTCCCCTTAATTATGAGTTCTTTTATTCTGGCTGTTGCCAGATACATTACATCTTTCTATTCCCTCCTAATGAAATTTTACTTTGCATTTCTATTAGAATAAATATAAAACTTTCAAATTGCATTTTATAACTCTACTTTTATTTTTATTGCAGAAAATTTCCGCTATACAACTAAAGTGCATTTAAGTATTGAGTAGAAATATTTAAATATAAATTATGTAAAATAATTTTTCTAACCCTATTATAAACGTAATACACAAAATACATACACATACACAAATAAATCTATACTCTAAAACACAGCAAAAAATAATATAAATGTTTGATTCTGTACATTGGTTAGTATAATGGTACCCCCGAGTGTTTTAATAATGCCTAGTTATATCAGAAGAATATTAACATTCTTCTAATAGTAGCCGTACTAATATCTAGTACAACGACACTAAATGTTAGACCAAACAAATTCTTATTCAAGCAGAGCATCAAGACTTCTTAGTAAATTCAATTGAATCTGTAATTAAAATGATAATTTCTTATAAAACTTTTACCGGTATATTTTCATATTATAATATTTTCATATTCGTGATTGAAATTTTTTATAATTGCCTTTCCTATACCACTTGTGGCGGTGTATTTAAAAATTTTTACACTGCAGTAACTGCCGTATTTTTTTGTCACCCTGTATTATTAGAAGACAGTTGCAATGCCAGATTATTCCAAAAATATGTGTGCTCATGGTCAGTGCACCCACATTAAATGTTAGGGCAGTCGTATTGACATTCCTGCATTGCAACGTCTTCTTAGCCAGATCAAGCAAATCTCTACTCGACTTGTCGTCAATTTCTGTAGCACTTGTGGCGATGTATTTAAACATTTTTACACTGCAGTAACTGCCGTATTTTTTGTCACCCTGTATTATTAGAAGACAGTTGCAATGCCAGATTATTCCAAAAATATGTGTGCTCATGGTCAGTGCACCCACATTAAATGTTAGGGCAGTCGTATTGACATTCCTGCATTGCAACTGGTCTTCCGAGGAAGATCAAGCAAATCTCTACTCCACTTGTCGTCAATTTCTGTAGCACTTGTGGCGATGTATTTAAATATTTTTACACTGCAGTAACTGCCATTTTTCTTCACTATGTATTATTAGAAGACAGATGCAATGCCAGATTATTCCAAAAATATGTGTGCTCATGAACAGTGCACCCACATTAAATGTTAGGACAGTCGTATTGACATTCCTGCATTCCAACCTGTCGTCCGAGGAAGATCAAGCAAATCTCTACTCAACATGTCGTCAAGTTCTTTAGCACTTGTGGCGATGTATTTAAATATTTTTACACTGCAGTTACTGTCATTTTTCTTTAGTATGTATTACTAGAAGACAGATGCAATGACATATTATTCCTAAAATATATGTGCTCATGGTCAGTGCACCCACATTAAATGTTAGGGCAGTCGTATTGACATTCCTGCATTGCAACTTGTCTTCCCAGCAAGATCAATTACATCTCTACTCGACATGTCGTAAATTTCTATAGCTGTTGTGACGATGTATTTAAATATTTTTACACTGCAGTAACTGTCATATTTCAACACTATGTATTACTAGAAGACAGTTGCAATGCCAGATTATTCTAAACATATGTGTGCTCATAGTCAGTGCACCCACATTAAATGTTAGGGCCGCCGTCTTGGCATTCCTGCATTGCAACTAGTCTTCCCAGTAAGATGAAGAAAATCTCTACTCGACATGTCGTATTAAAACTGCAGTTACTGTCATTTTTCTTCACTATGTATTACTAGAAGGCTGTTGCAATGCCAGATTATTCCAAAAATATGTGTACTCATCTTTAGTGCACCCACATTAAATATTAGGTCTGTCGTATTGACATTCCTGCATTGCAACTTGTCTTCCGAACAAGATGAAGCAAATCTCTACTCGATATGTCATAAATGTCTGTAGCACTTTTGACGATGTATTTAAATATTTTTACACTGCAGTAACTGTCATATTTCAACACTATGTATTACTAGAAGACAGTTGCAATGCCAGATTATTCTAAACATATGTGTGCTCATAGTCAGTGCACCCACATTAAATGTTAGGGCCGTCGTCTTGGCATTCCTGCATTGCAACTTGTCTTCCCAGTAAGATGAAGAAAATCTCTACTCGACATGTCGTATTAACACTGCAGTTACTGTCATTTTTCTTCACTATGTATTACTAGATGGCTGTTGCAATGCCAGATTATTCCAAAAATATGTGTACTCATCTTTAGTGCAACCACATTAAATGTTAGGGCTGTCTTATTGACATTCCTGCATTGCAATTTGTCTTCCGAGCAAGATGAAGCAAATCTCTACTGGACATGTAAATTTCTATAGTACTTGTGAGGATGTATTTAAATATTTTTACATTGCAGTAACTGTCCTTCTTCTTCACTGTGTATTACTAGAAGGCTGTTGCAATGCCAGATTATTCCAAAAATATGTCTACTCACCTTTAGTGCACCCACATTAAATATTAGGGCTGTCGTATTGACATTCCTGCATTGCAATTTGCCTTCCGAGCAAGATGAAGCAAATCTCTAGTCGACATATCGTAAATGTCTGTAGCACTTGTGGCGATGTATTTAAATATTTTTACACTGCAGTAACTGTCATTTTTCTTCACTGTTTATTACTAGAACAGTTGCAATACCAGATTATTCCAAAAATATGTGTTCTCATGGTCAGTGCACCCACATTAAATGTTAGGGAAGTCTATTGACATTCCTGCATTGAACTTGACTTCCCAGCAAGATCAAGCAAATCTCTACTCGATATGTCGTAAATTTCTATAGCACTAGTGACGATGTATTTAAATATTTTTACATTGCAGTAACTGTCCTTTTTCTTCACTGTTTATTACTAGAAGGCTGTTGCAATGCCAGATTATTCCAAAAATATGTGTAGTCATCTTTAGTGCACCCACATTAAATATTAGGGCTGTCGTATTGACATTCCTGCATTGCAATTTGCCTTCCGAGCAAGATGAAGCAAATCTCTACTGGACATGTCGTAAATTTCTATAATACTTGTGAGGATGTATTTAAATATTTTTACTCTGGAATAACTGTCTTTTTTTTTTTTCACTGTGTATTACTAGAAGGCTATTGTAATGCCAGATTATTCCAAAAATACGTGTACTCGTCTTTAGTGCACCCACATTAAATGTTAGGGCTGTCGTATTGACATTCCTGCATTGCAACTTGTCTTCCGAGCAAGATGAAGCAAATCTCTACTCGACATATCGTAAATTTCTGTAGCAGTTTTGATGATGTATTTAAATATTTTTACACTGCAGTAACTGTCATTTTTCTTCAATATGTGTAACTAGAAGACAGTTGCAATGCCAGATTATTCCAAAAATATATGTACTCATGGTCAGTGCACCCACATTAAATGTTAGGGAAGTCGTATTGACATTCCTGCACTGCAACGTTTTCCCAGCAAGATCAAGCAAATCTCTACTCGACATGTTATGAATTCCTATAGCACTTGTGACGATATATGTAAATATTTTTACACAGCTGTGACTGTCATATTTCAACACTATGTATAACTAGAAGACAGTTGCAATGCCAGATTATTCCAAAAATATATGTACTCATGGTCAGTGCACCCACATTAAATGTTAGGGCAGTCGTATTGACATTCCTGCATTGCAACTTGTCTTCCCAGCAAGATCAATTACATCTCTACTCGACATGTCGTAAATTTCTATAGCTGTTGTGACGATGTATTTAAATATTTTTACACTGCAGTAACTGTCATATTTCAACACTATGTATTACTAGAAGACAGTTGCAATGCCAGATTATTCTAAACATATGTGTGCTCATAGTCAGTGCACCCACATTAAATGTTAGGGCCGTCGTCTTGGCATTCCTGCATTGCAACTTGTCTTCCCAGTAAGATGAAGAAAATCTCTACTCGACATGTCGTATTAACACTGCAGTTACTGTCATTTTTCTTCACTATGTATTACTAGATGGCTGTTGCAATGCCAGATTATTCCAAAAATATGTGTACTCATCTTTAGTGCAACCACATTAAATGTTAGGGCTGTCTTATTGACATTCCTGCATTGCAATTTGTCTTCCGAGCAAGATGAAGCAAATCTCTACTGGACATGTAAATTTCTATAGTACTTGTGAGGATGTATTTAAATATTTTTACATTGCAGTAACTGTCCTTCTTCTTCACTGTGTATTACTAGAAGGCTGTTGCAATGCCAGATTATTCCAAAAATATGTCTACTCACCTTTAGTGCACCCACATTAAATATTAGGGCTGTCGTATTGACATTCCTGCATTGCAATTTGCCTTCCGAGCAAGATGAAGCAAATCTCTAGTCGACATATCGTAAATTTCTGTAGCAGTTTTGACGATGTATTTAAATATTTTTACACTGCAGTAACTGTCATTTTTCTTCACTGTTTATTACTAGAACAGTTGCAATACCAGATTATTCCAAAAATATGTGTTCTCATGGTCAGTGCACCCACATTAAATGTTAGGGAAGTCTATTGACATTCCTGCATTGAACTTGACTTCCCAGCAAGATCAAGCAAATCTCTACTCGATATGTCGTAAATTTCTATAGCACTAGTGACGATGTATTTAAATATTTTTACATTGCAGTAACTGTCCTTTTTCTTCACTGTTTATTACTAGAAGGCTGTTGCAATGCCAGATTATTCCAAAAATATGTGTAGTCATCTTTAGTGCACCCACATTAAATATTAGGGCTGTCGTATTGACATTCCTGCATTGCAATTTGCCTTCCGAGCAAGATGAAGCAAATCTCTACTGGACATGTCGTAAATTTCTATAATACTTGTGAGGATGTATTTAAATATTTTTACTCTGGAATAACTGTCTTTTTTTTTCACTGTGTATTACTAGAAGGCTATTGCAATGCCAGATTATTCCAAAAATACGTGTACTCGTCTTTAGTGCACCCACATTAAATGTTAGGGCTGTC
The DNA here is from genome assembly GCA_032207245.1 of Pardosa pseudoannulata. Classification (NCBI taxonomy): domain Eukaryota; kingdom Metazoa; phylum Arthropoda; class Arachnida; order Araneae; family Lycosidae; genus Pardosa; species Pardosa pseudoannulata. Next base: position 64,158,158 of record CM063505.1, on the reverse strand, counting down.
GTATTGACATTCCTGCATTGCAACTTGTCTTCCGAGCAAGATGAAGCAAATCTCTACTCGACATATCGTAAATTTCTGTAGTACTTGTGCCGGTATATTTAAATATTTTTACACTGCAGTAAATATTATGTCACCCTGTATTATAGAAGACATTTGCAATGCCAGATTATTCTAAAATGTGTACTCATAGTCAGTGCACCCATATTAAATGTTAGGGCAGTCGTATTGACATTCCTGCATTGCAACTGAACTTCCGGAATCAAGAAATCTATATCAATGAAATGAAAATTTTTATTGTTTTTTAATATTTTTACACTGCAGACTGTCATTTTTGTCACCCTGTATTAATAGAAGAATTGCAATGCCAGATTATTCTAAAAATATGTACTCATTGTCAGTGCACCCATTGTTAGATAGTCTGATTTTTATGAATGCTGTGATTGTTCCACCAATTGAAGAAATCTATACAGTTAAAATGAATTTTTTAGCAAATTGGTTATTGTTTTTTACTATTTACTGCAGTAACTGTCATATTTGTCACCCTGTATTAATAGAAGACAGTTGCAATGCCAGATTATTTAAAAATATGTGTTTATCATAGTCAGTGCACCATTAAATGTTAGGGTAGTCGTATTGACATTCCTGCATTACTGATCTTCCGGCAATTAACAAGTATAAAAATGAAAATTTTTAGTGTTTATTTTTACACTGCAGAAATACTTTTTTTTTGTCACCTGTATTAATAGAAGACAGATGTAATGGCAGACATTATCTAAATAGATGTATTCATGTCAGTGCACCCAATTTAACGTGTAAATTGACTGATTCATGCAGCTGAACTAGTTTTCTCGGGAAAACTCAGCTAAATCCATAGTTAAAAATTATTTTCTTATAGCAATTATGTGAAGTTTGATATTTTTTAACTGCAGTATTTTTTAATATTTTCCTTAATTTCCTTCATAAATTCATGTTTGTCAAATTCTGCCTTATTTAATTATAGATGCAGTTTCCGATGTCATATTAAAAATGTGAAAATGTTTATTGCCCCAACCGCTTAACTGTCTCAGGATTTTCCTATAATTTCGTAATGTAACTTACCTTCCACAGTCCATAGTCGTGGGCAAATTTCTGTCATATGGACTATCATCAAACTCACCACTCTTTACAAACACATTTTATTACTAACACAAACAAAACCGGTAGAATAATTTATTTAAAAAAAAAAAAAATCTAGAGTAGAGCTATATTTGTCGCCCTCTAATAGCGAAAATTAAGTCTCAATGACTATTTTGTCGCTCATAAACAAGATGCAACTTTATGAATTAGATTAAGTGTTCTAAAATGTATTTTTCAGTAATGCAAATTTTTATAATAGATACGCTGTAATATTATATAAATCTTAAACAATCACAAATGTAAATGAAAATTTATAACCCGATTAAATTACGAATATCTGTTTGGTTGTTGAGTATTTTACATGCAACATGGATATAAACATTTAATAAATTCTGAAATAACTTTCTCATGTGACTTAGATTAATTTTATTTTAATGTTATTTAATAGATATTTCTACTTTTTAAGCGTGTGCCTTAGAAAATTGTATATAAATAAAATTTTATAAAAAATGTTTAAATAGTTAGGTATTTTCAGTTGTTCCTAAAGAATTAGTTTTACTGAATGAACCCCCGCATCTTTTTTTTTCTTTTTTCTCCTTTTTATACTTATTTTATATTTAAATTGTTGTTTTATGATTTTTAACTGCAGTTTTTATTTCCTTCATTTTCTATGTTGTTGAATTCAAATGCCTTTAATTAAAGAATGCAGTTACGATGTCATATTAAAAAAGCATGTGAACTCATTTTTATTCCAATTAATACGTCTCTGTGATTTTCTAAATTTCGTATAAGGTAATGTGTTTATGTGAGCCATACATTATGATTTCACGACGGTAATCAGACAAATTGCTTTCCTATAAGTTCCGTCTTTCGAGAATGATGACGACTATAAAAACAATAATTACAAAGTAATTCGTGACTACCAGGGAACTGAAGAAAATCACTCAAAAATTCGTGAAACCCGTATACCTAAGTATATTGATCAGAGCTATCATTTGGATAACTCCTAGTTACCACTACGAATATAATCTATTACCGTATACAATATCAAGATCTAGCACTGCTGAGGAGAATCAATGCAGTTTTATAATACAAAGGTAAATTATTCCTTTACAGTCCAGAGTCCGTACTTCCAGCCATTTCTGTCATCATCTGATTGGTTATATCCTTACCATTTCGTGTTCGAATACTAGCATGGATTTCGTAATTATCGGCTTAAACTGTAGGTCCCGGTCTCATTAGCCCTCGTGTTGCAGAAAGTAGACCGTAGCACCAAACCAAACCAAATCATTTCTGTCATCATCAGGACTATCACCAAACACACCACTCTTTACACATTTTATTAGTAACGCACACAAAAACGGTACAATGACTAAAAAGAGCATAAACAAAATCAAACTAGAGCGCCATCTATCGTCGTCTACTAGCGAACAATATTTAAGTCTCCATGACTATTTCAGGCTTGCAATTCCGTCACTTTTCTCACCTTTAGTCACTTTTTTTACAATTGGTCACTTTTAGTCACTTTTTTAAGTAAACAGTCACTTTTTTCATGGTGTATCACAGCAAAAGTCTGTTGTTGAAAAAAGAAAATCTGAATTAATAACAAAATATTTTAATAAAACACCAAAAATTGTATGCTCTAATCTTATTTTTTTTTTTTTATTAAAATGTAATTAGTCATATCGTTTCCAGAATTCAGTGATTTTAAAAAGTCGTAAAGAAGTTCCTGAAATCTACATTTGTACTGAAATGTACATTTAATACATTAAAGTAATTTAGGTCAAAGCACACATTTTTCTTTTTCTTTTTCTTCACAATTTTTGTTTAGATACTCTAATCTAGCTATGTACGTATTTCAAAACATCATTAATATATGCAGAAAATTGTGATTATAAAATTAGTGTATTGTATGTATTGAAATCTAATTTATAGATTTTCTTTAATAAAAAGCAATGTCGAGTTGTGTTAAAAAAAAATTTTAACCTATTTGTATTTGACAGTAAAATCATGTCTTGCATGAATCATTTCATTTCGAGTTAAAATAAATAGAAAAATCTTAAAAGCATCTGTAATCAAGAGGAGAAAAAAAATCAATTTTTTCAATGTTTAGTCACTTTTTAGTCACTTATTTTGTATTATTTGTCACTTTTCTCACCTTTTTGAAAGTACATCAGCAGTTGCAAGCCTGCTATTTTGTCGCACAGTCATCAACATGCATGCAAGCTCTTAATGAATTAAATTAATAGTGTTCGTTAAAATGTCATTTTTCAGTAAATGCAAATACTGTATAATAAAACGTAGGTAATATTCATAGTGTAACTCTTATAAACAAACATCCAATGTAAATGGTAAAAAATATAGACAGACTGGAAATCGGACGAATATGGGCTGCTTGGATGTTAAGTATTTTACAGCGTTGGCACCACTATGGATATTTAAACATTTAATGAATTGGGGAAATAACTGTTCACATCGTGACTCAGCTGAATTTTATTTTTATTAGAAATTTCTATTTTTTGAGCGTGTGCTTTAGAAATCTCGGATATACTAATAAAATTGTATAAAAATGTGTTTAAACTTTGTTATTTTCAATTGTCCTCCTAAAAGTATTATTCCATTATATATAATTTCCTGGTTGAACCTCCGCATCCATCTCTTTTCTCCGTTTTACAGGCTTATTTTGGTCAAAGTAACTTGTTGTTTATTAATTGTTTTAGTACTTTTTAATTTTTCAATCTTGCCGAATGATGGCAGATTGGTTAGGGTGCTGGCCTTCGGTACCGGAGTTCGTGGGTTCGAATCCCACATTGGCATGGATGTTCGTAGCCGTTCGGAATCTGCTTTAAGCTGTAGGTCCCGGTCTCATTAGCCCTCGTGTTGCAAAAAGTAGACCGTAGTGCTCCAAACCAAACCCAAACTTTAAAATTTATTGTGCTTTATGCTTTTAGCTTTTACCTTCTAATGTTTCATCATTTTACCTTTTACGTACCTTTCCTGTGTACTTGAGTTTATATACAGTAGACATTTCTATAATTTTTTAAAAAATGTTACGGTTTTACCTTTGCTGGTTTTAGCCTGTTCTGTTTCCGGATTAGGACACTTTTATCTGTTATGTCTTGTTGTATTTACGAAAAAACACCTTGTGCTTGGCGCTTATGTCCTAAATAGGACCTTGCGCCGTAAAACTTTAATCAACAATCCAACCATTATATTTAAATATAGATATATTTGTGTTAAACTATTCTATTAAAATCAGGGTTTCGAACCGTAATTTTTTTTGTTCCTGTTTTCGTTCCGGTTCAACTAAAAAATTAATATCGGTTCAGTTCCGGTTTTCGCTCCGCCAAAAATAACTGTTTTCGTTTCAGTTCCAAATGAATAATTTCATTTTATGTATATTCTTATTTGTACTAAAAATATAATTCTATCATAAACAAAAAATGCAATTCTATCAAAATTTAGAAGATTTTATTCTTTTTTTAATTGGTACACTATGTGAATTGATACAAACAGCAGGTACGATAAGAGCGGCGAGCATTGGCATTGTTATCCATTATCAAAATCGCATTTGACAACTAGGTTCATGATTACCCACATTCGTCGTTTGACTCTCACATCGTGCACTTGGCCTTGCAATAATTATGTAAAAAATATATTATTTATTTAACATATGAAAATTGCCTCTAATTATTAATATATCTTCTAACGTGGTTTCACTGAGATTACTTCTGTTGTCTCGGAGAATAAATTTCAAACCTGAAAACGCTCTTTCAACACTAACTTGTGTAGCTGGAGCTGCCAAAACACCACCATTGCAATCTTATACAAGTGCGGATATGTAATTATAAAGTTGACGTTAAATTAGAAATATTGATAAGTTGGTAACAGTAACAAAATGACTGAAAGATATATCGAACCGAAATAAACCGATATTTTTTTCGGTTCAGTTCCGGTTTTCGTTCCGACCAAAATAACGGTTTTTTCCGGTTTTCGGTTCAGTTCCGGTTCGAAGCCCTGATAAAAATATAGATATTTTAAATAACTGATATTTGATACTCTTAATTTTTTTTTCTTTTTTCCATGTTGCATGCTACGGAGATTTTTGAGATCAAAGGCCTGATTCATCTCTTCTGGTTATTGTCTTAAAGAATATAAAGTTTGATTTCTCTCTAGGTAAGTAAATTCAGATTTATAATTGATTATTTTAAATACTCATGTCTAACCCCTTAACTGCCACTGGCGTATATATACGTCCTGCGCAGTCAGTGCTTTAATACACATTCATATACATCCGTCTCCCTGTTGTATATTTCTCAGTCATTTCAAATTTGTCATTTAACACGTTGACCGCCAGACGCATTTTCGATGGTTTGCCCAAGGCGCCGAAGGGAACTTTTCATTATGCGACGCATATGTTAAAATACAGGCAGACATGCTAACTACTCCGGAGTTGCTCTGGAAGAATGAGAAAAATTGATAACTCCGGAAAGTCCTCAGATTGCTCTTTAAAAAAAAAAAAAAAAAAAAACTTTTGAACTGCTAAAAGATTACAATTTAGCAATTAACCCTTTAAAGTTCACTATTGAAAATCCTTTGGGGGTTTAATGGAATTAGGTTATAATTGATATCTATGAACCATATATATATATAAAAAATCAAAAATATTAAAATTGTTTCTGTAGGGGGTGGTAGTTTTAACTGTGAAACTATCTATCCCCTTGTAGGGCTAAAAAATAATACATTCTTAATATTTTAATAATATTTATAGAACACTGCATAATTATCATGAAAATGATGTAACAGATAGTTAAACTATTTATATATTGGACTATTATAGATTTATATTTAGATTTATAGATATTGCTATTTATAGTTAAAACTATTTATATTTTGGGTAGGTATATTTATCTGAGGTCATGATGGAGAAAAATCAAATACCTACTTTTTTAGTTTAAACAAGTATATTTTAAAGACAAAAATAAATTGTGTGTAGTGCTACCATTTATTAATAGTTTGAAGTGTCAAAAACATCCAAAGAAATCATTACTATACCTCTAAAGAGAAAAAAAAATATTTTAACAGGTGTTTTCACTACGAAACCATTGTTCTTTAAAGGGTTAAATACAAAGTTGTGTAAAAAATACTTCTGAATATTACTCTTTCCACGCTGTAATGCTGCATGTTAAAGAGTTTTCAGTATTGTGCGGAAAAACCAAACTGTATTTATTGGAAATTTGAAAAGACAAACTCCCTAATGATAGAAAAATGCAAAAAATATTTGAATCAGGGTCTATGTTGTTACGAGGAACACTGTTCTGAAAAATAAGTTGTTAAAGTTAAAAAATGCTCATACATTTTTAAAAATATAAATTTTAATATACCTTTTACGTTTTAGTACTCTGTAAATATTTTAAATTTAATTTTAATTTAGAAACCAATAAGATATGTACTGATGTATAATAATCTGTAATTAGCATGTTAAAATTTCAAACCACGCTGTTGCTCCTGACAAGTGCTTGAATGCTGGCATGTCTGTACAGGGGGTTTCATATTGAATGAGACAAAAAGAAAACATGATTGTGAACGTTGTAATTAATATATTTCGAAAATTCAAATTTACCTCAAAACTACATTTATTCAAGTTTCTACAGGTGTTCAATATGTGCCCACGACAAATGTCTACATGGTAATCAAGCTCCTGTTAGCTAATGTTACATGGACATTTTCCGTGCACCAAAATCGCAAATTATGGCGATTAACTTTGTCACATAAGTGGAACGTGGCTTCATCGGTAAACACCAGTGTGTTCTCGAAACCATTCACGTCGAGCTTTTCTTGAAATTTCACACAGAAATTCTTACGCAACGGTTTGTCAGTAGGTTTTAAAGCCTGGATCATATATCTGTACGGCTTGAATTGGAGACGCTTCCGTAAAACACTCCACACCGTTGTGTGAGGGACAGCTAGTTCTACACTTGCACCTCGCGTTAATTTTGAGGGACTCCGCAAAAACGTATCACGAATTCTTTCAACTACTTCGTGTTTTGTTTCTTTTCGTCCTGGGCTTTTGTTCTTGCATAAGCAGCCGGTATCCTGGAACTGCTTCACCCACCTGCTTATGTTATGCCTATGCGGTGGTTCTTTATGAAATTTCGTGCGAAAATGTCTTTGCACAACAGTTACCGAGGAGGTTTTGGCATATTCGAAAACGCAGTACGCTTTCTCCTGCATGGACGACATTTTGTTTAACAGCGCCTCTAGTGGCGAGTTCGTCATTCGATAATTTTTCCCTGTTGCCAAATAAAACTTGTATAATTGTAGTTGCAGAATAAATTTGTTTCGGCTGAATAAATCCATTACGGCAGTCACACTGCGCTATTCTTTTTGTCCCATTCAATATGAAACACCCTGTATTTGCAGCAGATAAAATGAGTTATGAAATCGTGCTTGAAGCAGTTTTAGTGGTGAAGGTTGTTGGGCTATAATAGTTTATTACAAGGCCATGATTGGGTTGTGTAGTAGTCATAATCCATTATTTAAAAACATTATTTAAAAACATGTCATGTATGGCAAAAAAAAAAAAAATAATACATTCGTTCTAAAGTAAACAAAATATTTATTTAACTATAACAAATAAGTAGGTGCAAAAGTGAAATGATAAACAAAGAATTTCCCAGACAAGGCTTTTTGCACAACATAATAAATCCTATAGAATAATTAACAGTACCTAATATATGCACATAGGTATTTAGCTCAGCCAATTCATATTAACCATCGACGAGGTAGAGGTAACAATTTCGTCGGGACTTCGTGCAAGCGAGGGGAGAAACGAAACGGAAAACCAAAAAACCAGTGCCAGATTTAGTCTTCGCCTTTATTATGGCATGGATGTTTGAAGCTGTTCGGAATCGGCTTTAAACTGCAGGTCCCGGTCTCATTAGCCCTCGTGTGCAAAACAGTAGACTGTAGCGCTCCAAACCAAAGCAAACCAAATTGCCTGTATTTAATACTACACCCAGCATCCAGATAGTCCCAGAGTTGCTCCACTTTGTCATAGGTTCCTTATTGCTGATACATTACAATTTGCGTGTCTGACAGAGGTCACCGGTGATTCCTACGGCGCGGTAGGCAATTGTTACGATTGTCCTTTTCTTTAAATAATCGTGCTTCCATTGCTAAGTGATTCTCATTTTTTAGCATTCAAAACAGCTAGGAAGAACTAGAGAAAAGAATTTGAAGTGGTGACATTTTGTTCCAATTGCGTTGATTCATTTTTTCTTTGCCTGAAATGTTTCAATCGGACTCATTGTCGTGAAGCTCTCGTTTAAGTTTAGGTATTTATTTACCAGTGGCACGCGGTCCATATGTGCAGGGTGTCCACTGCACACCCTAGCAAAATTGAGGGACAATAATTTTCTGCACCTCTGTCTACCTATTTTTATATGGTATATAATAAATATTATTTATAATATATTCATATGTTGATTTGCTTGCTTGTATTCTCGCAGTGCGTGCGGTACTAGGTGCTGCACCACGTAGCTCGTTCAAAAGCAAACATAAGAAATTTTATGTGTACGAACTGCTCACTAGAAGAAAATCAGACTTTTTATGTATGGGCTACTGGAGAAGCACAGCATATTAGCACTGAGGCAAGTGTAGCTATTTTTCCTGCACTTGGCATTCATAATCATCCGAAGGTACGGTTTATTAAGCGTTGTATGAGAGCGGGTACTTACGTGCTAAAACGTTTTCAGTTTTTTAACTGATTATTTGGCCATACGATTTTGCAGACGGTTAATGTTTTAATTTATATATTGTAAGATTGTTTCCTTGAAAATATAAAATATTTCATCAATATAAAGGGAAATGTTTAAGTGTGGTAAAGTAATTTCGGTGATGTATTCTATTTACAGAAATAATTCGCTGAAAAAAAATTTTGTTTTGTTAGACAAAAGAAAAACAAATTTTAACAGAACAGTCCAAATTTTACCATTCAATGTGTTTTACAGACGGTATATAAGTTATATCTGTAACACCATATCCCTGATTCTGTTTTTAAAAATTGCCAATATGTTTTTCGCAGAATGATTTCCAAATGTTAAAAACAATTAATATAATTTAATCCGCTGACCGAACGAGAAACAGTTCGTTCTATTGCTCCAGCGTGCAGTAAAATCCTCTGCGCGTGGACTGGACTTTCGGTTTGACGGCACCAATGAGCATCCTGATGAGGCACCGCAAAGGCGGGAGCCGTGTGGTGCTACGTTTTTTTCTGAAAATATAAGTTTTTCTTGGAAATATACGCTTTCCGTTATTATTAGTAATACTGATAGACGTATGGATTTTGTGTACAAATGAATAATAAACGTTAAAAAAGTGTTTAATGTACATTTTTATGGTTTTATTATTATCATCATTATTATTGTTGTTGCTCTCTGCACACCCTGCATGAACACCCAACGCACGCCACTGGTATTTACCTATGATCAAATTTGTAGTGGTTATTATTTTGTAAGTCACAAAGACTAAATATTATTTGGGTTGCGTTGTGTAGATATTTAAGTACTAAATTCAACCACCGGTTCTGAGATACTAGACTTAAAATAAAAAAAAAACTAATAAGCTGAAATAAGAATGACTGAAATCAGCTTAAAATAAAAAAAAGCAAATTTATTATTATATATACATGATTTCCGCGCACCTGGAAAATCATGGATTTAGACAGTGGATTATTTTTGTCATCTAAAGTCTTGATTTTTCAAGTAAAATGAGTAAAAGTCATGGAAAGTCATGGATCCGCTACACTACCGATTAAAAAAAAATGCATTGAATTGTTTAATTCAATTTTTACTTGTCATTTGGCTGAAGTTACTGAGTTTGGTATTCATGTATTATCTTATTGACCATATTGCCAAGTAAAATTTGTTCACCAAGGAAACTCAAAGCAAGAAAGCTTAATGGGTGGGTAAATGTATATTATTCTGGTTTTTCCTTAAATTGTAGATTAAAATTTTATTAATATAATATTCAGTATTTTTTAATAAGAATTAGTTTTTTCGATTTTTGCACGAAATATAAAGTTTATTTCTAGGATATTGGGTTGAATAAACATTATAGGGTTATATTTCGGAATGGCTATTAGGTCCGGTTCATGGGTCACCTGATAATACCAAACCAAAACCCTGAATAAAAATCAAATTGGAAACATTTTATTGTTGATTGAAAAATTGCTATAGGATTAAACTTAGGTATGTAGATACAACAATTTATTTTTATGTATCAGTTTATTAACACATATTAAGTAAGTTTATAGTTTTTTATGATAAAATTCCTGTCATTTCTCTAAAAGCATATATATTATTTGTATGTACATCAGAAGTTTTATTCATATATACTTTAACGAAAGATTTTTAACGTCATGGAAAATTATCTGCTAAATCAGGGAAAGTCATGAAAAGTGATGGATTTGAAAAATTTTACTTTGGCAGATACCCTGTATATACACACATTTACATACAATCTGATTTAATCTTAATAAAATTTACTTTTTCAACACGTTCATTTAGGTGCCACAGTAATTTAGATCTGACAATAATTTTCTATCACTTAGATAACTATATATCAGAGGACCTAATCTCAATTTCAAAATTTTAAAATCAGTACCTTTGTGGGTCTGTATGGTGTGCCAAGACGGTACTCCGGTCAAACGATCTTATTAAATGACGTTGATATTTTGCGTGTTATCTAAATTGGTGGGACGACAATGTTGACTCCAGTTTCACTACTGGTCTCGGCCTTCTAAATAACTTGGGGCAATTTTGAAAAGCGGTTGAGCTGGAAACTTTTGGTACTTGCGAAATGTCGAGGTCTTTCTTCGCCAACTCCTTTGATCCCCGTAGTCTGTCCTCGAGTCCTGAACACTTGCCGTCGAACTCGCGACCTCCGAACTTCTCTACTCTGCTCGACTCGACTGCCGAACACACTCTTGACTTTTCTTTATTTTTTGTATTTTTCATCTGTGTCCATTCTTATCTCTCTTCGTCCAACCAGGAGAGCTGTAAAAAGACAATTTACTAAAAAAAAAAAAAAAAAATGGGAATATGTTCTTGAAACATTTCATACACAAAAATAAGAACCATTAAAAAAAGAAAGGTAAAGGACTATTAAAAATACTTCTACTCAGATTTGATTTTTCTAATTAAATGTCGAATGTCGATATTGAGTACTGAAACTTAAAATAAAGAAAAAATTAAAAATAAACTATAGTACAAATAGTTGACTAATTTAAAAAATATAAAAGGTGAGAAAAATACTACCATTTGGTTGTAAAAATAAAGTACATAATGCTGATTTATTTAAAATAAATTTAAAAAGAAAAAGTGAGAAATGTACTGACATCCAGTCGGATATCCGGCTGAAACTCTGGCCAGATATCCGGTATCCACCCAATTCGACATCCGTTGCATCCTTGGTTTATATAGGATACTAATGTACAGTAATTAAGAAACAGCTTAAAATTATGATTTAATATAATGCTGTACGTCTCTCGGAGACGTCAGTCTACTGTGGCACAAGAGACGTCATTGTTCGTAAAGGGATTAAGCTGCAAATCATTTTATGTAGTAATTTTGTACTAATTTACCAAATTGTGAAGTACAAATGAGCATTATTATCGGATAATTAACAAATTACTATTTGATGGATGTGGATTTGATTTACACTACTACTTTTACTGCGTTTGTATAAATAGAACTAACATTTCATGTAGAAAAAACTGAAATATTTCTTCATTAAGTTTTAAAGTATTTAAACTTTAAGGGCAAAACCTTCTGTTCAAGCATTTTTATGATAACTAGACGTTGAGATGTTTGGGTACTGGCCATATCTGATTTCTCTGGGTTTGTTAAACTGCAGTAGAAATTCTTCTACTTGTTGCATTTAAGGGGACACATCACCTTAGCTACTTCAAAATGAGGAATTTTTGTTATTTTTCGATTTACCAAATCTTATTTTTTTATTATGGATATTTGTTGGAAATTTTAGCATTTGTTCTCTGAATCTAGTTAATTATTTTCCTGTAGTTACTTTGTTTCTGGTAAATAAAAACTTTTATATAATAAAATAAAATTGCTTGTTTTCAAAATTTCAAAATTTTGCAATCACACTGCGCGCAGTGGTTCAGTAACACAAACTATATTTCAGCAATAATTTTTTGCATTTTTATAAACAAGAAACATTAGGTATTATTATCTACCTATTTAAAATTTAAAAGTTATCAGAAATTTTACACCAGAGAATGAATTTTCAAAACCTAAAACTTTGAAAAATTAAATTTCAAATACAATACCACGTAATATAAAAAAACTTTCAAAAAAAAGTAAAGTTTCATTGTAGTACTATAATTTACTTACCTTGAAAATTATAGATCCATAAGTACAATAAATTTTTTAGAGTGCGTGCAAGTTTGAAAAACATCATTTTTAGTGAAATGCATTTAAAGTTAAAACTTTAGATATTTTTTATCCTATTTCCATTAAAAAATTTGATAAAAGGGTTTAAAGTTGCCTATATGTACACATTGTCCCTTCTGTTTCTAATATTTTTTCTTACACAGCAATTTTATATCTTTTTTTTTTGCTTTGTAAGCCACTAACATAAGCATTTCAGCCATGATTTGTCGAACGATTCAGCTGTTGATGAATGTTGTATGTAAATGTTCTTGCATAATTACCAATTTATTAAAACAGTTCTTGCATAACACTGGTTCAAACACATGGCCATCATTAAATTCATAAAATACATCATTTACTACTATTTTAACACTATTTGAATCACAGACAGAAGTTTTCAGGTATACTTTCAAAATTATAGAGCAGGATTCTGTGTATAATCTCCTAAACATTTTATGAGCAAAGCTGGCATGCTAAGATCTTTAAAAGTGTCTTTAAACTAATTTTTACTGTGATAGAACAAAAAATTCTCCACGATAATGCGTTAATAACTTTTAAAAAAGAGTGAAGAAAAATAAATGTTATGTTTAGTTTCTGAAAAACTTCGATATCTTTTGCGAGGCAAATATTTACTAGTGCGTTTCGGTTAAGACTGAAATTTGGCGAATGTCGACTTTCACGGTGAATGTCAACATTCACGTAGTCTGGTGTATGTCGGAAATTTTTGCTAAATACCTTTATTTCTAACTTATACCGGTAAACGTCGACATTCACCATGCACTAATGGTGAAAGATGAACATGTTGTATTTTATATTTTCTTTTCCGTAATTAGTGAAATCTGTATACTAGCACATGTAAATGTTGAACATAAAACAACCTACAATCTTAGAACAGAAAATATACCAATAATTAACTGAATTATGTGATTGGCGTTATACTATCTTATTTGTTACAACAATTTAAACTGTTAAAGCAATATCAATTGTACAAGGGTCCCTTACATTTGCATTCAGTAATGAAATTTTTTTTTTGCAATGATAGCGTTTATAGACATGCCCTCCTCTTCTCTAATTAGCTACAGCGGCTTCTTTCAGGACATTTCTTGTAAATAATCTTATTATGTAGAGTAATTTTTCTTATATAAACTGATTACGGGTATAAAGCTGCTTGAGGTTGCTATTTTTGTTTACTAATTTATAAAAGTCTGAGTCTTCTATTCCAACAACAGCCGCCAATACATTTCGAGCATCTTATTACCATGGTCGACATCAGGGACATGTATTCACGCAGTGTCATCAATTTGAGCAGGGAAATTTTCGTTGCATGCATTAGCAGATTCTTTGCGGCCGCTCTGTTAAAGAATAAACTTCTGTTTAGTCAGCTTGATAGAAGGCGTAGTATTGAAGCTCCTCTTCGATATTTTTATTTTGGAATAGACTTTGGAGTATTCATTCATGGTATGTGCATTTTGACATGTGTTTTTAATAATAAAGTGATTTAAAAACTTAATATATTTTTTTTTTTCAACATTCACCATTAGTGCATGGAGATAGTCGACATACATCGGTGATAATCCGAATATATAAGAATATAATCCAACATTCGTCCTTCACCATATTTGGTATATGTTGACATTCTCCAATTTCGGGCTCTCATAGTAAATATTCATAAAGAACATTGATTTTTACCCTGAAGAACTTTGATGTTGTAAGGTTACAAACTTTAAAGAAATTTTCTCAGAAGCAAAGGAATTTCCACAAGGGTAAAAGCATGCGAGAGAAATCTATACACGGTTTCCGCGCACCTGGACAGTAATGGAAAATCATGGATTTAGAAATGGATTAATTTTGTCATGGAAATATGATTTTCTAAGTAAAATGAGTAATCATGGAAAGTCATGGATCCGCTAAGCTAACAATTAAAAAAATAAAATGCCTCTGCAAGTGAATTTCTTTCTGAACGGAAGCGGCTGCTTTTGTCCATAGCGCTTAAGCTGGACTCACATTAACTATTTTTTTTTTACACTGAGACACGTGGCATATTACGGCGCCTTAACTGCGTTGCGAGACAGTTGCTACGAGTGACCAGGAGGTGTTAGTGATCCGATGCGTAGTGTCGCGTTACGATGATTTGCCGATGGTTCAGAAAAAAAGTAGGAATCGGCCTGTTAGGTACAAAGGAATGGAGGGAAATGATATCGAATTCCTTGAGCCGGTGATCGTGTGTATATATTTCGTTGTGAAAAGCGAAACCGTTAAAGATACGAGCATAGAAAAACACACTCATTAGGCAGAGTACACTGCACTGGAAAGGTCGAACATTTCTATCGCAGCAGTACGATTCGATCAGTCATTTTTTTTTCTCGTGTGTTAATGGGGCAAGACCAGGGTAGGTTTCTCTCTGACCCGTATATTCGATTGCTTGATCGTTCATTTCCGAGAATCTGATCAGGGTTGTAATAAAACCCCGGGTTTTTGTATTAGAATCCCAGCCCAGGCAAGTTTCATTAAAAAACAATGTTTTTGCGTAGGGGGGTGTATAAAATCCAGGGGGTTTTTTTATTTGATGGGGGTGATTTTTTTCTCAAACCAACAATATTAATATGCAACATGCGTATGTGTTTTTTGTCTTTTGTTTTGCTTGAAGATACACTGTTTAGAAAGCACCAGAGACATAAACGTATAAGCGACGCAGCGATTTCACTCTTATCAGTCCGGCGTCTCTACGCGATGATTTCCGGTAGATATTGAGAATGCGTTCGCGTATTGTATCGGATATCAGAATGTTTTATTTTATTTTTAAACGCTAGATTTTATTACTAGATGCCGTTACAGATATCAATAAGATTCTTGCTTAAATTGTAGGAAACACAAATCATGCAAACAGCTATATGGGTGAAGAGGGGGATCGCCTGGTATAAAAAACAGTATACATAATAAAAAGTTTACATAATATACAAGTAAACGTTATTAAGTGTATACCCGTGCAAACCCGCGTATGGAAAACTATTATTGACATATACTTTTCAGAAAGAAACTATATTTGAATTTTAAATATGAAACAAAAAAGCAGGGCAGTTTGGGTGTACTAATAAATTGTAGAATTAATACAAAAAAATATAATTATTATTTTGCTTTTATTTAAATTAAATTTATCATATCTTATCTAGCTCCCTAAATATAAAGGCAGAAATTTGTTAAGCATAAACCTGTTTTAGAATGGCAAAGCAGCAATAACAGTGATTATGTTTATTAACAATGCCATAACGAATAAAAGAAAAATTCTCTCGATGGTTAAATTGGGTTTACCAAAGCCGTCTTAAGACCCCAAGCCAGACACACGCATTCGTGACGTCACAGGCCGAGGCTGGGACGAGAACGCGAAATAGTATTAGTTTTGCGTATTTCTTGTTTATTCTGCTCAGCTATATATTTTAATGTAACATATTGAAGATATAAAATTATATATGCGTTATTACATATTTAGACTTTAAGTAACGTTTTTAATTCTTAATTTTTTTACAGTTTCAGATGCGATTAAAATAATTATTAAAAGATCCATAATTATTAATAACTTAAAAAAGGGTAAATTATTTAAAAAAGACCTTTTAAAAAGTTTGTAGAAGAAAATGACATGAATATTTATATAATTAGTAGAAAATGAAATTGTAATTATTTAACAAACATTCAGAAAACATTCTTAAATTTTAAATAATTAAGAAAACTAAAAGAAATCCTCAACATCTGAAATAGGAACAATGACTAAACAAAATGCTAATTTCTAGGAATTACATATTTTATATACTGTTAAAAATGTATATTTCAGACCATCAATATAAGAGTGGTGGATTTTAAACATATTAAATTATTTTTATTAAATAAATAAAATTCCATTTAAAGGATTAAAAAAAACACTAGTTAGGTATATACATTACTCACAAATATTACTTTTAAATGGAAATAATATTTAATAGCAATATGTATAAATTGTGATATTTATAGGAGATATATAGTTTTAGATTATCACAATGTTCCTAATCAAATTTACA
>CM063505.1:64115625-64141440 GCA_032207245.1 Pardosa pseudoannulata | reverse complement strand
ACAGTTAATACGTTGTCCTGTTTTAACGCCGTAAATCCAAAACTTGTAAAATGTTTTTATAAATAAATTATAAATTGGACCGTTTTAATGGAGAAGTAAGAAATAAATATTTTAAAAGTACTTGACGCCATCACGCATACAGTCATCACAAACGTAATTAGATTAAATTAAAATTCCCATATCCCCTGTACGAGCATTCGATTCAGCGACTTCTCGTACTGATGTCCGTTGCGTCGACCACTAAACCGCAGATACGATGGCAGAGGAAGGTTTCAAGCGGTATTATAATAATCTCAGTAATCGCTCAATTCTGGATTTTTAATAAGAAAATAATATTTTCTATCGGATCAAATTTGTAATGTAATCGGAATGTTTTGAATTAGTGAATTATATTTAACTAACTATATTTAACTCAATTCAAAATACTTATTTATTTGTATTTGTAATTTATAAACTAAAACGCAAAAGCATTTTGGTAGAAAAAAACACAAGTTCGGAGATAACACTTTATTTTTCATTCTGCGATCGAGCGTCGAATGGCAATATTCGAGAGTATACACTCTCTCTCTCTCTCTCTCTCTCTATATATATATATATATATATATATATATATATATATATATATATGAAATAATATATTGGCGAGACTCATTCAAAATTACAATACAGTTTATTTCTGGTAATAAACATGAAATCCATACAACAGATAGACAGCTTTACAGCTTCGTGCACACAGATCATCTGGTCCCGCACATACTTTTTAAGTAGGGATTCCTAAACTAAAAGATCACGAATAATCCCTAAGAATAATTGATCACGTGATTCAAAATACCCATGTTTAAAGAGAACTCGCTAACTATTGGCTAAAGTAGTTTAGACAGAGGCTGTACTAAGTCTATAGCGTGTCTGGAGGGAAAATCAGAATTATCGCGCAAACTCCGAATTCAAAATTCTTTAATGAACAAAAGTATTTTGTAAATTAATATAAAATACTAAAACGCAAAAGCATTTTGGTAGAAAAAAACACAATTCGGAGATAACACTTTAAATATTCATATATCTGCGATCGAGCGTCGAATGGCAATACATTCGAGAGTATAAATACTCTCTCTCTCTCTTCTCTACATATATATATATAAAAACATATACTATATATATATAATATATACATACATATATACATATATATATACATACATATATATATACATATATACATATATATATCATATATATATATATATATGTATACATATATATATATATATATATATATATATATATATATATATATATATATATATAATATATATATATATATATATATATATATATATATATATATATATATATATATATATATATATATATATATATATATATATATATATATATATATATATATATATATATATGACATGTCGAGATCCAGAGTTAAGGCGAATGGAAAACAGTTTTTTTTGATTATAATACGTTTTATTAACTCATCGTTCTTAAGGAAAGCAACTTGCGCCAATTTCATTTTTCGTGGCGGAGCTATGCTTGAAGGTGTTGACCACTCCATGTCCACGCGGCAATTGAAACTTATCTGTTTGCAATATCATCAAGTTCTTCCAAAATGCTTTCGCCTGACCGGAATGTCCTAAAAGCTTACGCGAGCGTGGGTCCTTTTTGTTTATTTTATTATTATAAAAGAGTTCCCTTGTTAAAATCGCTTTTAACTCACGTAATTTCCAACTACTCCTTTTTTAGACCTGGCATATGTATATATATATATATATATATATATATATATATATACATATATATATATATATATATATATATATATATATATATATATATATATATATATATATATATATATATATATATATATATACACATAATGTGGGAATGTATTTATCCAGATAGAGAGATAGATTGATAAATATTAAATATATAGATAAATAGATTGATGGATTGATGTATATATATACATACACACATATGTGTGTGTGTGTGTGTGTGTGTGTGTGTGATAAATAAAGATGCCCAGGGTTAATTTAACAAAATTTACTTCCACGAAACATCAACATTTACACACAAAACAGAAATATAAATATAATGGGACGGGAATTTTACAGTACACGACCATACTGGTCGACAGCAAGCCTCGAACTCAGTTCTTTCTTGGTATACCCTATAGAGGGCGCTGTAAACTACGTCACAGTCTAGACTTATTTGTTACACACACACACACACACACATATATAAGTATTACTGGATTTTATACAAAGAATATACACGACTTGGTGTTGAAATGGCACAAACGGGTGTTCAGGTGTTAAAACAATCTATTTTGGATTAAAAAAAAGGATTGGAAAAAGAAGAATTTTGTATATCTGTTTAGAGATATTCATTTTGATATATTACACACACACATATATTCATAAAATAGAAATAAAGTTCAATAAAAATTAAAAACACACTATTACTCATTGACCTGAACACAATAAGCATAAGACATTTTTTAACAACGTCAGAAGGTTAACAACAGTAATTTTTTAGAATTATTCCTCGTACCGATTTTTATTATTTAGTTGCTGTTCAGACACTCCACATAAAGAGAGTAATCAACTAATCAACCAGTAACCATGGACCAGAACTGTAAATTAACGGAAGTAATCTTTTTCCGTCTGAAAAGTTGGCTATGATAGTGCCTGTTCATGCTTCTAATGTATTCTCTTTTCTAAGGAAGAAAATGTTCGTTGAATCCCAAGTAATTCAATAGTTAGTACAATTCTACCGCATCCATCCAAGAGTAATAATAGAAATGAATGAAGGGTAATGAGTACGGAACTCTGAATAGTTCACACGTTAATTAACTGTCAGAGATGAATGACATTTAGAGTTAAACTTTGAAAAATGCCGAACAGTGTCATTAGCAATTTGTTGAAGACGATGCTACGAGGACAACGGAACGTTATTTTAAAAAGAAAACGCTCTTTTATCTAACTGTTCTCGAAAATATATTCTTTTTTTTTTATCTCTGAAACCATACTTATAATGATCATCGGATTTCAAAATAAAATGCTGGCTTCAATAAAATCTTAAAGCTAGCTTAATATTTTTGAAGAAGATTTTTTATTTGAGAAAGAAATACTCAGTATACAGATCAGGTTGAAAATATTTTTGAAAATGGAATCTATTTTCCATGAACATTCCATTTTGAAATGGAATGTTCTACAGAAAACAAGCTGTGTTTAACATCATGATTAAACCGCACGGTATCATACTCAATAATCAATAGAAAATTTCGGTTATTATTTTAGTAAATAATAACTAAGATTCGATTTAATAGACAGGGGCTTCCATCATTTCCTTACATTCGGGAGCAATGACTTTTATTATCTGAACTCGAATTCGAACCCAGGGAAAGATCTGCTATTTTAAGGTTATTTCCTCATGTTTAAGGAATAGTGCAGGTATATAGACATATAAATCTATCTATCTATCTACCTCTCTATATATGTATACAGTCTTCTAAAAACTTATCAGCGAATTAAGTTATAAACTAGACTTTTTTTAATAAAAAATTGGAAAATTTACATCAATTTAGTTTGATTTTATAGAGAAACATATTACATAAAGAAAATTATGTTGGTATTTAAATTTACTTACATATTTATAAAAATAAATCAATTTCTCGATATATAAAGTTAACCGAATCTAAATATCAACAAATTAAATCCATGTAATTTTTTTTTAAATTTTTATGTAAAAAATAGTTTTTAATTAACTTGATGGTTTGGTAAATGTTTTGGCACACTGTACCCCCCCCACTTTTTCTCTCTTTATATATATATATATATCAGATCTAAAAAAGGGGTAGTTGGAAATTACATGATTTAAAAGCGATTTTAACAAGAGAACTCTTTTATAATAATAAAATAAATGAAAAAGACCCACGCTCGAGTAAGCTTTTAGGATAATCCGGTCAGGCGGAAGCATTTCTAAGCTATTTGATGAGCTTGCAAACAGATAAGATCAGTGAACGCATGGACATGGAGCTGACAACACCTATTCCACGCTTATCTCGCCACGAACAATGAAAATGGCTCAAGTTGCTTTCTTAAGATCGATGATTTAATAAACTTATTATTATTAAGAAAGACTGTTTACCATTCGCCTTAACTCTGCACCACGACACACACACACACACACACACACACACACACACACATATATATATATATATATATATATATATATATATATATTATGTGTGATGTGATTTGTGGTGTGTGTGTGTGTGTGTGTAATAATAAGACGGACTTCACGATGGGTGGTTGCAGTCATGGCCCATAACACTGACACCGTTTTAGCTAAAGACCTTTATTAAGATAACATTGGAGGACAGGTTCCCCCTTCATCATAGGGACAGGGCAAACTGAGGGGTCAGCTAGCAAGAAGTTGTATGTAAACCCTTAACACCTGAGTCAACATCTCAGTCAAAATCTCTATGAAAATTTGCCTCGATAGTGTGCATCTCCTTTTTGTTTGAAAATTTCCTAAATTGTCCGCTAGGGCAATGTAGAGATATAATTGGTTAGACCCCCTTCTTTGAAGGCGTAAACTGTAGCCCCAGTGGTCAATTTAGGTTAGGGGTTAAAAAGAGAAATGCAAAAGGACTCGGGAATTTTTAGCCATTGACTTAAGTTTTGAAAACCCCTTTTAGTTTTCTCGGGATGTCTTAGGGGTTTTATATAAAATGCCTACATTTGCACTAATTAAGAATGGCAGAGGGATATCAGCATCTTTATTGATGTTCAGCATTGGCTCGTTCTTTCGCTTAGTCTTGGTGGATACATTTGGGGCATATGGTACATTATGGACTCGCAACTATTTCCTAAAATCCATAAAACATCTAAAAACTTTGCAAATCTGTAAAATCTGTTTTGCAGCGGACATTCGATTTTTGTTCTAGAGTTTCCTGAATTGAGCATCAGGCAGAAGAAAAATTTAGTTGCCTCAACCTCTCGGTTAAAGAGTGACTTCAAATGAGTGGTTACTTTACAGTTGGGAATAAAAGAGGGTAAATATAGAGATACGCTGGATTTCCCCCCCTTTCCTTAGATTTTGAAACCCATGAGAAAGATTTTGGGTCTTTGAACTGAGTTTTAGCGATAAATCAACTTCGTAACCTCTGTTTCTTAGATTATAGAAAAGAACTGAAGAGTCAACTGCATTGGGAAAATTGTTTTATGAAAATGTGTAACGAGATGATTAACGGAAGTATCGCGTAAGCTTTAATGGGTGCCAATAATGCCGCCAAGTCACCAAATTTGGAGATATTACTGTTTGCTGTTGCTTCTTGTTGGTGAAATAAATGCAAAGAGAATGGTATAAATGAATATATATTTTTATGCGAATGTCTGTTTATTTTTTAGTTCACTTTGTTCTAAATCCCAATCAATTAAAACCTTCTTTTCCAATAAAGAGTATGTAAAGCATATATGAGGGGTGCAAAAAGACCCACCACCACCGAGGCGTGCAGCAGTCGAATTATGCATACTTTTTGTGAGAGTGCAGCTATGTTTGACATAAGGTTTGCGAAACTGATTTTCTCGCCGCACTCACACGTTGTGGGTTGAATGCCCAAGTTTTTTTCGCGACTCCAGGAAGCGTGTGGTGTGGCCAGTGAAAAGATTGCACTTAAACTTCACCAAATTTTGGAGAGTTGTGATTGGTCTCCAGGAGGTGATTCAGGACCATCCTTGGAGTCCCGGTCCTTCTGGGCAGAGCCGGGAAAGGACGCATTGTAAAAAGGACAATGGAACAACGAACACATCAGCACAGGATAATGGAAAAAGTATAGGGTTGCCTGAGTAGAAAGAAGGAAGGAAAAGAATGCAACGTTCTCTTGGACATTGGTTTAGCCCTTGTGTGCAAAACAGTAGACCGTAGTGCTCCCAACCAAACCAAACCAAACTTGGACATTGGCAATTTTTTTTGAGGCGTAGCACGTGGAGTGCTTCTTTTACTTTTTAATTTTTTTATATATATTTTTTTGCGTATTTCCTTGTCGTTTGTTCTATATTTAAACATTGTAATATAGATCAGTGGTATTATATTATAATTAAAGACTATATAAAGCAACTTTGGGTTATAAATGACTTTGAAATAACAACAGTAATGTACTACACCACAGCACATACACATAAGGGTGTGCCAGTTATTCGGTATTTACTGCATGCAAATATTAACACTAGATTTACCAAACCAGTGAAAATGATTGGTTTTACAATTGAAATTCAATGTATAATTTAATTGCTGGTAAATCTAGAGTTAATAAAACATTTTTCTACATCTACTCTTGACGAATATTTCTAGAGTAGATGAGAAATTCTATTCTTTCCAAAGTGTCTGGATTTTATAGGAAGTTTAAATATTACGGAAAAGATGAATGCAATATAAATAAAAATAACAGAGGTTGAATGTGAAATATCTAGAGCGAGATATTACGTTATTATTTTTTTCAAGAAGGGATTTTGAAATATAACATTGTAGAAGAAAGTAATAAAATCATTTTTTTCCATCCTCAGCACTTATATTTTGAAAAAACAAGTTTTCCTTCAATGAATAATGTTAAAAACGGAATAAAATGGATTGCGACCAAAATTCTTTGATATAAAAGTATGCCTGTCAATCTTGTAAAGAAAATATGTTAAAAGTATGTCAAATCCAGATAGGCTATTAAAAGATAAAATGCTATGTACATAAATCTAATGAAGATTTTAAGAATTTCAATTATCTTTTGTAAGAACAGACACATACACACATATATACATGTAATGCTATTTTAACCCAAAACTAACTAACTAAATTATAATATTATTTTAAAATAAATTTCTGGTGATTCTATCCTTAAATTTACAACCTTGGGCAAAGTGTTTTTGTTTGCCTTCTGATTGTGATATCCTTCGTGACTTCGCATATACCGAAATTAATACCTGTTTAGCTCAACTACTCTTATTTAACTCCTTTCCTTAACTTTTACTTCCGCTTCTCATCGATCATCATTTATCAATTTTTATGATTCTCATTGGTTGATTCACAAGCACCATACACCACTATAAAACATCATGTTACACGCTTTGTTGACAGAAGAGCATTAGACGATAGAGATGTATCGATATTCTCGCATTAGAGATGTATCAATAAACTATACGATTTTTAATTTCAAACCTTGATATATATATATTTTTGCCTCATAAATAAAAATGACATCAATGCCGGATGCGGTGTAGCACCGTATCTGGCATCAATATCATTTTTTATTTATGAAGGGTCTAAAACATTCATTACACGTATATATATATATATATATATATATATATATATATATATATGAATATATATATATATATATATATATATATATATATATATATGAATATATATATATATATATATATGTGTATATATAGATATATATATATATATATACATATATACATGTATATATGTATATATGTATATAATATATATATATATATATATATATATATATATATATATATATATATATGATAATTCAAAGAGCCGATGATGTCTTGATAATGTCTTTATTCATTACTAATGCACAGTTTCACATCCAACCATCAAACATGGCGTCGGTTAGTTGGCGGACATAGGCTAACAAAAGAGCCTTGCTCAGCGTGGATTCATCAGCGACCTTACCTCAAGACGTTCTCTTTCAATTCTTACGAGTCAAACGTTTTTTATGAAGCGATTCATGCACCTGCATTAAAAGAGTACGCTGCGTTTCTGCTCTCGAACCCCTAAATTATTAATTTTACGTTTTCAAACCTGACATATATATATATATATATATATATATATATATATATATATATATATACAGTCAAACAAAATTCGAGATACACAGGTTTTATGAAAATAGACTACGTAAATTTGTTTACACAATACAAAAGATTGAAAATTTGAAGTACTTTCAGTTTCATTTACATACCTTACAGAAAGTAATCCGTTAGGAGTTTTTGATGCAAAACATTTTAAACTGGACAATATTTTGTAGTTTTGACACAGTGGCGAAACAATCCTGATTAATATTTTCTTGGGATTCAATAAAAATTCTTAGAGTTTCAATGGCTCTTTCTACTTCTTTTGGCTTAACAACCCTTTCTACATCGATGTTGTCCTCTTTGTCATGATCCTCTTCATCATCAGAAGTTCCCCGAACGTTTTCTAAAATTTCGGAATCAGTTCATAATGTTAAGCTAGTTACCACTGATTCATCTACTTCTATAAAATCTTTAAATCAAGTGTCAGTATTCAGTTTCTCTCTGATAATCATCCATTCCTTCGGGTTTTAAACAGTTTCCTCGGCCGGTTGCTCTTCGGTGTCTTTTAAATATTGTTCTCCGACTGTACATTTTTAGTACAATTCCCACCCAGTTCCAGACCAAATAACCCTCGTGTATTTCCTGGAAAGGGGAACTTGTGCGGTTGTCAACGCAATGAAGCTCTAAACTGGAATGTTAAAAAATTCGACATAGACAGGTTTGCGAAAAAAAAATAATTTGAGATAGGATTGGAAAATAAGTTAAATTTTTATTGAAAATGTAGGAATGTTGGAAAATATTCGACATAGACAGGTTTTCGAGATAAGCAGGTTTCGAAAAAGACAGGTCTGACTGTATATATATATATATATATATATATATATATATATATATATATATATATATATATATATATATATACATTATATTTCTTAAACTTTCTGATATAGAACATAATAAATATAGACATTTAGTTCTATACATTTACGAAATTTTAGTTCTATATTTCTACTATAGAACTAAAATGTCTTATATTACACAGGGGTTCCATTGGTAAAAATTAGGCATACACTAACGGTTTTCAACCTAGTAAGTTTCACCGAAAAGAAATTTTTTTTACTGCCTCTACCTACCTGTTATTATATAAATGTATATAATTATAGGTATATCTTAACAAAAACTTTATTACAGGAAAACTGAAAGCTTCTAATAACAGAAAAGTTATTAATGTTTTTGTATTTAATTTATTCTACCGAATTTTAGCTGTTCCGTAACGACATGAGTAGACCGTAACACTTCAATCCAAACCAAAGCGTTGCTAGATGAAGTTTTAATTATTTGAGTACTTTAGGTCATGTCAAAGAGATAGGTCTGTTTGGTATTAGCCAGATACTTTATTCGAACTTGCTAAAACAGTAATAAATTGAAAAGTTGTGAGGGAAAAAGGATATTTTTTTAAATAAGTACCGTTTTGCAATTAATATCACAAAAGTACTTTTTTTCATCTTTTTTATTTTTACACGAAAGCCTATATTTTAATCTACTTTTAAACGTAACAGTAGTCAATAGCAAGGAACTTGCCATCTCGCAGGATCATCTCGCATGTCATCTAGCCTTGATATTGGTTGGTTTTTGAATTCCATTCTTTATAAACGTTTGGTTTTGTATTTCATTTCGATTAGTGGAATTATAGCACAATACTTAAATTATCTAAATTTTGACAACCTTGTAAAGAAAATTAGTTAAAAGTTTGTCAAATCCAGATAGGCTATTAAAAGATAAAATGCTATGTACATAAATCTAATAAAGATTTTAAGAATTTTAATTACCTTTTGTAAGAACACACACATTTATATACACACACACACATATATATATATATATATATATATACACATATATATGTAATGATATTTCAGGGTTGGCATGATTTAAATCTTGATTTAATTTCGCAGGATCATCTCGCATGTCATTTCGCCTTGATATTGGTTGGTTTTTGAATTCCATTCTGGATAAACGTTTGGTTTTGTATTTTGTTTCGATTAGCGGAATTGTGACACAATACTTAAATTATCTAAATTTTTGCAAGGAAGATTTAAGTGGGCTTTCAATTAGTTCTTCGCATACACCTCGTAAACTGCAAAGACATAAAATGGATGGGGATTTTCTGAAAGCTTCTTTGCCCCAAAAGACATAGCTTGTAATAAAAGAAAACAGCACTTGAAATAATCGATCGACCAATAGATACGTACTCATTCACATCCCTCTGATACCCAGTTCCAATGATTTAAATATATTCTTCGATTTAAAGCGATTGCAATTTCCCAGCGTGCATACACTGTAAGTATTAACAAAGCACAGGGGTATTTACTTTATATTTTAGGGATTAACTTGGAAACGCCATGTTTTCCCAATGGCCAATTAGACGTCACTTTTGCAAAAGTCGGCACGGCGGATAGTTTGCTGGTTTAAGCTCCCGATGGAGAATCAAAAATCATTGTGTACCCTCAAAATATGCTATAAAATTAATGTTTTCTGTGTAAATAAAATCCACAGTTTTATCCAAGTTTGCAAAAATTTTGAGCGATTCGTCTTGAGCCAAAATTGGGTGAAAATCACTGCCTACCCGCGATTTCAGAAAAATTATTACCCATCTTGCTAAACAAAGTCTCTGTAGCTGGGAAGCTCTGGGAAAGACAAGTACTTTAGCTATTTTAAACTAAAATCGTTTTGAAGACTTTCATTTATATTTATAGGCATAAATTTTATGCATTCAGGTGATTTTAGTTTTATATAGAATCGTGGTAAGATAGTTTGTATATGGCAATGGTCATATATAACAACTGGCTGGATGAATGGTGATCCAAACTGAGGTCTGTTTTTATCATCGACATGCTTTACCAACTAATCTAGTGATTCTGTAGATCCCATTTTTAATTTCCAGCACAAATCTCAATTAATTAAAAATATAGATAATTTTTTTAAAGTGACTGACAAAGGGAACGAGATGGTTGAGTAGTTAAAAGTGCTTGGCGAAATTACCGGGCTTCTGCCAGGTTCGATTTTGGCTCAGATTGTAATTTTAAAGATAGAATCGCCAGAAATTTATTTTAGAATATAATTATTATTACATTGGCTAGTTTGGCTAAAACATCATTAGATGCACACACAGGCATACACACACACACACACACACACACATATATATATATATATATTAATATATTATACATAATAATAATTAAAAATTTTAAGCAATTTTTCTACTTCGTTATGTTTATGCATTTAGATTCCATTCTTGAACTTTTTTCTTGTGTTCAGATTTCTATGGTTTGTTGAATCAGATTCTAAGGTCAACAAAAATAAAAGAAAACTTTATGAAGAAAAAGAGTTAATTTGCTTTTAACGTAAATATGCTTGTTGAAATAAAATGGCAGCTCTGAAAGGCAAAGTTTTTCACTGTCTCCGTCTGTTTGCTGTTTCATAATTTGCTACTCTAAAGATTTTAAAAGTACAAAGGGGAGCTTCGATGACCTCTTCTTTTAAAAGCATGGATGTGTCTCAAAACTATTTATTGCTTTTATGTCTGAAAACGAGAAAGAATGAAAGAAAGCCTGAAATTAGTTTTTTCATGTATTTATGTTAGGAAGGCATAAAAAAAATAAAGTATGTCTCAAAACTTTAAGTACTTAATTTTCTGTTTTTACTAATTTTTTTTACACGTCAAAAGGTTAATAAAACGTTCTAAAGGAAGCAAGAAAAAGTTGGCAAAGTTTTAATGTACTAGTAAAAAAGCACTGCTTAACTTACTGAATAATAGCGATAGTACCCTTGGTGTAAAAGAAAGACTTTTTTAATGGAAGAGCATATATAAAAAGGACTATTTCTGTGTCCCTGACTAAAGCTGTTTGAGAAAGGCTTTAACAAAAACATTTAATTTCTTTCTAAAAGTCTGCAATTCTTTTCACTTTCATTGATATATGACTAGTTAATTGAAAAAGGATCTTACAAAATATCCAAATATTTTGTAAAATCCCTTTTTCAAGCCTTTTTCAGAAAGATCATACTTAAAAATTTTGTTTTCTTTGTTTCATAGAAAATTGAAAATCTCGTTTTTATTACGTCATTTAACCAACGTAAAAACCTACTTAAAAATTCTTGGTATATTAAAATTAACACCAGTAAATGCCAATCTTACTGATATTTCTTAGAAAGATTTTTTAATAAAAGAGCTCATAGAAAAAGAACTATTACTGTGTCTCTGACTGCATCTATGCCGAACGATGGATGATTGGTTAGGGTGCTGGTTCTCGACACCGGGGTTCGAATCCCACAGTGGCATGGATGTTCGTAGCCGTTCGTAATCGGCTTTAAGCTGTAGGACTCGGTCTCATTAGTCCTCGTGTTGCAAAAAGTAGACAGTAGCACTCCAAATCAAGACTGACTACAGCTGTTTGAGTTTGGGTTTGGTTTGGAGCACTTCAGTCTAATTTTTTGCAACACGAGGGCTAATGAGACCGGGACCTACTGCTTAAAGCCGATTCCGAACGGCTACGAACATCTATGCCACTGTGGGATTCGAACCTACGAACTCTGGTTCCGAAGGTCAGCACCCTAACCATTCGGCCATCGTTCGGCACAGCTGCTTGAGAAATCTTTAACAAACGTTTTAAATTCGTCCATTTTCTCTGCATTTATTTTCACTTTCGTTGCGATATGATAACTAATTGGAAAAAGATTTTACAAAATATTTGGCAAAATTTCATACTTAATGATTTTACTTTCCCTGTTCCATAGAAATTTGAAAATCTTGTTTATATTACTTCCTTTAACAGACATAAAAACCTACTTAAAATTCTTGGTGTATTAAAAATAGCGAAAGTAAATGCTTAACTTCCTGATATTTCTAGAAAATTTTTTTAATGAAAGAGCTCACGTAAGAAAAGATTATTTCTGTATTTCAGACTACAGCTGTGAGAAAATCTTCAACTAAAAATTTTAAATTCCTATAAAGTTTGCAGTTATTTTTACTTTAACTGAGATATGATTAGCTAATTGGAAAACAAATTACAAATGAATTGGCAAAAGATCTT
Organism: Pardosa pseudoannulata; assembly: GCA_032207245.1. Classification (NCBI taxonomy): domain Eukaryota; kingdom Metazoa; phylum Arthropoda; class Arachnida; order Araneae; family Lycosidae; genus Pardosa; species Pardosa pseudoannulata. The sequence continues at coordinate 64,128,497 of CM063505.1, read as the reverse complement.
ACTTAAAACTTTTATTTTCCGAATTCCAAAGACGTTTGAAAATCTAGTTCTTATTGCGTTATTTGACAGACATAAAACCACTTGATAATTCTTGGTTTATTAAAAATAGCCTAGGTAAATGCCAAATCTTCTGATATTTCCTAGGTTTTTGAAGAGTTGTCTGTTGAATATCTGTTTAGTGAGATTTTCAATTATTCAAATAGCTATTTCGAACAAAATATATTTTGTAGTGATTAAAAGAGAACTAATTATTCTCCCAAACAGCTTGATCTTAATCCCCAAACATAAGAAAAAGTCTTATCAGTTCCCAGATATGCTTGGAAAACTCTGACTTTTATAATATCCACAGTGCTGACAATTATGGCTGAGAAATTAGTTAATATGACTAGTGACTAGCAAATTTGAAATGACTAGCTAATGGCTAGCTAATTGGAAAAGATTTTACTAAAGAATCGGCAAAAGATCATACTTAAAAATTTTATTTTCCGTCTTCCAAAGAATTTTGAAAATCTAGTTCTTATTGCGTTATTTGACAGACATAAAACCACTTGATAATTCTTGGTTTATTAAAGAGAGCCTAGGTAAATGCCAAATCTTCTGATATTTCCTACGTTTTTGAAGAGTTGTCTGTTGAATATCTGTTTAGTGAGATTTTCAATTATTCAAATAGCTGTTTCGTACAAAATATATTTTTTAGTTATTAAAAGAGAACTAACTATTCTCACAAGCAGTTTGATCTTAATCTCCAAATATAAAAAAAATCTTATCAGTTCCGAAACATACATGGAAAATTCTGACTTTTATCATATCCATAGTGATAAACATTATGGCTGAGAAACTAGCTAATATGACTGGTGACTAGCAAATTGGAAATGTCTAGCTAATGGCTAGCTAATTGGAAAAGATTTTACTAAAGAATGGGCAAAAGATTATACTTAAAACTTTTATTTCCGTCTTCCAAAGACGTTTGAAAATCTAGTTCTTATTGCGTTATTTGACAGACATAAAACCACTTGATAATTCTTGGTTTATTAAAAATAGCCTAGGTAAATGCCAAATCTTCTGATATTTCCTAGGTTTTTGAAGAGTTGTCTGTTGAATATCTGTTTAGTGAGATTTTCAATTATTCAACTAGCTATTTCGAACAAAATATATTTTATAGTGATTAAAAGAGAACTAACTATTCTCACAAACAGTTTGATCTTAATCTCCAAACATAAAAAAAGTCTTATCAGTTCCCAAACACACTTGGAAAACTCTGACTTTTATAATATCCACAGTGCTAACCATTATGGTTGAGAAATTAGCTAATATGACTAGTGACTAGCAAATTGGAAATGACTAGCTAATGGCTAGCTAATTAGAAAAGATTTTACTAAAGAATCGGCAAATGATCATACTTAAAAATTTTATTTTCCGTATTCCAAAGAAGTTTGAAAATCTAGTTCTTATTGAGTTATTTAACAGACATAAAACCACTTGATAATTCTTGGTTTATTAAAAATAGCCTAGGTAAATGCCAAATATTCTGATATTTCCTAAGTTTTTGAAGAGTTGTCTGTTGAATATCTGTTTAGTGAAATTTTCAATTATTCAAATAGCTATTTCGAACAAAATATATTTTGTAGTGATTAAAAGAGAACTAACTACTATCACAAGCATTTTGATCTTAATTCCCAAACATAAGAAAAAGTCTTATCAGTTCCCAGATATGCTTGAAAAACTCTGACTTTTATCATACCCATAGTACTGATCATTATGGCTGATATATGATTAGCTAATTGGAAAAGATTTTACGAAAGAATTGGCAAAAGATCATACTTAAATTTTATTTTCCGTCTTACAAAGAAGTTTGAAAATCTTGTTCCTATTACGTTATTTAACATAAAACTACTTGATAATTCTTGATTTTTTAAAAATAGGAGAATGTAAATGCCTAGGTTTTCTGATATTTCCTACGTTTTTGAAGAGTTGTCTGTTGAACATCTGTTTAGTGAGATTTTCAACTACTCAAATAGCTATTTCGTACAAAATATATTTTGTATTGATTAAAAGAGAACTAACTATTCTCACAAGTAGTTTGATTTTAATCCCCAAACATAAAAAAACAAAACTCTGACTTTTATCTAATCCATAGTGCTGATCATTATAGCTGATATATGACGAGCTAATTGGAAAATATTTTACAAAAGAATTGGCAAGATATCACACTTAAATTTTATTTTCCGTCTTCCAGAGAAGTTTTAATATCTCATTTCTATTACGTTATTTAATAGACGTAATTCTGTTAATTCTTGGTTCATTAAAAATAGCGTAGGTAAATGCCAAATTTCCTGATATTTCGTAGGTTTTTGAAAACCTGTGGGCTGAATACCTCTTTAGTAAGTTTTCCAATTATTCAAATAGCTATTTCATATAATATACACTTTGTAGTGATTAAAAAATAACTAACTAGTCTTACAAGCAGTTTGATTTTAATTTCCACTCATAAAGATGAAATTTCATCAGTTCCCAAACGTCTGAAAAACTCAAGCATTTATCATATTTACAGTGCTGATCATCATAGCTGAGATACGATTAGCTAATTGGAAAAAGATTTAGTAAAAGATCATACTTAAAAGTTTTATTTACCGTCTTCCAAAGAAGTTTGAAAATCTCGTTTCTATTACATTCATTTAACAGACGTAGAAACCTCTTGATAATTCTTGGTTCATTAAAAATAGCGTAGGTAAATGCCAAATTTCCTGATATTTCGTAGGTTTTTGAAAACCTGTGGGTTGAATATCGGTTTAGTGAGTTTTCCATTTTATTCAAATAGCTATTTCATATAATATACACTTTGTAGTGATTAAAAAATAACTAACTACTCTTACAAGCAGTTTCATTTTAATTTCCACTCATAAAAATGAAATTTTATCAGTTCCCAAACGTCTGAAAAACTCAAGCATTTATCATATTCAAAGTTCTGATCATCATACATGAGATATGACAAGCTAAATGGAAAAATATTTAGTAAAAGATCATATTTAAAAGTTTAATTTTCCGTCTTTCAATGCTGGACGATGGCCGAATGGTTAGGGTGCTGGCCTTCGGAACCGGAGTTCGTGGGTTCGAATCCCACTATGGCATGGATTTTCGTAGCCGTTCGGAATCGGCTTTAAGCATTAGGTCCCGGTCTCATTAGCCCTCGCGTTGCAAAAAGAAGACCGTAGAACTAAAAAAAAAAAAAACCAAAAAACCAAACCGTCTTTCAAAGAAGTTTGAAAATCTCGTTTCTATTACGTCATTTAACATACACACAAAACTGATAATCCTTAGTTTATGAAAAATTGCGTAGGTAAGTGTCAAATTTGCTGTTATATCCTAGGTATAGTGAAGCTGTTTTTCATATTTCTTTTATCTTTTATGTCTTTATATGAGTATTTGTTTAGAAAGTTTTTCAGTTATTCAATAGCTATTTCATGCAACACATTTTGTAGCGATTAAAAGAGAACTAATCATTCTTACAAGCAGTTTGATCTTAATCCACAAACTTAAATAAGTCTTATCAGTTCCCAAACATGTCTGGAAATCTCTAGCTTTTATCATATCCTCAATGTGGATCTTTATTTATATCAGTTTCCTTATCCTGTGTTAACATTAACATTTCTTAAAGAGTACCATGAGTGATGTTTTGTTTCTGAGTTTACTTGTAAAAAAAAAAAAAATAAAGACTGAGAGAGTACGGAAATATCATCGCTTACTGGATTCCTCCATTTGTTGATAAGGGTCTAAAACTACAGCTTAAGTTAAGTCATTTGATATTTTTTTATTTATATTTTTAAAGATATTGAGAAGGAAATTATTTTTTATGAACTAATGATGCACTATTAACTTGCATCATGTAATTTTATATTTACATAACCATGAAGAAGTCTTTGAGTTGGAAATCTAACTTATTATTGAGGATTCAATGGAAAAATTTTGTAGCATGTAGGTTATTTTACTGAATAATCTTCAAAGGTATCTAAAAGCATATGGATAATACATTTCTCATATTTTTTGAAATATTTAATTTTTTAATATTTTAAATTTATTTACTCGCGCTCCCACGACACAGGTCCGAGGTTCGATCCCCGGACTGGGCAAGGTAACTCAACCTTTCATCCTTTCAGTGGGTAGACAAAGTGAGGATCAAGCATGCTTAAGAACTAAACACTGGGGGTTCCGCGGAAGGTTGACCACCTAACCGGAACATATACTTCGCACCCCAGGGCTCTTGGTCTCGGAAACGGAGATTGACACAGTAGGTACTGGCCCCCTAGGGGCTGTTGCGCCGAGGAGTTTAGTTTTAATTTAAATTTATTTACAGTATAGCTAGAGAATATACGTAAATAAAATTAGTATTTTAGTATATATATATATAAATAAATAAATAAATATATATATATATATAGTTTTATATATATATATATATATATATATATATATATATATATATATATATATATATATATATATATATATGTAATGAGACTGACTTCTCGGTGGGGGGTTGCAGTCATGGCCATAAAAATGATACCGTTTCAGCTAAAGACCTTTATTAAGATAACTTTGAAGGACGGGTTCCCACTTCATCATAGGGAAAAACTGAAGGGTCAGCTAGCATGAAGTTCTATGTACAAGACACGTAACACCTGGGTCAACATCTGTGGGAAAATATCTCTAGAAAAATCTGTCTCCGCTAGCGTGTATCTCCTTTTTATTTGGAAATTTTCTAAATTGTCCGCTAGGGTCATGTAGGTTTATAATTGGCCAGGCTCCTTCTCTGAGGGCGTAACCTGTAGCCCCAGTGGTCAATTTAGGTTAGGGGTTAAAAAGGGGAATGGAAAATGACGCGGGAATTTTTACCCTTGATTTAAGTTTTGAAAACCCCTGAGAATTTTCCTTACACACACACACACACACACACACACACACATATATATATATATATATATATATATATATATATATATATATATATATATATAGTATATATGTATATTATTATAGTAAATATAAATTTAGCATAGAAATCACTAAGTCTAATCATTAAAATTAGTATTTTAGTATATATATATATATATATATATATATATATATATATAGAGTAAATATATATACATAGTATATATGTATATTATTATAGTACATATAAATTTAGCATAAGAAGCAGTTTAAATTCTACAAAATTATGCAAGTTAATGTCTTTAATGAAATATTTTTTAATGAAGAATGAATTTGTTTATATATTATTTTATGCTTTGCCTGCTCAAAAGAAATCCCTTACTCTTCCTAAATATACCCGTTATATATGTAGGCATATGTTTGCTTATACAGAAAAACCATGAATGATGATACCTCGATTTTGTCAATTAAAAGAAAAGCAGAAAATATAATAAGAGGTAGTGAAAGGAAAATTTTGTGCAAAAGTCGCATACGTCGTAAAAAAATATTCAGAACTGGTCAAAAGTTTTCACAATCAGACGAACAGAAATTATTTTAAAGTTGTTTGACGTGATGCAAGTATTTAGAAACTGAAAGAAAAATTCTAATGAAGACCATAAAAACTTATGTAGGTAGGTTTTTAAGTTTTCTAGAAAATTCTTTTTGGGGACTTTATAATCACAGCAATAATACTTAACCCTTTCCGGTAAAATGAGGACGAGTCTAGCTCGTCATTAGTGTTTCATTCCATACCGCACAATGACGAGCTACACTCGTCATGCGATTAAAGTTACTGTTAAATATGATAATTAATTTAATTTAAAATTTCTAGTGTACTGAATTTGGCAACACTTTTATCACTTGTGAAAATCACAAGTCACTATTGCATATTGTTTACTTAGAATTTCTTGGTACAAGTCATTGCCAAATTAATGAGTCAGAATAAAAGAAAACCTACTAAGAAATGCCGTGTGTATTACAAAAATCAAATTAAAAGTGAGACTACTTGGCGGTGTAAACAATTAAGAATTCCTTTGCACTTTGTTTTGAAAAGTACCACTATCTCGAAGAGTATTATCTGTATACCTTATTAATGTTTTGCTTTGATATTTTCTTAATTTTACTGTTTCTGGTATTATTTAACACTATGTAAAAAGTGGATTTTAATTAAGAATATGTAAGAATTGTAAAATGAAACAAGTTTTTTAAATAAAAACTAAATGGTTATTTCATGCACAGATTTCATTATTAAATCATACCGGAAGGGGTTAAGCATGACACTAGCTGTGCAACCTGGCGTACATACTAAATACGTGTATCAGGTCAAACAACTTTAAAATAATTTCTGTTGGTCTGATTGTGAAAACTTTTGACCAGCTCTGAATATTTATTTACGACGATTGTGACTTTTACACAAAATTTTCGATTTCAGCTCCTCTTATTATATTTTCTGCTTTTCTTTTAATTGACAAAATTGCGATATCTTCATTCACGGTTTTTCTGTATCAAGCAAACATATGCCTGCATATACAAAGGGTATATTTAGGAAGAATGGTTTGGTTTTGGTCTTGGAGCGTTACGGTCTACGTTTTGCAACACGAGGGCTAATGAGACCGGGACCTACTGCTTAAAGCCGATTCCGAACGGCTACGAACATCCATGTCATAGTGGGATTCGGACCTATGAACTCCAGTTCCGGAAGCCATCAACCTAACTATTCGGCCATCGTTCGGCGGTATAGTCAGGAAGAGTTAGGCCCATAACGCTCAATTTTGGGATTGAGAGAAGTGATTGGTTTGGAGCGCTACGGTCTACTGTTTTGCACACGAGGGCTAATGAGACCGGGACCTACTGCTTAAATCCGATTACGAACGGCTACGAACATCCATGCCATAGTGGGATTCGAATCCACGAACTCCGGTACCAACGATCAGCGCCCTAACCAATCGGCCAGCGTTCGGCCTGAGAGAAGTGAGGACACTTGACACTTGTCAAATATTTTCTACTAAGCAAAGATGATCCCGTAGCGGCTACTGAATTAAATAATAAATATTTTGCGAAAGCATGAAGTTAAGAATTTTTTTAAGGATGAGGTTTTAAAATAAGAGTTTCCGAATTCCATGCACCCATAATAAAGTTTGGTAACTTTTAACCAATGTAAAAAAGAAATTTATAAATATAGCCTTAATAAAAGAGTAATTGAAAAAACATTAAAAAATTAACTTGTAATTTAGAAGGATTTTATTTTTTACTTTTTGGGCCAAACACGATTGATTTTACTTTCGAATATGGAATAGTGAGGATAAATAGTATACATCCTAGCAAAAAATTATAAAATAGTAGGAATTTGGATGATTGAGAGCACTGAGGAGATGTTTCTATTTAATAAGAAATTTTTTTATTATCATTCCCTTTCAAAAGAAGACAGAAATTTAAATAAAATTAAGTGAGTCAAAATCTATCGAGTCTAGGGAAACTAAAATTAAAAATAAGTTTTCCTAAATAGAAAGAAACAAATTGAATTTGTTATACGCCCTATTAATTACAGTTTTGATGGGAACCTATCATATGCAAGTGTTGTTGAGTATTCCGCATTTACGACATTCAGCACTTTTGAAACATAATTATTTCTTCTTTCTACTTCTTTAGTGCGATCACAGCAACATTTATTCAATCAAAAATGCGGGAGTCGCTTTCTCTAATAACGCCGATAACTGGCTTAATCTTCGTTGTGTTCCACATGCTGAAGAGAATGAGTTTTAATTAACTGGAAGTTTATTTTCGGGCGGTGGAAAATATTATTTGGTTACAGCAAAACCCGACAGCATGAATAATTACATATCGCATTACAGGGAAATACAATTACGCGAATGATAAAGTTGAACACCCACGCCAAAATGGAAAATTTAAATAAGCGAAATGAACAAATGTTTGGTTGTTTTCTGCTCATAAAAAGTACTAATGTAGTCTGGCTATACTGAATACAAGACTAGCATTGTAATTTTAGTAAAAAATAAATTAAGATACACTTCTGTGAGGATTATAAGGAGTCTATATAAATCCAAGCTACTTAAATATTTATATATTAGTTTTTGTAGAGTTATGGTCGATTTTTGTTCAAAGGCTAATTAGATCGGGATCTACAGTTTTCATGTCGGTTCCGAACGGATTCGAACATTCATGTCACTAACAGAATTCGAAGCCTCAGACTTTGACTCTAAAACACAAGACCCTGGAAGTGCCTTACCGAATCGGTCATGATCCGGTTTAGATATCCGGGCATCTCATAAAATGTTTGCTATAATAGTGTTAATTAATAGTCAATTTCAAGGCCACGATAGATCAGGCAACGATGGCCGATTGATTGGTTAGTGTGCTGGTCTTCGGAACCGGAGTTCGTGGGTTCGAATCCCACTGTGGCATGGATGTTCGTAGCCGTTCGGAATCAGCTGTAAGATGTAGGTCCTGGTCTCATTAGCCCTCGTGTTGTAAAAAGTAGACCGTAGCACTCCAAACCAAACCCCAACCTCAGGCAACGATCTCGTAACTGAGAGATTGCGGGTTCGGAACCCGCAATCTCTCAGCAGAACTAGATCCGCCTTGTTCGTTAAAGGTGACTGGGGCATGTAAACTATGTTCGTGGTTACTATGTCTTAAAAATTCTCAATCAACACCTCTGGGGGTGACAGGCCTATGGGTCTTCTGCTTAGTCGTTGCTTCAAAATTACGAGGACCTACTTGAGCTTAGTCTTACTTTCACCGTTGAGGATCTCGTCGAAACGAAAGGAACACCCCCTTGCCTTAATACCAGTAGCCTCCGGCTCAATCGTGCTTGGTTAGACCAAGTGGCATATGCAAGAACAACAATAGTCGATTTCAATTGGTTTGATTGATACTTTCATTTACCAAAGGGTATTATAATCAAAGTGAGCAAAGGTGGCACAGTTGGACAAGGTGTTGATCTCGTAACCTGAGAGTTGTGACTTTGAGGCTTAAACAAGCAAAAGACTCGCCGTATTCATTAATAGCGGCTGAGACACTTAAATTAAGTTCTTGGTTGCAGTGTCAAGTTCAAACGATACCTCTGGAGGTTTCAGGCCTATCCTGAATGGGGGTGTTTTATGCTTGAACCTTTCTTCTAAATTACGTGGACTCAGAAGGGGCAATGTTACTCGCTTTCGTAGCATTAAGCTACAACTTCTTTCCGAGTAGTGCTAAATGAGTAACAGCATCTCAGCCATGTTTGACATAATGATATCTATCTGAAACAATGGCAAAAAATCGTAACCGAATTGGCAACTACACAATTGGATTTCTAATAATATTAATTAATTACAATGTTAACTTATAGTATATTCAAATACCAGTCTAAGCATTTAATTGTTTTTATGAAACGCAATTAAAGAAGTTATCTTCCTAGTAAAAAAGAAAAACACTGCAGCTACGGAAAATTTAGGAATTGGTAATGATGTTTGTTTGTTTCCTAAATCAAGAAATTATTATAATATGTAAGAATTAACACTATTTTAATATCCATATTACTTGTATAACAGTAATAGCAGTTTTCTGTTATTCAGTAAGGTTAAGTACCCTTTTCAAGAAAATTTGGGTATCATTACTGTTGAATAAATACATATTATTGTTAAAGGTATATAGAATAGTCACAGAAAAGTTATTCTTAATTTATCGAATAATTCTAGGTTTTGTAGCAGACTTCCAAGTCTGTTGCACTCGAAAGCACTGTTGTCGCTCTTTAATGTCTATATTCTCTCCGTCTATCTTTGTTAAGCCTTAGAAACTCAAGAAATTATATATTTAAAAAAAAGCAAGAAGAATATTTTAAGCAAAAACAAAATATAAAATGAAAACACATGCAAAATTGTCAGCGATAGTTGTAGAAATTGTCATCAACGAGAATTAAATTATTTTACAGCATGGTGTACGAACTTGAATAGTCTCTATTCAATTGTTTAATTTAATGATTTTCAAATAAATTGAAAACAATTACTCGAAATAAAAATTTGCATTTTATTACTTAAGCTACAAAATAGTGAAAATTTATGCATTGGTTATAAGACCACAGAAAATCGCTTTAGGCGGTATCGATTATTCATAATCGGATTGCAAAACAGCGGTATCTCGCGAGAATTCCCGATATTTACCTGATTATTCTTGTCTCTTTCAGATTCCCTGTTGTTTCTCGTTTTTCCAAAATTTCAGGTCGGTGGCTGCTTTTTATAAGCTTTTATATTAGATATCCTATTCTCTTCAAATATAAACAATACTGTATCACCCAAGTATGCTATGTTAGTAATACCTTTGGACATCACGAAACTAAAAGCTGTTATTGTATACATTTAGGGCCATTTTCATGTGACGATATACTGATCGTACTCTGTTTAGAACTATAAAGCATTATTGTGTAATGTATCAGGGGTATATTGTTAATTTTGTACTACCTGCAACCAGCTATCCTCGGGTGCAGGGATGGGTTTTTTTTGTTTTTGTTTTTTTTTGTTTTTAAAGTGCTTTCACGCTACATATGACTTACGTTGTAAGGTTCATCAACTCCATTTTCTCACGAAAACAGAGTTAATGTCCTCTATTTTCTCCCGAAAATCAATTATTTTTTCATTTTTAATTGTAAAAGTAAGTTTAGCCCTTCAACGTTTTCTACAATGATACGTATCAATGAAACTAAGACTCAAATGGTAGTAGAATTTCATGATTACCATGCTTGTAAAATGCAAATTTTCTATACTTTGTTTACCTAATGAATCCCTGTTAAAAGTCAGTAAACAAGCCTCAGGAAAATAGTGATTGGATGAAATTCAGCACTGCATGCGGTTATTCTGACCTTTCAGAATTATCTTACATAGTGAAATTTCCATGTGATGTAGAATAACTAACTACAGCTATGAATTAACCAAATAAAACAGTTTAAGCATCGTTTAGTGTTGCATCTATTCATGTATCATATTCTTCAGGCTAATTAGAAGAAGACGTATACACTATTAAAGGATAATTAAGAGTATTAAAACAATAACGTAAAAATTTTTTTGACAAGATATATTATGCAAACTCTTTATATTTTTAAAAACTATAATAATTAATATATTAACAATAATTAATTCTAAAGCTTTATATATTACTTTAGAAAATTGTAGGAAATCCTAACACAGTAGCATTATCACCCCCTCCTATCTATATCAGAGGTTCCTAATACTTTACTACAATACCCGCCTCTTTATAAAAAATTACTTTTTCTATAATATTTAATTATCTCAAATATCTCTCAAAATCTATCAAAAATATTGTTCTACATCATCTATATCTGTTCTATACTTTTATCTATTTATTAAGAGTCCCAATATAGAAATTAATTAAAAGGGCCATCAAATGTAGTACAATTTATTAAAATCTTAAGCATAAAATCAATAACAAATAAAAAGAATTAATAAGAGGCTGGTGGAGGTTTAACAATTTATTAATGTCGAGCTCCAATTTCTTTAACATCATCAGTATATCTCTACGTTTCGTGATGTTCCTTTTCTTACACAGTAAACTATTTACTGATCTGGGCCCACTTTCAGCAAAATACGATGAAGGAAATGGAATGAAAATTTGCGTATAATATAACAGCAGACTTATTTTCCTTGGAAACCTGAGATGTCTCTTTTACGCAATAACAGCACATTGGTTCCGTTGAGCATTCCGTCGACGTACAAAATGTTATTTGGACATCCATCAGAAATTTTGGATGTCAACTGGATGCTCGGTGGGACAGGCGGGCTATTAAGCATAGAATATGAGTGCATTTTACAAAAGTACCAGTTTACAACGAAGTAAAAAGATTTTAGGTGTTTAGCTTATAAACAAATATGGATGAGTACAAGAAAAAGAATTGAGCCAATTAAAATCAAATCTTCACTTACAGACAAGAAAAAACTACTGCTCTGATTTGCACAGTAATAACATACTCATGGAGTCTGATGTTAAAATTATGACTCGAGCCATAATTTGAAGTTAAATAAAGATAGACATCTCTAGCTATATGACCACTTTATATTTTCTAACTATACTTTTCTTCTTCTTGCTTATCCCTCTGATCTGAATCAGATCAGATCCATGAGATTGTTCGCTATAAGTACATCCAAGACGAAAGTTGAACTACTCAAAAGATTTCCGAGTATTAAATTAATGCAGTTGATTAGGTGTTGTGCAGTGGACTCTTCAATATTACATTTGGTGCTAACAGGGAAACGTTTAGTTCCATTGGAAAATCTGAGGGTTTTTAAATGCCTTGAAATCAATCGAGCAAACGAAGTTTGGTTAATCCTGCCACCCAAAATCCTGCAGTCCTACCAAATTAATGCAGTTGATTAGGTGTTGTGCAGTGGACTCTTCAATATTACACTTGGTGCTAACAGGGAAACGTTTAGTTCCATTGGAAAATCCGAGGGTTTTTAAATGCCCTAAAATCAGTCGAGCAAACGAAGTTTGGTTAATCCTGCCACCTTGAAAAACGAATAAAGCATCAAGACCCTGTATAGAATATCATGGATTCGATGATGGATGTTTTCAAGAGATGTTTATAGTAGTCTTACTTTTTGAATAAAGCTTAAGGTACGCCAGAGGATCAACGATAACCCGAGTCATGGTAGAGCCTTCCTTCTCCAGTGCGTCGGCAATATCACTATATTTTAAATTCACATGGAATGGAATCCATTGTAGATGGTGGACACTAGAACTGGATAGGATCTTGAGTTTTGCTGTTTTTTTTTCTATCTAAAGTTTCGACCTGTATGCACACGAATATGCAGATACATAATATTTTTACGAACTTCAAAAGCTGGGTTAGGGGATTGAATGGACTTTAAAGACTACAGCACTAAAACAATCAT
>CM063505.1:64104821-64109821 GCA_032207245.1 Pardosa pseudoannulata | reverse complement strand
GCCAACTGTAGTAATAAAATGTATTATAGTGTTTAGCTGGTTAGTTGTAATTGTAGCAAAGAGGTTTTAAGCTACTTATAAAAGCCAGTCGTCGGGGAAAAGGCAAGAAAAGAGGAAAGAAGGCCGAGTACAAAGTGTGTGCCAACTGTAGTAATAAAATGTATTATAGTGTTTAGCTGGTTAGTTGTAATTGTAGCAAAGAGGTTTTAAGCCACTTATAACAGCCCATCGTCGGGGAAAAGGCAAGAAAAGAGGAAAGAAGGTGGAGTACAAAGTGTGTGCCAACTGTAGTAATAAAATGTATTATAGTGTTTAGCTAGTTAGTTTTAATTGTAACAAAGAGGTTTTAAGCCAATTATAACAGCCAATCGTTGGGGAAAACATAAGAAAAGAAGGCCGGGTACAAAGTGTGTGCCAACTACAGTAATAAAATGTATTATAGTGTTTAGCTGGTTAGTTTTAATTGTAGCAAAGAGGTTTTAAGCCACTTATAACAGCCCATCGTCGAAGAAACTGTAAGGAAAAAAGTCTGAGTACAAAGTGCGTGCCAAATGTAGTAATAAAATGTATTATTGCGTTTAGCTGGGTAATTTTAATTCTAGTCATGCATTTATGAATGAAACAATGAGAAGAAAGCTTCATAAATGAAGCAAAATATTTTATTAAAACATACAAGTTTTCGAATTATTAAAATTATTCTTTTTGACAGAAACAGAACATCGTTTGACATGCCTTGAAATACCTCATAATAATGAGATAATCACCTGATAAATCACACACTAATATTAATAAATAAAATCTTAAAAGCCACAAAAATCCAAGACCGTTTTGACAACTAGTGTTTACGATTAGCATAAAGACGAGAATCTTTTTACCGAATAAGTAGCATACGAAAGCAATAGGGTTAGACCACGAAAGGGAGGTTAATTTCATGCTCGAATAAAACTTACGTGGGCGAAACTTGAAAATTTTTATCCTTACCAATTTTGCAAATTTATTTCACAACTTATATTACTTAAAAGAAGAAAAGAGTGAAGAATAGAAAATATTATTCAAATTTTCTTGAAAAATTAATATACGTCTGTGCAAATATAACTGTAGTTGTAAAGATGAGTACATAGACCAAAAATATACCACAGTAATAATTTCATGAATTTCCGCTTTTACAAAGCGTTTTAATATTTTTATTAGGGTAAAACATAATCTTAATCGATAACATGTTCTCATGTAAATTATTTTCAAATATTTAGTCTATTCCTCCCAATATATATATATATATATATATATATATATATATATATATATAAATTATCATAAAAATATTAAAGTTAATAAATTTCTTTAGAAAATTTTGTGTACCTTTTTTTTATTATTAAAACCTTTTTGTACTGCTTTCAGCCGCTTTCTTGTCGTATTAAATCTGAAAACTCGACATTTCCATTAGAATAACTTGCGGCAATAGAAGTAAAATATTTGCTTTTAATAAAAAAGAGGAAATAAAATGAAAAAAATACTGATGCAAAAAAATTATTAATTTACAAACTTTTGTTTAAAAAGTACATAGAGGGGTAAAAATTCTCTGTTTAATAAAGTTTTTAAGACATATATTCATAGTAAGTAAGTTTTTTTCAGTGTCCAGATTAGTAGTCTAAGGTTTTTTTTACATCATAAATTATCATTTAAATAAAAAATAATAGTTTGAGTATGAAAAAAAATAATTCCGATGAAAAGTCAATTTTTCACGGTAGTTTTAAAAACAATGCAAAAATAAAATAGGTAGACTAATTTTTATTTTAAAAATCAACCTACACTTGCTTTGGCTCTTTGTTTTTAAACTTTAATCATCCGCAAAAAATTAATCCGATAAATCTGGTTTAAGTTATACATTTTTTAGCAGAAGCCATCGATTAAAAATTTTATTATGTTATTCAATCATTGGTTTTAGGGATTATATTGATAAAAACGGCAGAAAAACGCCAATTAAGAGGTGTGTATAATTTTAAAATAAACCTTTTTTTTTCACCAGTCATAAATCTATATTTCTTGACATACTCAAACAACCACTCCTTATTTTGTTACTCTTGTTTTGAAAGCATTTGTTATCTCCCCTGAATGATTTTGTCTAAGGCAGTGTTTCTTAAACTTTTAAAATATGTGTACCCTTCTATAATTTTCTTAATGTTGAGTACCCCTCGTAAAAACAGGGAAGGATGTATTTAACTAACAATCAAAAATATATTTATTTTTTCTTTTTTTGTGACACACAAAATAATAAGAAAGGAGAAATAAAATTATTCGTAATAAAATATAAATAAAAGTTATATTGTAAGTAACATTTATTTTGATCAACGAGAAGAATGAAATTATTTGTGCTGAGATGACAGATCGTCATAATTTGGTTTCCTGTTAGTTAATTTTAATTTCAGATGTGGTTCCACGTCCAATAGTCTGTTCCTTTTTTTCGACTTAATCTCTACAAATGCTGAAAAAAAGCAACTTCCCATAAATATGAAGTTGGAAAAGGCAAGATGTACACTCAAAAGCCAAAACATTATGACCTCCCCTACATTTTGTAATGAACTCGCCTGGATGACGTGGAAGACAACGTGATCTGGTGGAAGTGGTATTTAACTGCTGCTGGATAGTCTGAAGAATCATTCTTTCATTTCTGTGCTTGATGGGAAAGGCTGTAGGTCTAAGTGATTTTGATAGAGGGCAGGGGACCCGTGTTGGTGGTAGTGTAGACCATGAATGCTACAGGGTATCCGAACATCATTGCGGACCAGTTGCACCCTTACATTGCCTCTGTTTTATCAGCTGGAAATGGAATGTTCCAACAGGACAAAGGCCCGTGTCACAAGCCTAAAATTGTGTTTGGGTGGTTCCAGTAACATGATACTAAATTCCAGTTAATGTCCTGGCCGCCTAACTCACCGGATCTCAATCCGATAGAACACATTTGGGATGTAATGGGGCGGCAGCTCAGAGTTCAAAGATCACCCATTCGCAATATCTCGGATTTGCGTAACCGTTGCTTAAACATCTGGTATAATCTGTCTCCGGCCATCTACCAAGGATTTGTGGCATCCATGCCAAGGCGGGTTGAAGCTGTGTTGCGTGTCAAAGGTGGGACACCTCGTTATTGACAGGTGGTCATAATGTTTTGGCTCTAGAGTGTGTTTCAGAATTTTTTCTGTTAAGACCGGATACACATGTTGCATTTGTAACCAGAATGATGTTAAGGTACTCTCCCTACGTTTAATTTTCAAAAATCCGTCTGAAGCCGATTCCAACAATTGCTCTTCTTCTGCATGCTTCAAATCTTCTGTCATGGATGTTGTGTTAATGTTAAACGAATCTCTTATCCATTCAATATTTTTGCTTAAATCCGTGAAGTAGTTTTTCAAGCCACTTGCAAACTTCGTCAAATGCTGTGTTATGCATTTCAGAGTATCAGCATCAATTTTAGTAGAAAAATTTGTTATAAACTCATGAAGAGGGGAAAGGAGTCTACTTCTCCACAGACGATATTGTTTCATTTAGTACAGCCAAGTGATTTTCAGAGGGTTGACTTTCACCTCAGTTATACCCCCATCAAACTCTTATTGTACTCCTGGGGGTACGCGTACCCCACTTTGGGAAACACTGATTCAAGGATATACATTTCAGTTATTGTTTTTGCTTTACAATGAAATCGGACAATGCATCTAATACCATAAATCCCTTTTCGAAGTTAGGACATCCAAACATCGCAAAACTTTAAAGTTAGTTATTCGACTGTCAAAACTATTGATATTTAACCCTTTGCATTCGAGGACTCCGGAGCGGAGCCGTTTAAAATTTGTCTTCAAAGTCGAGGGCTCCGCTATGGAGACAATGCAAAGTAATTAGTTTTTACGATTTTTTTTTGTTCTTACGTTAAAACTGAAAATATTTGTATTGTCTTCGTAGCGGAGCCCTCGAGTTTGAAGACAAATTTTCAATGGCTTCACTCTGGAGCCTTCGGAGTGGAAAGGGTTGAAATATGGTTTAAAAAATGCATTTTACATGCCCTGAAAAATAATGATGCACAAATGCATATGTCTATATTTTCATTTTAGCAAGAAATAAGTCCCTCCTTCTGAGGACTCTAGGATACGTTCTAATGGTCCAAATGAGTTACAATTAAAACTACAAATAATTCATATTATGCGCTTGGCATTTATTACATAAAAATTTTTGGTACAAATATCCGCCTATAGATGGCAGTGTGATACATATTAACACATTTAATATGCTTTATAAATGATAAATAATATTAAAAAGTAGCATTAAAAGTGCTCAATATGTCCCCTTTCATATTCAACAATATGCTGTAATCGCAGAACCATATTAAGAACAGCTGACCGGAATGAGTCTGACGGAATATCAAGGACAGGGCGCCGAATGCAGTATGCGAAATTTGAAAGTAGATCTTGTTCTTGAGGAAAACCCACAGCCAAAAGTCGCAAGGGGTAATATCTTCTGAACGATCATCTTTCTAAAGCAAGTACAAATATTGCTGAACATCTTTGTATCTGCTTCATAAGACGGAATTCTATTAGACCTGCAACGGAGTTATGCTAGTACTGGTGTAACAGTTTTACCAGTAGCGCTTTTTCTTGCAAAGGAGGCATGAAGTGCAGACAAGGTGTTCGACTGAACTTAATGAAGCTAAATAAATACCATATGTGTTACAGTGACAATTATAGGCGGATTTTTGTACTAAATATTATGTAATAAATCATGTGTTATTTCAATTCTCTGTAGTTCCAACTGTATTTTATTTGGACCAATAGACCGTATTCGAGAATCCTCAGAAGTAGGGAGCTGATTTCTTGATAACCCTGTAAATTAATCAACTTATCTTTTTATATAACTACCTCTGCTCTTCATATATAGCTGTTCATAAAATTAGTTTCGTTTCTTCAACGGCATCAAGCGTCCTCCACGTGTTTAACCATTATGAAATCTGATTGACT
>CM063505.1:64097321-64099821 GCA_032207245.1 Pardosa pseudoannulata | reverse complement strand
AGCGAAAATTCTTAGATTTGCTACAGTCTTTTTTCAAACTTGCAGACTTGTCATGCTGAGCTTGCTGCAAGTTTGCAGTATTGCAAAGCAAGACTGACGAAAGTTGGTTGCAAACTAAATTTGCTATCTGGGACTGCTTAAAGCCGATGCTGACAGGCTACTAATAGGCAGACTCCAGTACCAAAGGGTAACGCTCTACCATTCAGTTGTCACCCGGCTTAGTACACAAAGAATGTTTAGATCCTACAAGTTTGGTTTGGTTTGGAGCGCTACAGTCAACTACTTTCCCAGATAAGGGCTAATAAGGCTGAGAGCAGTAACTTAAAACCGATTTCAAACGACTAGGAATATCTATGCAACAGTAGGATTCAAACTCTTTAACTCTGATACTAAAGAGGGAAGTCGAAGCCATTCGAGAATTTTTATATTATTCTGATGAATATTGTAGTGTATAAAACTGTAATACTTCAATATTATGGTAATAATACTTATTTGTCTTATGTTTACTTAAATAATTACTAGTTGATTTTTCTAAAATGTCAGTTATAATGCCAATACTATATGATATAACATTTTTTATTCCATAAAATGTAATATTATGTTTATATGGGGGGTATTTTAAACAGTTTTCTTGGGTTATAAAGGATTTTAATACGGATGTATTATCGAATAATGATATTATTCACTTCACAAAATTTATTTTCAGTCGGTATATATAAACTGCAAACTTTTATTATACTTTTCCCTGCTTTAAAAATGTATGCATAATAATAATAATAATAATAATAACAACAATATAAGGATAATAATAATAATGACAATAATAATTATAATAATAATCACAAAAACAATAACCAGGGCCATAAAGTCGTTTAATTTACTATTTGGATAAAGTAAGCCATGAAATAATATAGTAAAAATGTTATTTTTCACTCAGTGGTATGTTTAGAGAATTACGATCAATGGTTTTTATTCGAGTAAAAACATTTATACGAATAACGGTGCTCGAATCTATGGGTTATAAATTCAAGTGCTTTATGCTGTTCGGCCATCCACTTGAAATATGAATCTTTGTTCATAACTTGTTTAACATTAAACTCATTGATTAGATCTTTAAGTTTTGAACCAATAAGTCAGCGATAATACGTTTAAAGAAAATTCAATTTGAATGAACAAATGAAAAGAGAAAAAGTAAGGGTTTTTTTAGCTGGATTTCCTAGTACTTATTTAAAAATATATTTACACCAGACTAACAAAAACTAACCTCCAAATCATGACGACGGTTCAAGACATACAGCCCGGAAAAAATGTTAGAAATTGTGTTTGGTGCACACATTTGAAAAACTCCATGTAGCTGAAAATAAAACTGGTAGAATACTATAAAAAAATTTGGAGAAAGTAAGCCATGAAATAATAAAGTAAAAATGTTATTTTTCACTCAGTGGTATGTTTGGAGAATTAAAATCAATGGTTTTTATTCGAGTAAAAACATTTATACAGTAAAACCTCTTTTTAAAGACACCACTATACAACGACCCCTTCGTGAGAACGACCATCTTAAAAAGTCCCAATTATTTTACCATAGGAATAATGTTAATTTTGAATCATTACAACGACCCCAAGAATATTATTTTTCGTTAGAGCGACCTCCAATTTTAGTCCACAGAACTCATAAGCAAGTGGACTATTTCAAAATTATTGTACTCTGGTACAACTTCAATTCTATTCCGACGACGGAGAACAAATCGTCCAAGCTTTTGAAAAAGTGAATGAAAAAGAAGCCTTCAATGCAATCAATGCCTTGCGTCAATATTTTGAAGGGCAATTTAATTCTGAATATTTCTTTGAAAATCTAACGGATATGGAATTAGTGATAATGAAAAATTCCCAGATGAACTTGAAACAGGCATCAATCAAAGACTTTTTTTTTAAAAATTCAGTAATGGAAATACAAATAAATAGAAGTGCTCTCTAGGTATGTGCTGTTGCATAATTTCTTTGTTGAATTTTTTTATTATTTTTTCAATTCGTTACAGCGACCTTTCGTTACAACGACATATGATGTTGGTCTCAAAGGGGCTCGTTATACCGAGGTTCTACTGTACCAATAACGGTACTCGAACCTACGGGGTATAAATTCAAGTGCTTTATGCTGTTCAGCCACTATCCACCTGAAATGAGGATCTTTGTACGTAACTTGGCCAACATAAAACTCATTGATTAGATCTTTAAGGTTTTAACCAATCAGTTAGCGATAATACCTTTAAAGAAAAATCAATTTGATTGAACAAATGAAAAGAGAAAAAGCAAGTTTTTCTTTTAGCTGGATTTCCTAGTACTTTTTTAAAAAATACACTTACACCAGACTAACAAAAAACTAACCTCCAAATCATGATGATGATTCAAGACATACAGATCGGAAAAAAATTTTAAAAATTATTATTGGTACACACATCAGAAAAACTCTACATAATTGAAAATAAAACTGGAAAATACTCTA
>CM063505.1:64082321-64089821 GCA_032207245.1 Pardosa pseudoannulata | reverse complement strand
GCCCTCGTGTTGCAAAAAAGTAGACCGTAGCACTTCAAACCAAACCAAATCCCGTCATATGACTGGATAAGTAAAATTTTTAATTTTCTAGCTTTGTTAAGTACCCTATGAACCAGGTAATAAAATGGTTTGTGTTTTGGCTGAGAATTATCCAGTACACGCTCAATAATGTGTTTATCTTCATACTCCTCTAAAGTTTCCCTACATTGTGAATGCAGTTTAGAATCACGCTGAATTCATTTAGTCAAACCGTGTGGTTATGTATAAAAGCAAACACACAAACAAACAAAATTCTTCATTTTCAAAGATATATAACTTAAACGCTAGATGTTTATTGGTCAGTGAAATAGACTCCTAGACTTTTATGAAAAGAATTGGTTGCTAATACCAGTGAGAAAAGTTTCATTGCAACAAAAAATAATCCATGATTAAATTTAAAATTATCACTTATATACTTAATCTATTATTTAATACAAATATAAAAGAAAATTATTTGCTTAATATGTAAGTTCAGTGATAAAATGTATGAAAATAATGCACGCGATATTTAAATAATTTAAAATAAGAAATTATTAAATGAGACAGTTAAAATAATGACGTCATAATGCTAGAAAAAAATTGTAATTTTTACTTATTTATTATGTGGATAAATTGATAAATATAATCGCCTGCCTTTAGCCGGGGAATCCATTCCAATTCAAACCGCTTCATAAATTGGTGGACAGACGGACATATAACTTAGGCTATTATTATATAGGGGATTTAAAAGTTAGGTGCAACGTCAGAATAAATTAGACATACGCTAATGGTTAGACATTTAAATTATTAATGCATTTGGGAACATATCGATTTTGTGATCTGAACAATGGCTTTTTCAATGGAGGAAGAAGAAATATGAGATATGTTTGAGAAGATCGTCCAGATAGTTCCTGATCATGTCTGATAAAAGCTAGACCATGACCGAATGGTACAGTGCTGCTATTCGGTTCCGGATTTCATGGGTTCGTATCCATTCAGCTAATTATTTCAATAAGAATAATACATCACCGAAATTAATTTACCACACTAAAACATTTCAATTTATATTGATGAAATACTTTTATATTTCCATGAAAATAAAATCTTACAATATATAAATTTAAACATTAACTGTCTGCAAAATCGTATAGCCAGTCAATCAGTTAAAAAACCAAAAGCGATTCAGCACGTAATTCCCCGCTCTAATACGACGCTTAATAAACCGTACCTTCGGATGATTCTGAATGCCAAGTGCAGGAAAAATAGCTGCACTTGCCTCAGTGCCATAGTATGCTGTTCTTCTCCAGTAGCCCATACATATAAAGAGTGATTTTCAATTTAGTGCGCAGTGCGTACACATCAGAACTTCCTATGTTCGTTTGCGCGCTACGTGGTGCAGCACCTAGTACCGCACGCACTGCGGGAATACAAGCAAGAAAATCAACATAATATTTGAATATATTATAAATAATATTTATTATATACCATATAGAGATAGGTAGACATAGGTGCAGAGAATTATTGTCCCTCATAATTTTGCCAGGGTGTGCAGCGCACACCCTGCACATATGGATCGCACGCCACTGCTAAACACCCATATTCATTTATTTTGAATAAGCACATTTCACAATGTATGACTGTGGGTGGTTTTGACAATTTTCCGTTGTCAAAAACCGCCCACAATCACAAGTTTCGCTTTATTTTTATATGTACATGCATATTATTTTTTTTATAGTATGTTTATACGTACATGTATATTATTTTTCCCCCTTTTTTTCTTGGAATCCGATAATTAAATAGAACTACAAACTATATGCTTTAAAACCAAACTACGAAACGCAAAGTATGTGTGAGGGCTGATAATAGGCCCGGAATTACAATGTTGTCTAGGTCCCGCTTTAGCCTTAAACCGCCACTGCATACATGCAACAATCTGTGCAACTTTAATCTGTAATCCAAACACCCATATTCATTTATTTTGAATAAGCACATTTCACAATGTATGACTGCGGGTAACTGTGGGCGGTTTTGACAATTTTCCGTTGTCAAAAACCGCCCGCAAATCACATAAAGTGTCGCTTCCGAATCAGCGAACGATTGGAAAACATTTCCTTTTAAATCCCCTCTTGGTCAGTTGCCAAATGTTGCGAGGGTCGATTGGTGCCGGATAGTCTGGTGCAGTGTTGAAGCGCTTTGTTCGCTCCCTCCGGAAAAATCACTACAGACACAAGAACTGATTTCATATCTGGCACT
The DNA here is from genome assembly GCA_032207245.1 of Pardosa pseudoannulata. NCBI lineage: Eukaryota > Metazoa > Arthropoda > Arachnida > Araneae > Lycosidae > Pardosa > Pardosa pseudoannulata. The sequence goes on along the minus strand of CM063505.1, from coordinate 64,087,550 downwards.
GTGATTGATGTCGGAAAGATACGCCTTTGATGAAAGTCTAGAAGTCCAAACCACGGGAAATGAAACACAAAACCGCACTTTTCATGTTCTGGAGAGTCAAATTTGTTTGATGCCTTTGTGGTGTTCGTTATGATTGAAGAGTTAAAAGCGACAATGAAACAATTATTCGGGTGTTATCTCGGAGCGCCTTTTTGTATGAATCCCCGGAAGCTTATCGCTCATTAATGAGGGAGGGTTTTATGATTGTATATATTACCATAAAGGTGCCAGTTATGGGATACGAGGATACAATGACATCAGTAGTGTAGCAAGGTCTAATGGTAACCGGTGAGAAGTTTAAATTAGTCTTTCTCATGTTCACCCAATATAAAATAAAATTGAGAAGACATTTTTTTTATTCTGGTGATTATAACTCTGGTTACGCATCATACAAACAGAATAAGAAAATATATGTAATCTAATAGGCACACAAGAAAGTTATGTACTGCTTACTTCAAAAATTTTATCTTAATGACCTTAATTAGATTACGGTTGCTATTTGTTGATATAAAATTTGCTTTTAAAACTATCACTAAATTAATTTAGCTCACCTCAAATGTGGTACAGTCATAAAAGTAGCAGAACTGGATATCTAAAAAACAAAATGTCTTTAAAACATCGTTTAAATTAAATGACTACTGAAATTTTCATGTCGAAGCATAGTTTAATTCATATTTGTGTTTGTAATAGACTTATCAAAGTTTTTTTTTAACCAAAGCAGTTAATGATTGCAAGAAGGAGATTACCTGTGCAGTTTCATATTAGACATATTGTTGCAAAATAGTAGAGCGTAGCGATCCAAACCAAATCAAATCTGAATTTTCCCTAACAAATATAGTAATCTAGATATACATTTCTACAGGTCAGAGTTCAATATTTTCTTTTATCTTTTTTAAAAAAATGTAAATAAATTATGGTGTGTAACTTTTTCTGAATTCATTATATTTTTTATTGCGTTAAGTCAATTCCTGATATGTTCCTGATATGTTAATTCCTGATACCTTGGGTTACACATATCCTCTTTTTTATGATAAACTATTTTAACACATTGTGTGAGAGTACATTTCACAGCGGAATTATACCGATAGCGGGTGCTTTGAGCGTAAATTTAATTATTCAGTAAAATCTCAATAGATCGAAAATTATTTAATATTTTAACCAACATTTCGTAATTTGTATTGAGATATATAAAAAATATATAAATAGACAGACAAATATATATATATATATATATATATATATATATATATATATATATATAATATCCTTTTCGCAAGGATAAATAAAAAGTTAATTTTAAATCTAAATTGATTTTTTTAATCAACCTTCCCGTTCTGTGGTTCCGCATCGACTGATGTAAAAACTAGTTTTTATTTGTCTAAATTTTTCCAGAATCTATGCAGTAGACAAGAACATTCGGCTTCGTTTTCTTGTATATACCGTTATTTTTGTACCCACAAGCAAACCGTGTTGTTACACTAACCAGTACTAGTACGTGACTCGCGCTTGTGTATCAATAGTCAGAAAACGTACTAGCATATGACCCGCGATTAAGTATCAATCTTCAGAAAACGTAGTACTACGTGTTCCGCATACAATGTGTTAAGAATGCTTAATTTCGCCTTTTAGCTTTAACTTTTTAATCTCTTTACTTACGTACTTTAAGTCTCAAACATTAATTAAACACTAAAATAATCCCGCAACCTATTTTTGAAGACATATTTACCACGTACTTGACATTGAACTTAACACTGACATTCCCGTTAAATATGTTATATAACGATCTCATTAATGGCACCAGTTGAGTTTTTAAAAATATTATGGAGTGATATACGTAATTAACTCCTAATGAGCATTTTTTGATTCATTAACAACATTATTAGAAATTTTGAATTCGTAAGTTTAATGGTTTAATGGCTTTCTTCATTGTTCAGCCATTTGCTAGATTAAATAACCTCAAATTTGTATCCTTTATTCCCTTTATAATGCAAGAAGAGCTATTTCTGCGACTCTTGGAAAGAAAATTCATTTAACGCGAAGTATGAAGCCAAATAAATACAGATTTATTTTCGCACATGTCTGAAATTTAAACTATTATATAAAGAGGAAAGATGTTTTATGTTTTTCCGGATTTCAATAGAAATTTTTAAAGGACACAAAGATCTCGCACAACTCCTGGAAAGTGTGGGAAATAAATAACTTTTATATAAGACTTTAATAAGGCATGTATTTCTCTACCCCAGTTTCGGAACCGGCAACAAACACTCATATTCAAAGGTTGCAAACAGTGCAAAACAAAACAATTCGGTCAATTCGTAGGGCTTCAACTAGTATATTGAGATACCAAAATGGATCAAATTAGAGAAGTAGTCAGGAATCTTGCACTCAACTTTTTTGCAAACTTGTATAACCCTCTAAGCGGTTCGCACTTACAATTCCGCCAGTGTTCACGTACAATTTTCGACCTCCAAAAACGTTCCGAAAATGGATGTAGTGTACATTTCTGCTAGTGCTTTCCCCCATGGAGTTTTGAGGTAGGAGGTTGAGGTCGATTGTTTAGGAACTGCATCCCTCTTTGACTGACATTTATTGAGGGATGCACCCCTACTCCCTGAGGCACAAAGAAGCTGATAGCTTCTCATGGCTTTGTCAATCTCTATTTCGAAGTATTTCGTTTGCGGTAACACATGTATCTCTAACTGCACCATTTAAATATCTTGGATGACTTTAGTAAAAGAATATAAATAATTCTCTTAAAAATATTTTTATTCCTACTTTTAGAATCCATTATTTCTTATGGAATGATCTTCGAGACTTGACGAGCTTTATGTGTATTGAAAATTAACAATCTATAATGTCTATTTATATATCTGTTTCTAACCGGAAGTACAGGGACAATACCAAGGTTGGGTTTCCCGTATTCCAATCTAGTCGACAAAGGGTGAAGTAAAAAATCATAGAACACTTTGGTCACTGACACAATAAAACTTTAGCGTATTTTTGGAGACTTTTTTCCTCCGTGTGTTCCACTCGGAGAGAGAAAGTAAAAATCGAAGAAACAACAAATTTGACAGACTATCATTCCAGATAACTTTTGTCGTTCTGAATTTTAAATTCTAAATTATTTGAATTTGATTTATTTTAATAATAACTCTGCCATTTTTTTATTTAAACAAATAATATTAATAATTTTCTACTATAATTTTATAAGTTTTATGCAATGAGTCAACTAAGATCAATATCTTAATTTATCCTACATGTCTAACTAATTATTGCTGAACTAATTTTATGGAACTAACACTGGATTAATTATATATTATATAACTAGTTATTATGGAGCTGTTGTTCTTTTGTACCACGACACTACTTTATGTCTATGTTTTTTAGGGATAACTGAAAATAATACTGAACCAATCGAAATCAAATTTCCACAAAAATTTGTTAGCATATTCGAAAAGACTAAGTCATATATTGCATATTGAAAAAAAAATCTAAATTTCCATTAAAAATATAATGCCTCCGAGCTACGATGTAAACAATTGCTTTCTTAATTCATCAATTGTTCGCATTCATGGTGGTGAATCAGCGGTAAAATGCGCATCTTACCCTGTCTGTATTCTTTTCCTCCCATGCGTGTGGCCCGGGTTCGATTCCCAGTTATAGTGTTTCGATTTTACAGCATTAGCATTTGATGTTCCTGATAAAGAATTTATGTTATAATGATTACCGACGCTTTATAAGAAAACTTAATTTTACATTTATTGAGAAATAGCAATTTTATGTCTGTTTTGAATAGCCGAAAAAAAATATTAACCCCTTCCGGTATGATATAATAATGAAAAACTGTGCATGAAATAACCCTTTAATTTTTATTTAAAAAACTTGTTTCCTTTTACAATTCTTACATATTATTCATTAAAATCCACTTTTTACATAGTGTCAAATAATATCAGAAACAGTAAAATTAAGAAAATACCAAAGTAAAACATTAATAAGGTATACAGATAATAGTCTTCAAGCTAGTGGTACTTTTCAAAACAAAGTGCAAAGGAATTCTTAATTGTTTACACCGCCAAGTAGTCTCACTTTTAATTTGATTCTTGTAACACACACGGCATTTCTTAGTAGGTTTTCTTTTATTCTGACTCATTCATTTGGCAATGACTTGTACCAAGAAATTCTAAGTAAACAATATGCAATAGTGACTTGTGATTTTCACAAGTGATAAAAGTGTTGCCAAATTCAGTACACTAGAAATTTTAAACTAAATTAATTATCATATTTAACAGTAACTTTAATCGCATGACGAGTGTAGCTCGTCATTGTGTGGTATGGAATGAAAAACTAATGACGAGCTAGACTCGTCATTTTACCGGAAGGGGTTAATGAATAAATATAATAGGATATTTAAAACGCCTTACTTGTAACATTCCCCTAGAAAGTGTTAAAATGTGTTATTCGTTTACTTACTGAACTACTGTAATTAGTTTCGCATCTATTAATGCTATACTTAACGTAATTAAGTTGCATTATATTGGAAATAGATTCTATTGCTCGGAGAAATAGAATCTAAATCGCACATAAACTGAATCTAACACTTTATTTAGGAAACCCTTAATCACGCAAGCCGAAGGCTGGGGGGGGGAAATTTGCTAGTTGGTGTATATATATTTTATACATACCTTTTACCTAACTTCAGGATTTTAAAATAATTCCTGGATTTAAAAATAATTACTACTAAGGTGAAACAACGACGTTTAGTTCAAAGTAGGCCCACGTAATTTGAAAGCATTGACCAATCAGAAGACCTCCAGGTTTGACCTGACACCTTCAAAGGTATTGTATGATCGTGGAGGACATTGCAACGACGAATCTATCTTTATTTTTCCAGGTATAGTTAATGAACACGTCTGTCTACCATTGGCTCTAGCATCAAACTCACAACCCTCTGGCTGTGTGGTGATGCATTTGCCGTCTATGCTACTAGTTTACTAAGTTTAATTTAAAGATTTTTATCAGACAGGTTTTAGTTTGGAATGCTACGATCTACTATTTTGCTACATGGGGCTAATGATACCGGGACCTACCGCTTAAAGCTGATCCCGACCGGATAGAAACATACATGCCCTCAAGCACATTTATTCCTTATATAATAATAGCCTAAGTTATCTGTCCGTCTGTCCTCGAATT
>CM063505.1:64049821-64077321 GCA_032207245.1 Pardosa pseudoannulata | reverse complement strand
TGTTTAGAATCAACTTTCAACAGCAGGTTCCGGTCTTAAAATTCCAAACACTCAAGTGAATACACACAAGCTTTGCGAAGGAGAGATGCAGCCAAGTCATTTGACGAAAAAGAGATTTATTCTAACATAGTTAAATAGCAAAGCGTAAGCAAAGTTGGCATGCAGTACAATATTTAACGATTAATTTTAAATAGGTCAAAAGAGACCGTAATTGCATTTCCATGGGGCAAAACTTTTAACGATGCAGCGTCATTTCCATAACATTTTAATGTTATAAAACAATTGAAGTGACATATAAAGCAATACAAGAAAGAGTACAAATATAAGAATTTTCCTGATAAAAGACGAGAATTCTTTGTAAGTTTTATTCTTTTTTTAAACAGTTAATTATTTGATTGCCATGTATAATTAGTTTAAAACTTTTAATTCGTCTTTATATTGATACTAGTTGAAAAGCCTGGGAAAGAAGCTAAATAATTGATGAAATATCTAAAAGAAAATTAATAAATATTTAAGAATTCGATGATCTTTATAAATTACTGAAATATTTCACAATTTTATTTTCCATTTTTGAGCTACACACGTTATTTACAAGTCTACATTGAAATTTAAGAATGTTTATAATATTTTTTTCACTACATGCTGACGCCACTCAACTCGCTTTTATATTATTAGCTAAATCCACCAGACTAGAATATTGCATATGGAATAATATCTTAAGTTCACTTATAAGTTAAAAACTTATAGAAAGAATCACATAATGGTTACTTTTGATAGCTTTTCTTAAAAGAAGGGGAATACTATAATCTTTTAAAATTTCAAGACATTATTAAGATTAGAACTTTTTTCGATGATGAAATTTTAAAGCAAATTAGGGTTTTCAGGGCTAAAAAGTGTTTTCTATTTGGAAATTTTTAAAATATCGGTATATTATGCTTTACATATTCACAAAAACACTTGTATGGAGAAAATTTTTAAAGACCTTTGGGAGCCTCCTGAACCAAGAGAACACGAGGTTAGGATTGCACGATCACACAGTTGATATCCATATAACAGTAGTCTTTAAACTTTGAATAACCATTGCACACGTTTAACTATATGATTTAAAAGTAAAATCTTACTATACCTTTCTCCAAAAGCAAACAGAGGTTAGTTGTTAGTTTATATAGGTGCTGGTAGTAGTAGTGAAAGTATTAGAAAGTGATGCAGCCAAATTAAAAATTGGCTTAATGTTATTTTATTTACCAAAATATTAGTATAACTGGTAGTACTTGTTAACTAACTCTTACTTTTCTCATACAAACTCTCTTACTTAGTCTAGTGAATGAGATGTGCTGATATTTTTTTACGCAAACAATCAAAATTAACTCTATAGATATTGTCCATATTCGTTGCTGTAGTACGTAATCATAATAATGTGACGGTAAAAAATTAAGATACAAAGTTAGAGAAAAGTTTCATTTTATTTTGACCACTTATACCTCGGGTGGATGGAGTTTCGAAAAAAAATTGGCGCATACTTAACAGGCTCCTCAAGGGTTTCGAACTTTTCGTCTCACTCTCGTATGTCTACTACCTCTCCGACTTTCCTAATGTATTCGGCAACTAATTATTTCAGCTAAAAAGTTTCCATCAAAAACCGCGTTGGCCAATTAGCTCCGAGCCTAAACAAGTGCCAAGTTACGTCATCCAGGGCGTTGATCAATTAGCTACGAGCCAAACAGTGTAATGGCGATAACGGAACATATTAGTAACCTGTGGGATATTCTCGATAGCACTGGAAAGGAAATCCAAATGGAATGAAGGGAGGGGGAAAATGGAGCACTTTTATGGTGAATAATCATTATCTGTGTATGAAACACCACAGTCGTATTTCGTATTCTACATTTAGGTGTTCCGATATTTTATTCTTGTCCCAACATATGTGGAAAACAATTTTTTTTTATAAATAAGTTGATCTGAATGACAACGAAACAGCAGTTCCTGTACTGGTAACTTCCTTTGCCAATATAGCCATGAATAGAATATTAAAAGCCAGCACAGAATTCTAGCTGTCGACATAAAACTTTGTTTCATATATCCCAAGATGCCGTTTGAAGATTTAATATATAACTACAGTCCATGTTGTGTTTTTTAAAACCACTTGCTGCGTCGCTGCAGCACTAGGGAATCTTGAAGCCCCACAGGGTAGCAAGGAACTCAATTCAGAGACCATTCTATAGAGAAAAATATGTATAAGAGACGTAAAAAAACTTAAAAATTAAATAAACAGAGAACTAATTCAAGTTTAAAAAAAGATTCGTATAGTTTAGTACGGTGCCACAAAGAATCCTTAACAAATTTCCTGTTTGTAGGTCGCACTGTTCTTGCGCAGTCACTTTTACATACATTAACACTAAGCGTTTTATGTATAATATACCAATTTAAAATTATTTATGTAATTTATTTTTCTGCATAATAGGACCCTTTGCGTCAGTAATAGAAAAAAAAAAGATTCAAAATACACCATACAAGAAAAATTGTTTTATCGCAACAAGTTTTTAATCGTAGTCATGTGATATGAATACTAAAACCATGTTTTGTAATATTATAAGTTTTCTGTCCTGGGCATAGAACCTCAGAAACACTTTCTATGGTAAATGAAATAAAGAAAGCTAATTTAAAATCAGGAAATGAATAACCACAGAAATAACCCCGGTGCTTAAGTATTTTTAACAGTTTATCTTCGAGAGCAGAAGCTGTACAAAGAGGAAAATGAGTCACTTTTTTTCCCTGCCCAAAATTTGATAAACAAAGTCGGTTTGAATTTCTAATTAAATCACTCTTTCTCTTGATCTTGTTAGCAAGGTTTTCATATTTCGCTTAAACTCTCCAAATTAATTGAAAAGAGTAAAATGATATGAAAATACATTTTAGCAGTGCCTCGTTTTTTCCCCTAGTAAAAACAGGAGTGAGGCTGAATTAATTAGCGTAGTCATAAAAAGGAACTTAACGAGTTTGTTCTTGTAGTAATTTTATCTCATGCATTACATTTTACCCTCTTTATTCTTTTTTTTAAAGCTTTACACAGTGACGAAGAAAATAGTTTCCGAAAGAAATTTATTAAATAGCTCATCAGTAGGGAAAACCACTGCTAAAGTAAATGAATACTTTTTAATAAGAAAAACAATAGTGTATACACACACATATATCTATGTATATATATAGAAATATATGTCAACTGTTTGATTAATATGAATTTGTATGATTTAACATCAGATTTATGCTGCAAACGTCTTTTGCTAAACTATCCGCTCGCTCGTCGCCGAGTATGTCGACGTGCGATGGGCTCCACTAAAAGTGTACACTGTCTACCAATAAGTATTTGGACACCTATGCAAATGACGATATCTGCAGTCCTGAGGTACGACACTGCCTCCGCCGGTATACATCGTTTAGGAAACAGCATCGGCATTAGTCGCATGCAAGATGCTGAGCAGTTCGGAGCTCTCTGATTTCGAGAAAGGTATAATTATTGGGTAACACAAATGTGGTCGATCTTTAAGGGACATATCTATCGATCTGAAGTACCCAAAATCGACAGTGGCCTAGTAATTAAGAAGTGGAAGGTGAGCGGTGATTGTCGGAATGTGACCCGAGTCGGCAGACCAACGAAACTGGGAGATAGAGACCGACGAGTGCTGTCCACAGAAATTCGGAAGAACCTCACCCAACCGATGGCCCTTATCCGCGAGGAGTTTCAGAAGGTATCCGGCAGTATTGTTTCAATAAATACCATCCGTAAGGAAGCACATCTGCTTGGTTTTCATGGTCGTGCTGCTGCCCATAAGCCTTTGATTACAAAGTCCACTCGCGCTGGTTGGTTAATGTAGTGCAAAGCACATCGATATTGGACCGTAGATCAGTGGAAACGGGTGCTTTGGAGCGACGAATCAAGGTTCACCTTTTACCGTTCGGATGGCAGGGTCTGGGTCTGGCGTCTGCCTGGAGAACGTCTCCTGCCAGATTGCATTGTGCCAACAGTCAAGTTCGGTGGAGGTGGAGTTATGGTCTGGGGATGTTTCTCCTGGTATGGACTGGAACCTTTGGTTCTCATTCATGGTAAGCTCAACGCCGATGCCTACTGCACTATTTTGGATGACAATGTGCTTCCTACGTTGTGTCAGTTTTACGGGTTGGACCCCTGTTACTTTCAGGACGACAATGCCAGTTCTCATGTTTCGAGGTTAACCAAGGCTTGTTATGGTGCCAACGAAGTTCATCTAATGGACTGGCCTGCCCGGAGCCCAGACCTGAACCCTATCGAGAACTTCGGGTACGAGTTGTATCGCTGAATTAAGGGGTGCACCACCCGTCCAAAATCGGCGAAGGAACTTGTATGTCTACTCCAAGCCGAGTGGAAGACAATACCACTAGCTGTAACACAAAGACTTGTGAAAAGTATGCCCCGGAGGGCTCACGCTGTAATTGCCTGTCGTGGGGGCTCTACCAAGTTAGTTTTTCTTTTCTATCACAGGTGTCCGAATACTTATTGGTAGACAGTGTACATCGTAGGTTTCTACAATAAGTTTGAGTTTAAGAAGGATAGAAATACTTGTTTTGTCTCCAACTTTGATCCAGTCGTGGTGGTGTAGAATATCAAGTGACAATTCGAAATGATCCAGAATTATCCCAAATCGGTTTCTTGGAGAGTAGTTACAATGGTCAATGTCTGTTCTAACTTTGACACTTTCTTTTCGCCAAGGTGCTCCAGGTTCACGGTCCAACGGAAACTGCCGAGCCAAGACTGACCTATACCTTTTTTTGTGATCAGATCCCTGGATTAACAGAGACTGCGTCTCACCTCTTTCTCATAACTTTGCTGACATATGTACTTGTAGCAATTCACGAAATTGTAAGAAAGTACGAGAATGATTTGTATAACATCATGCGCATAAACTATATGAAATCTGAGAAGAAAAACTATTTTGGCCTTGTTTAGTTTTGAGCGCTATGATCTACTATTTTACTACATGGGAAAAATGAGGCCGAGACCTACTGCTTAAAGCCGATTCCGAATGGTGACAAATATCCATACCAACAGCGGTATTAGCACCTACGAACTCTGGTACTGATGATTAGCGTCCTACCTATTCGGCTATCGTCCGGTTTGAAGTCTTAATTAAAAAGAACGTTACAAATTATGCAATACTTCAATTTGTTATAACTGTTTCATTTGAGATATGGAAAAAATTGTATCTAAATATGAAGAAATATTTGTAGTTTAATATATGAAAAAAAAATCAAAAATTTAATTGTCTTTAGATGTATTAGAAGTAAAAAAAAAGATGTACTATTAATAATGGTAATCTATACAAATTTCGAAAAATTACGTGGTAAGCATTTTCGATATTTTAGAGTCGATGGATATGTTAGAAGTATTTACATATATTTATTTTTCTTATAGCTTTGATTAAAGGAATTATAAAAGGTACTTAGATAGGTTCATCATGAAAAACATTTGAAAAACATTACTATGCTCTTAAGAATATACTACAAACATTAAAGAAAAGAAATGCAGGACATTTGAATTAAAATTGTAAATTAATAAAAACTGTAATTAAAAAAAGCAGTATTTTCTTTTTTAACCCTTTAAAGGTCACTACTGAAAATTCTTTGGGATTTAAGGGAATTAGGCTATAAATGTTATCTATGAACATTACATATGTGAAATGTGTGAAAAATATTAAAATTTATTTGTAGAAAGGTGGTGGGTTTAAACTGGGAAACTATTTACCCCCTTGTACAGCTCGAAAAATAATACACTCTTAAAATGTAAATAATATTTAAGAAACACAGCATAATTGTCATTAAAGTGATGTAACAGATAAATAGCTAAACTATTTATAAAAATTTTTTTGGGTAGATATAATTATTTGAGGTCATGACTGACAAAATCAAATACCTGATATTTTTACCAGTTTAAACAAGTATCTTTTAAAGAGGAAAATAGATTGTGTGTAGTGCTACCATTCATTAATAGTTTGAAGTATCAAAAACATCCGGAAAAATCATTATTATATCTTTAAAAAGAAGAGAAAAAATATATATTAATAGGTGGTTTCACTACGAAACCACTGTCCTTTAAAGGGTTAGGGGATATAGTACCTTTCCAGACATAACAGCTTCATTAAAACAGATTTTAATACAGTTCAAAATAATGTAAAAACAAGTTCTACTCTTTTTAGAATGAATGTTTTACAAGTATACTAATAATGTTCTTATTTTTTAAAAATACAGTAGAACCTCGGTATAATGCCCCCTGTGGGACTACCATCATATGGTCGCTGTAATGAAAGGTAGTTGTAACGAATTGAAAAAATAATAAAAAAAAAATGAGCAAAGAAATGATGCAACAGTGCATACCTAGAGAACATTTCTATTTATTTGTATTTTCATTACTGAATTTTCGAAAAAAATCTTTGATTGACGCCTGTTTCAAGTTCATTTGGGAATTTTTCATTATCACTGATTCCATATCTGTTAGATTTTGAAAGAAATCTTCAGAATTAAATTGTCCTTCAAAATATTGACGCAAGGCATTGATTGCATTGAAGGCTTCTTTTTCATTCACTTTTTCAAAAGCTTGAATGATTTCTTCTCCGTCGTCGGAATCGCAGATTTCTTCATTTCCGGTAATACGGGCAATAAAATCGTCCTCATTCAAATTTTCTCCGCAGCACTGTAAAGTTTCGTCTACTGCAACAAACTCATCAAAAGATAATTGAAGATTTAGTTCTCCCCTTTTCGTCACGCCCCTTCCCCTCCTTTAAGCAAACACAAAGAGAGAATTACAGGTTTCTTGAAGTTGCACCACAGTACAAAAATTTTGAAATAACCCACTTGTTCATGAGTTTTGAGGACTGAAATTGGCGGTCGTTCTAACGAAAAATAATACGCTTGGGGTCGTTGTAATGATTTAAAATTAACATCATTTCTATGGAAAAATAATTGGGACTTTTTAAGATGATCATTCTAACGAAGGGGTCGTTGTATCGTGGGGTCGTTAAAAAGAGGTTATACTGTATTTAGTTTTGTCTTTCTAAGTAATATAACTTTTCAATATAGGCCAAAGGCTTACACCAATGAAAAATAAGTTCCCTCAATTGTAAGATAACTTTTGAAATATGTATGTTAGAACAAGATTTTTATAAAAAATTGAAGTCAAATATCTTTTTAATTCTGTGAATCTAAAATTAAGTATCTGACTTAAAAAAAACTGTTTAAAAATGGAAAATTATAAAAAATATCCTTTATCATTCTATAAAATAATATATACATCATTCCTATTACTACAACTGAAGTTCACATAATACAAAAATCTATAAAGCGATTTCACGCAGCAGGGCACATCTCAACTTATGATAATTCTGGCTTTAGTTTCAAACGGAAGGACAGTTTATTGTTTGCCTATTGGCTGTTGTAAACATGAAAATGAATGGGAAGGGCATTACAGTAGTTCGTGACGTTGCAAGAAATTGCTCTATTTGATATGTTTTTGATATGCACATTTCAAAAGTTATTTTACTGTTAAGCACATTTATATTGTTTAAAACTGCTGTATAGCTTCAGTTCTTTTATAAAAAGTATTGTTTCATAAAATAAAGCCAAATAATATTAATAAAGTTGGGCCCTTTTTAATGATTAAAAATATTTTAAATTTGAACAGAGTGGATCCTTTTGTTTATATCAAAAAGAGGCTATTACAATAAAGACTTTTCATCAAGAAAAATGCTACGTCACATTAAAAAACTTTGATAAATTTTTATCTCAGTGGAAATGTAATGGATTTAATAAGCTTGTCACTAATACAGGCGACTATTAAACATTCCTTTATCCCCATCAGCGTGTTTATCTCGATTGATAAGCCCTTTGGCGAGTATTACTGGTATAATCGAATACTGTAATGATAAACCTAGCAGAAACCATTAATATTCATTTAGGATATGATGATGTGATAATTCATTCCTAATTAAAGATATTCATTAATTTCTAAACTGACTTTTATCATATGAAGATAAGAAATTCACGCTTTAAATATACTTCTTAGGCGTCTGTGATACAAAGAGTTAACTTTTGCTTGATCAAACTAGATATCATCACAAAAATTTTGAAAGATATTATTTGTACAGTTAATCAGTAATTGCGTTAAAAATTCAACACTTATTCTTACACGAACGAAATAAAATTTGCAGTATTTTCTGAATGAAATTTTGCCTTTATTTTTCAATGTCCAAGCAAACTAAAGATTTTATAAGCAATTTAAATAACCACTGAAACCGTTTTAAAAGTAAATATTAATGAGGATATGATTTATGAAAATATTTGCTGTAAGTAAACAGTGTAAGTTTCACATCACAATGCATCTCATTTAACATTTTCATGGATATGTAATTCAAGTGACATTTTTATACGGCATTTCACAATCCAATTTAAAAAAGTAGTTTTTTATATTTTAAATTCTTTTTAAATTGTACTATAAATAAGTCTCGATGACCTTAGCATTGATAGGAAATGTCTGGTGTAATGCAACTTATGATGGGGGAAGGCCAAAATATTTTCTGTTATGTGTTTGCAACAACATTGCTGACAAATTGTCTTTGCGACAATTTATTTTTTACTGATTGAGAACAGTATACCCGTAAAAAGGTATACAGTAGTACGGGAATAGTCATTGAGTAATGAATGAAGCAAATATTAAAATTGAAATTAATATGTAGTTTTTGTCATGATGACAGTTTATTAGAATTATCTAAAATTATTATTTATTTATTTTTAATAATGATGCATATATTTTGAAAAATGCAAACGCACTTGCCATCTATAATTTAAAGGATAATTTAAGCGGATGCCTTGTATCAATTTAGGCATATTTAAATCAAGGTCAAGGTCAATGATTATACAGAGTATCTGAGAGTGAGAAAATGCCCTACCCTAGTCTCCAAAGAAAATAAGGTAAAAAACTTCTCGTTTCATATTGAGTATTTGAAAATTTCTCAATTTGGAGTATCTGTTGTTGTTCCCAGTGCCACTTGGACGATCCAAGCATGTGGCACAGATGCCACACGAATTAAGTCCAAGGGATACATGCTCTGTGGTGATGAGCACCGTTAGGGTAAAAGTACTTTTCAGCTCAAGTGGGTCATAATTTAGAAGCAGGTACCAAGTAGAAGGCCTCCATGCTTGGCTTGCCACACCAGAGATATCGTTTCAGAACAACATTGTGACCACGAACATACTTTAAGTGCCCCATCCGCCATTAACGAGCACTAGGTCAGCTCGATCCCCGAGATTCTCCAGTAACAAAATTGTTGCCTTTGCCGTCTGAGCTACAGCTGTTAGTGGATTATCTGTAAAATCCATAAGCCAAGCGAGACTTTTGCACTGAAGTACTGGGTATCTATAAATGATCTGACACATTTTGATGTTCAATATTCATAAAATAATAAAGATATAATCAAAGAAGGGACATTTATGCATAGAACAACTCATCTGTTTGTTCTCATCTTGTAAAAATGATCTGTACCTCTTTATCATGGTACCATCATTCGTAATTTTCATTTCACGAGAAGATAAATTGAACGAGGTGGATTCACTAATTGGTCACCAAGATTATTTATTATGATGGTTTTGGAGTTCTTTCTTTGGGTATTTGTAAAAGACACATTTTACAGAAGGAAAGTGTCAAGCTTCGATAAACAAAAAGGACAGGTTTGTAACCACAATAGCCTATGTGGATACCAACGTACTTGCCTTTATCTAGCATGAAGTTGACGACTGTCTTTATCTCCATGTGACAAAGGACGCACTTAAGTAAATTCATTGACAAGACCAAAAACGTTTGAAATCTATGTAACCCTTACTGGCAATTATACAAAACCTCTTCAAAATTTTATGAATTCTTAAGCATAAACACACATTAAACGTAACAACTTTGTAAAGCCGAAATGAATATTTAGAAGTCTGTGAACACAGAACGTAACCATTTTCTCCTTCTCTTAGGTGTAGGTCAAGAAATATCAAGGCAAAATAGTATTGCTGTAGGTCTTTTTGCAGATCTAGAAACACTCAGATCATAGGTGGTATAGAATATCAAAGTATTAAAAAACCCAGTACAAAGTAAAGTATTGTAATAGAAATAGAAAGCCATACCTCTTCAAAATTACTAGGCTATACTTTTAAATTTAGGATGTGACCTGAATCATGCGTACGTACTCGCAGCAATAAGGAAATAAAAAAATTCTCATTTTCAGTGTGTGGCCATTGCTTTTTATAGCATTCGACACATCTAAGACGCAAATAATTGTTGGCTATTTTATTATCGGAGCTACAAATACACATGCAACAATGCCCTATACAGTTTGGTTTGGAGAGCTACAATCTACTTTTTGCAACACCAGAGCTAATGAGACCGGGACCTACTCCTTACAGCCAATTTCAAGCGGCTACGAACATCCATACTATAGTGGGATTCGAACTCACGAACTCCGGTACCGAAGGATAGCACCCTAACCAATCGGCCATCATTCGGCTGCCTTATAGGGAAAACACAAAGTGACTGCTCGAAATTTAGAGGCAGGGACGAAGCAGAAGATTCCCAGGCTTGGTTTGCCACCTCTAGTATCACTTGGGAATTTGGAGGACATTGATTTGGACCACGAATCTATTTTAAGCGCTCTAATAGCCATGAATAAATGCTGTGGATTTCTGGGTATCTAGATCCTCGAACTCGCAAACCTCCGATTACGAGATTGTTGCTTTTGCCAATTGCACTATTAGTAAAAAATTAAAAAGCCAGAAAACAGAAATAAGCAGAAAGATCCATTAAAATTTAAGACTTGATGTTTATGACTCCGTGTTTAACTGTATTTAATAAATTCTGTATTTAACTTCTTTTCATCTATAGCACGTATATCTAGTAAAATATTTATGTGAAGTGATAATATGTAAATTAGATGTCAGTTCTCTATCATTAAATTTACGTTAAGAATGACCTAAAGTCCTATACATTTAAGTTCTCTCAAAGGAAGAATGTTCAAGGAAAATAGTTAAGAAATACATTAATTTTATAATGAGAAACATATTTTGACTTTGATCGTGATGATTACTCCAAACATGTACCCACTCATATTTAACGATGGCGGGGAGAGAGAAGAAATATAGCTTCTGGATAAAAATTAAAGCAAATGCATATCATTCCACCGAAATTAAATATTGCCTTTGAGAAAGGATACATTCTGGAACTAATAGATAAAAACCAATAAATAACTTGGATACGAATTTGATTCAAGTAATTACGCGATTATTTCATTAGTCACATAATTAATTATTTTATGTTTAACGATCAGAAATGCTTGTATCCGTTAAAGATAACATTATTTTTGAGAGAAAAATAATTCTCATTGTTTAAATTCCGCTTAATAAATACTTCCATTTAACAATAAAATTATTATAAAATTTTAGTCACAGTATCATATATATATATATATATATATATATATATATTTATGATACTGTGTCTTTCTGTCTGTACTCGATAGACTTAAAAACCATACATCCAATATCAGTGAAAATTTGGGTAATTATTAGGTATATCCCTAGGAAGGTTTGTGAATTTTTTTTTTAAAATCAGAGTTTCCCTTCCCCCTATTTCGAGCTCTTTATGTCATTATTTCAAGCATTATTTTCTCCGGTTAAGAGCAGGCTATTAAAAGTATCAATTTATCACATAAATAGGTTGAAATAACATTTTTCTATCATTATGACGTCATTTCTTAACCATCTCATTTAAAATATTCTTACTTCAAATTATTTAAATATCGTCTGCACAATTTTCATCCATTTTACCTCTGAATTTAGATATGTGATTAATATTCTTTTATATTTGACTTGCACAATAGATTATGTACATCTGCCGTAATTTTAAATTTAATCATTGGTTATATTTTTTACATATCGGTTATATTTTTTATATTTATTAAAATACAGGGAGTAATTTACAGGGAGTCTAAATTACGGGAAAATAAATATCTAGTTAAATATAAAATAATAAATTAGCTGTAGAAAATAATTAGGATTTTAACTTGATTTATTATCTGCTTAACTCAAAAACTTTAAAATAATTAAAGACTCTAAAATAGTTAATATTATATTATCACATAATACAGAATATTACGGAATATAGGCAATGTCCAGCTATTTTTTCTAGCCTTTCACTGTGCTTTTTAGCAAAAAATATTTCTCCACTTTATTTCAGAATACTTTACAAGGTGTAATATATTAATCAAGGTCAGATTAAATATTTTCATACTTTTCTACCGTGTGTAACAGAAATACGATTTAAATTATTTTTTTCTAATTCACGATTTTGTAATGATTGAGTATAACAGCCATACTATATATTTCTAGATCTTTTAATGATGACTGTCAATTAATATAGGCAGCCAGATTGTATTGTGGTTAGTGTATTGTGCTCACACTCGACTAGCTTGAGTTTAATTTCCGAGTAAGGCTCGGATGTTGTTGGTTGTCCTTTCATAGGGAGCGAAGTTGCCCTACTTATATATGGTGCTTCCACAAAAAAAGACAACAAAAATCATTGGCTTTGTATGGTTAATGCTATTAATAAAGGAAAGTGCACCGCATTGGAAATAAACGATGAATATAGGGCAATGTTAGCACTGAAACGACACTATAGAATATGTTGTTGTTGTTTTTAATGCCACTTGGGTTAGCCTATCACGGAGAACAGAGGATGCACAAATCAAGGCAAAGTGAGCTCTTTCCGTTTGAAGCTAGATTGAAAGAACGACTTTCTTTAGTGGGTCCTCTTGATTTAGAAGCAGGGACCAAGAAGAAGACACAAGGTTTAGTCTGCCACCCCCAAGAAGCATTGTTTGCGAAATTGGAGGGCATTGTGACCACGAACATATTTTATGTGATCCAGTCAGCATTAACAGATATGGCAGATCTTAGGCCAGCTGAAACTCCCAACCGGCAACCCTCCACTTACAAAATCTTTGTCTTTGCCAACTCAATTACCATGGCTCCCGTAGAATGTAATCCCGACAAAGAACTTTTAAGATTAGTAATTATTGAGACTTAACTCTTTCTTGGTAGGTGTCGTATGGATGTTTGGTGTTTTTGTGCCCGTATGGGCCGTGTCACATGCCATATGACGTAGAGAAAAATTGCATCATTGAATGCGAATTGGTCGGAACTTACACGCATCATTATACAAAACTATTATTAAGGTTTCATTTATTTTCAAATCACTATGTTTTCAAATGTATTAGACGTACAAATATGAGTAATTATCAGTATAACAGCAAACTCACTGTTTCCTATACAATAAAATTGTTCTATGTGGGTTTCCTGGGTCACATGACATACACCCAAGTGGTAATTGAGCTCATCCTAGACATTTTGTAGCCTTATTATGTCAATGATCATCGCTGTAGTATTCATACATTTTCGAGCCCTTCTAAGGGAAATTGGGGGTACATAAACAAGATAGTTAATGTGTTCCTAAGTAGAAAGTAACAAGTCGTTAAATCAGCTAATCTGGGTTGGACAAGGGAGAGAAGTAGGATTATCTTGACCAAGAAGTCTAATCAGAGATGGTGTTTATCACTCAGGTTTTGTGAAATTGAATGTTCCAACTAATGGTGCTCAGTTCTAACATGGTAGGTTTATTGTTATTTTCCCAAATTGCTCATATTTCTAAGAGTAAAACTTTTGAATACAGACTGTTTTAAAAGTGAACAAATCATTTGTAGTTGCTTTGTATTTCGTGAATTTTTTTTTTGTATTTAAAGGATAAAAAAAGACCCCATTGAGCAGCGTGATGTAGTGTATTGCACTGTGCCATCTTTCCAAAATCTTTACACTAAGGATGATATTTTTTAATATTTATACTCAACTAAAACCATTGAAAATATTTTCGATATTCCAAGAGTATTTATGATAAAGTTAATGATAAAACAGTCTGCAATAAATCAAATTTTAAAAGCAAGAAATCTTGTAAAGCTGTTTTCTCGATGAGGTTTTAAACCATTTTCCTAACCATTTTTTCATATATTTTTAATAATTGATTTAATATATTAATAAATGATTTAATTATATTTTTCTTAAGCATTTCAAAGAAATAATTTATTAAATATAATATAAGAGATTACTTTTTTTTAATTTTAAAACTCGAGTAAATTGTAATGAAAACCGAAGTACGAGATATTACGTATATGATCACGTGTAAGTCGAACAAAAATCTGCTTACTTACAAGAATAGCGTGTTGAAAGTCTATTTCATAGCTATAACAAAAAATGAAAAATGTAATGGAAATATAAATTCTGATCATATGCAATAAACGGTTTTCTTAATAATTCGTCTATAATCTATTTATTTTAATAATTAAAATTATTTTTATACTGTAATTTAATTATACTATAATTTAAATTATTTTTTATTGTGTATTTAGGATTATTTCTTGTTAACAATTTTTTAACAACCTTTGGTCTAGAACAAAGATGGCAATTGCATTGAAAGCTTTCTAAGTTTGGTACGTCAGAAAACATTCCTGTAACTCAAAACAATTTGAAATTTTAATAAATAAATACTATACAGGAGCTACATATACATGACATAAAGTACCGACACTCCAAAAAATTTTCATTTGAATGTATATTGATTCCAGCCCAATCATGCTTCCCAGATTGTAAAGTGGTTTAAGGTACGTTCGGAGAACTTTTTTCTCTAAACGTAGACACTAGTTCATGTTTTTATATTTTTATATTTATTTTTTTATTATCATAGAGAATTACACTTAAAAAATTTATTCATGGAGAAGTTTTTATAAAATTTCTGATAAGTGAAGAAAATTTAGTAAAAAATCGGATTTTTTCAAAAGGTCTAATTTTTTAATAAATTAAATTATTTCAATATTTTTTGACGCAACACATTTCTTATACACTGGACTAGTGAATCACCTAAAATATTTGCTTAATTTACATTTGGTAAAAAATTTTGGTCTTCAAAATCATACACATAGAATTTTTAACGAAATTTCATTATCTCTATATCTAACTATGAGTGTAACATCATTAAAAATTATCCAAATTTAAAGCTTTTTGGTCATTCACTAGTAAATACTATCAAAAGCATTCATAATAATTTTCAAAAAAATATTTTAAGAACTTTTTGAGAAATCACATTTTGAGTTTCAACATTTTATTAAAAATACCGTTCTGAGAAAAACGCATTTGAAGTTTATGAAATCAACTTTAAGTATTAAAAAATTAAAATACATGTTTAAAATTCCCCACACTTTATTGCTTCAAAACATTCTAATTGCCAAGTTGCTAATTAATAAAAATACTACAAAAATGTTTAAACTAATCTTCATGAAAATTTAAAAAGTTTTGTCCAGAAAATGCTCTTAAAAATGCTTTAAATTCACAACTTCCGGTTCCGAAATCGCTACTTCTGTTTTGTTTTGACAGCTGTCACTGATGTTTAAAGAGCTGTAACTTTTCTTTAAAATGCCGTAGAGACAAAAAAAAATCAGATTTAGAAGCCTCAAAGTTGAAATTTTACAACAGAAAAAAAAATTATGATTTTTGTAAAAAATGACGTTTTCAACTTAGACTTGACGTTTTCAACTTTAATGTGTTGTTCTCCCACTCGATATAAGGTTTGGTGTGTTGTCTCCTCCTAAGAAGTTATGTGGTCTTATCTATATGGTGTTTCCACAATATAAAAGGCAACAAATCAACGGATTTTATGGTAAAATACAAATAAAAGCTAGTGCCCCACATTTGTGTTAATAAAAAAAGAAAAAAGGGAAAAAGTAAAATTAAATTGATTCTGGTATTGTGATAAAATCTTATTTACTGTCCCTAGTCTAATAAATTTAATGGAACCTTTTAGCAATAAAAAAATGTTCAGATACTTTACTGTTGACGTTTAAGACAGATGACTTAAAAGTTGTAGGCATAGTCAACATTCCAGATTTACACAGAAAAAATATTTTTTGATTCTTCTTATAAAAACACAGAAATCATATGAGACGCTAATGGGATTAAATTCTTACAAAGATGGAAAAAAGCTTTTGTTGGGAAAAATGAGGTCAAGGCCGCCAATAAAAACATAACTTTTTATCAGCCACAATAACTTACATTTAAAACTGTGGTTTAGGTGTAGAGTTGAAAAAAATAAATTTGATTTTCAAACTGAGGATTATTTTATGAAAGGATTGTTGAGATTAGTTTTACCTTTCTTTATTTACTTATAATGTTTTCAGAAATTAATTTTGTTTTCTCTATATTTTTGGGTTTATATTGTTAGAATATTGTTACGAACTTTCAAAGCTGGGTTCGGGGATTGAATGGACTTTAAGTAAGACTACAGTACGAAAACAATCATTTATTAGCATTCAGTTGGAAAATACAACACACCGTGCGTACTCTGTGAACCGAGACTTAACGACTCTCTCTTTTTCTTCAGGATCTTCAGGATGGTAGGTCAACTGGATTACCTGGCCGAGCCCTCTAATCCAGAAATTTTTAACAGTAAGCATAAGATGACAACGAGCAGAAAAGAAAACAACTAAAAAGAGGAAAGAGGGGATAGAGAGGTGGATTCGTGAATTCATTAAACAAAACTACAGGGTAGAAAGTTTAGGGATAGAAATAAAACACATAATTTTGCGGCCAGGGACATCCGTACAAAAACCATGAAGTAAACATTTTTATTGATATAAAATAAATCAGAAATTGAAATCGCGAGTCATAGCTGCGCAGGCACTCTACTCACTCTTCTTGGGACTCAGCCTGTCTTATATAGGCCCGAAGAAACTGCTGGAATATTCCAGAAACCAGAACCGGAAGTTGTCACGTGACGCCACACTTGGCAACATTTGGCGACACTTGGCAACAAAAAATAGGTTGCCAAAACTGTAGCCAACGAGCCGATATCTCGCCAATTTGGCGAGATACTCATAGAATCCCATGATAAATTTACGGTTCACTAAACAAATTCGTAACAATATTTATTTATTAAAGTCAAACAGTAGATGTTCAATTTTTTTAGTAGTAAAGCTTTCTTTTTTCTTAGATCGTACTATTCCTATAATAGGAAAACAGTTCTTAGAAGAGTCCATCAAAAGGCAATAAAATCTTAAATGGCAATTTGCAGAGAAGTAACAACATAATATAAAGTCGACTTCTTTTCTGCAATGGGATTCTGCAGATGAAATGAGTAAATAAGATCCCCAGTGATTTGAAGAACTACATTTATTATAACAAAATTAGATGAAAAAATTATTACATTTGTTGACGTTAAATTTAGAAACATTATATTAATATTAAATAATCAATTGTAAGAAGAAAATGTCATCTATAGATCATTTATAATTAATTCTTCAATATATACTAACAAATGGTTTTAAGGATTTAAAACTTTATTACCTGAAAATTAATGTTTTATCCAAATATTAAGCTATAAAATAAAATTCAAATTAGGGAACTCATACCTAAATTCTACAATATTGAATTTAAGATCTAATTTTTCTGTTCTAAAAATAGTGCCTTTAAAATATAAATTCTAAAGTATAAAGTATAAATATAAATTCTATAGTTCTAAAAATAGTTTCTTTAAAAAAAGTTGTGAAGTAAATGATTTCTTCACAACTTCTTTCAAAGGCACTATTTTTCTCGTGATGTATTTTCATTAAACAATTGAATAAAATTCTACAAAACAAGTAAATTCCTACATACCAATAATTTCAGCTTATAAACTTGTCGATTATTTGAAATATAGCGTTTTTTATGATGTGTAATTTTATTTTTTGGGCATAGATAAAATACATGATTTAATTAAGTGTTTATGTTGAAAATGTAAATATTTAATATTTTAACTCTTTCTAATATTGAGTGATTAGAGCTGTACCGAATATTCACTCTCTTCCCATGTAGAAGTGATAGATGGTATTAAATCAATAAAATCCACCTTATTGTCACGAATCACTTTAGTAACTTGGGTAAACCGGTGATTTAAATAACTTCGTACGAGGTGATATAATCGAAACACAGGGTAAATTTCCTTGTATGAACATTTGTAACGTTGTATTTCAGCTTTAACTCACTAACAACTTTCAGGTTGCTTTGGTTTGGTTAAGAGTTCTACGGTATACGGTTAGCTAATGAGATTGGTACCTACTGCCTAAAGCCGATTACAAACGATTACTTTCATACATGTCGCAATGGGATTAGAACCTCTGAACTCATCTGAAGAGCCTACGAGTGGGTCATTGTAGACTGACCCATGCCCATCTCTTGCTGGGTGAAGATCCTCCACAGTGTACGTATTGTAAAATACCTTGCACAATCGCACACATTTTGTTATCGTGTTGTTGTCTCAAATCATTGTATATAAATTTTTTTAAAACTTTATCGCCGAACCTTGATACAATCATTGGTGAAACATCACATCCAGGTTTTTTTTCCCTTTCTCCGCTGTGCATGTTTTTATTATGAAATCTGAATTTTCCATTTTTAATTATTAATTTTCAATTTAACCAATTTTTGAATTTCAATTTCTCAATTTTCAATTTTGTTTTTTAATTTTCTTATAATGTAATAATCTATCTTGTATATATTTGCTATTTTACTATCTCCGTTTGTTTGATTTTTACGTGCTTTTAAAGTTTAATTTATTGTTTCTTCTATTTCATCCTCAAAATTCCTTTCTCCTGTGTTTTTTTGTTTTTTTATCTGTTACTTTGTTTTTTATTTTCTTCTTGTTTGGCGCAATTTGTCCTTTCAGTAATTAGCGCTACTAAATTTCAACCAACCAACCAACCAACTCCTCTGAAGAGCAGTGTCCCACCCATTCGGTTATCCCTCGGCTTGACAACTTGCTAGACATCAAAAAAGGAAATATCTAAAAATATCAGAGTCAAAAGACGTGTGACGTTCTAATTAAAACTTTTAATGTTTAAGGAACTGACAACAAACCAAAACTAAAACAACAAAAGATGTTCCCTTGACTGGCGCCATATTTTGGATCCTGTATCAATTACAGAAATAACGTGCATTTTGAGCTTGACTGAGCAGGTATTTATAAAATAGTTAGTCATTGTTACGCCATAATGGGTGATACTAAAACACTATTTCCTTCTTATACTAAATATAAGAACTGAAAATATATTCGTGTATTAGCTCCTTTTATGCCAACAAAGTTGTAGTTGCATAAGTTTGTGTGTGATTGCAGAATGTTTACCTGAGAGCTAGACTTTTATCGAAATATTTCAGAATTATAAGCCAGACAGCTTTTTTAATTTTTAACAAAATACATGAATCAATAAAAAACTGTCAGCTTCTATCTTTGAGCTGAAGAAGGTATTTTTAGATAGTATCTTATTTTATATACCGAGTGATTCTCTCAAATGCCAGCTGTTACGATCATTAATAAAGATCAAAGTCCCTGTGTAGATCCGTCTAATTATCCTCATGTTGCATAAAATTGACCCTAGGACTTTCAACTTAAACGAAACTTTAGGTAAAAAAATTACATATAAATGTAGTAAAGTAATTCTACAGAATTGTATAATATGTGTGCGTCAAATATTCTAAGGCTGTATTCAATATTTAGGTAGTCTATTCTATAATCATATCTTGTCAGTACTAGGTTCGTTAAGCCATGGGGAAACAAAAGATGACCTTACCCGTTTCGAAATCAATCACCGGTGTTCTGGATGTATTGAATATGCTCTTAATAATAAAAAAACCAAATATTAAAATATGTAAAAACTCAATTAAAAATTATCAGCTGTATACCTAATAGCAAGTCCTAAGTGTTACACTTATTCCCCATCTGTACTACTTAAAGTTTTATATACATTTTACGGGCCGAAAAATGGCTTATGGTTATGCTTACGGTACCGGAGTTCGTGGGTTCGAATACTGTGGCATATGTTCGTAATAGCCGTAAAATCGAATCGGTTTAAGCTGTATTTTCGATCTCATTAGATCGTGTAACTGCAAAAAGTAGACCGTAGCACTCCAAACCAAACCAAACCATTACCATACGGAGTATTAACTGATTATAAAATGTACCATGCTGAAAATATTCTCATTTAAGGTAACCGACCACGTTCAAGTAGTGATTTTCGTGAAAAATATCGAATTAAAATTAATTTTTTTATTTTAAAGATGTGTCCTTTAGCTTTCGAAAAGAGTTTTCAGCTTGCTTCTAGAGTCATTAGATGTCATGATACAGCTATTTAATCATCACTGGAAGTGTCAAAAAGAAACCGGAAGTGATTAGTTTAAGGGCTTGACTTTGAGTGTTAGCATGAAAAACGTCGTAAATAGCGTATTATAGCTTTTAAATAAATAAATAAATTACTTCAGCATATTTCTGAATGTTTATCAAATTATAAAACACTTAATGAATTTATCCAATAAAATCTTTATATTGAATTTCTAATAATGTGATTTGTTTTTTTTTTTTTTTTTCTTTTTTTTTTTTTTTTTTTTTTTTTTTTTTTTTTTTTTGTTTTTTTGCTACAAACAAAAACAACTAGAAACCAAACAACCACACGCACACAAAGAAACAACAAACAAAAACACAAAAGAACAACATCAAACCACACAAACAAAACACTCCCACACCTCAGCAGTCATAACTGCTAAAATAATTTTAAGAATTTAATTAGAATTTAACTGTATGTTTTTAATGATGTTATGTACGCATTGAACCTCAGGATTATATATTTTTCATTGTGAGATGAGTTATGGGCATTTATGTTAGAAACTTCATCATTTTTTTCTTGAATTTTTGCTCTAAATTACTCGATTGGCTATAACTCATTTATACTTCAAAATATTTTCATTCTAGAGGTTCAATGCATACATGATGGATATGTGTCTACATTTATCCAAGTAAAAGTGATATGTTTTGAATATTTTTTTAGTTAGGAGTGTTGACATAAAGTAAAAAAATGCTTGTTTTTTCTCTGTTTTTCCCAATTTTTAAGGCAATATATATGTATTTATGTTTACTTTCATATTTTCCTATGTTTTATAACCTATTACTGCAATAACTAAAAAATATTTCTATAAAAACTTTATTTAAAAATTTTGGTTCCGAACGTGGTCAGTTACCTTACACCATTAAAAAATGATTCGATTAAGAAAAATAAAAACTTGCATCATTGTATATAACTAGTTTATTTACTCTATCTTTTATAAGTATATAGAAAATCCAAACAAGACTATTAGCATTAGCAAATCAGCTCAAAAAAGCTTTTTGGGTGTTTTATCATGAATAGTTAAGTAATAAAAGTTTCTAATTAGAATGTTTCTGAGAGATTAATTCGCAAAGACTTAACTCTGTGAGATAGAAAAGATAAATTATAAGGAAAACCTATCCACACCCATTTACTTAAGTGATAAGATTTCTCTGAATAACAAGTACAAAATTAATATGTAGCATCCAAAAGAAGGCATAGGATAATAAGGAGAAGATAAGCCTTCAAATGATTCATTGATTGCTTTAAAAAGACCTTCCATTAAAGAATAAATTATTCAAGAAAAGGAAAAATATTGACAGGAATTTAAAATCTAGTTTTCTTTTGAAGAATACTGTGTTAATGAATTTACCTATATTTAAGCATTTCCGCACTTTTAAGCACAGTTTTATTATTTACTATTTTATATAAACCTTTTATCAGAAGTTAAGATTACAAATGTTTAGCATTTTAGATAGCAATCATAAAAATTTCTGTCTTTAAATATAGATTTGAAGCAATATTTAAATTTTAGCACTTAATATTTTTGCCATAAAACATTTCCTTACACGCAAAGAATCGTAAATATTTTATGACAGGCTTTCATACCTTCTGAACTTATATATTTAATAAATAATTTAGCGGTTG
Source organism: Pardosa pseudoannulata (assembly GCA_032207245.1). Classification (NCBI taxonomy): domain Eukaryota; kingdom Metazoa; phylum Arthropoda; class Arachnida; order Araneae; family Lycosidae; genus Pardosa; species Pardosa pseudoannulata. The sequence continues at coordinate 64,055,347 of CM063505.1, read as the reverse complement.
TATGTATTTCATATAGAGTGGAGTATGTGTAAATTTTAGATTACTATAGATGTTGATTTTACATCACGTTTGCTTAAGTTTTAAAATAACATCTACTTTTATATTCAAGGAAGAGATAACCATAAAAGCTGATAATCTGATAATAAATTAGATGTCACATTTTTTTTTGTATTTAATGGTTCTGAATATTTCACAATATTAATGACAAAACAGCATAAGTTGCTGAAAATGCAAATATCTTAAAGCATCTTATTATTATACGACATTAATAACACTAGGCTACATTTCCGAAATGGTACTTTAAACGTGTTTGCATTACACTCTAATAGTTTAGAAGTGTGTCAGTTAACGCATTAGCATTCTGATTTAAGTCTGTATTTTGAAAGAGCTATTTTAACTGCTGCAATTAAATTATTATCTACAATTTGGGAGCTATTATTCAAATGATTCTGCCAGAAGAAATGAAAAAAAAAACTATTCAAGAAAAGATAAATGGGATAAAAGAAAGCATTGTTGTTAATTTATTTTTGTTAAAGATGCGTCTGTCTTTTGTATAAAAAATAGCAGTCTTCTAAATATTTGACATAATGAACAATGCAGTAGGTAACTTATGTAATTAATTACCCTGTTAGTCTTACCAAACACATAACTTGTGGCTTCCATTTTAATTGCTAATATAATAATTATATAAATTATTTTTTATCATCAGTTCGATTTCCGAAGACATACAGGGTGTCCGAAAACGACCGCATAAATTCTGCACAACTAGATTCCTCGTAGGGAGTACATAAAAACTGCCCAAAGAAAAGTACCTGTACGATCTATAGTTTACGAGAAAAATACGAAAAACAAAGTATGACGTCACTGCCGGTGCAAAGAAAAACACTTTATTGAATATATCAACAACAGTATATGCACGAGCATACTCCCTAACAGTTCGTAAGGTATTTCCATTACATCGGCCGTACACTAGGTACATCTCCTAAAAGTCTCGAACGGAATGCATGACCACCCTATGAAGACTACTGATAGCTGCAAGATGCCGCCTTTTAAATACCAGTTTAACAGCTGCTTAATGCCATTCTATGGAGTGCGTACATGCATGATGCGATATGCTCGGATAACGTTTTAAACATTATCGCCGGGAAAGATATGCAAATACTGTTGTTGATATACCCAATAAAGTGTTTTTTGCTTGCGCCGGAAAGTGATGTCATACTTTGATTTCCGTACTTTTTCGTAAACTATTGGATCATACAGGAAAGCTTCTTTGAGCAGCTTTTATGTACTCCCACCGAGAAATCTAGCTGTGCAAATGTAAAAATTGTCTTGTGCGATTAGGATAAAAAGTAAACGAAATACTTCAAAACTCCCACGTTTTGGAAATTTTCAAAATTCCCTTCCCAAAAAACCCAGTTTTTTTTCCGGGTTTCAAACGGGTTTTTTCCACTGCTCACAACTTTCTATATATATAAACACACACACGCATATATGTATATATATTATATATATATATATATATATATACACACACACACATATATATATATATATATTTATACATAAAAATACACTGATAAGAACATCGGCAGCAAAGAAAGAAATTAGGTTATGTCATTTAAACCAAACTTTAGATGTATTTATAGCATAAATAACACGCGTTTGCTTTATCTTAAAAAATATTGGAAAGGAAACCTGAGAATTTCCGAAATGGCAAAAGTGCATCACTGGTAATTTTTATCGACCAGTGAGATTTTTCCGAGGAAATATTTTTAAAGCTTTAACTCTTTTTTTTAAGAGAAGGAACTTTATTGGTATTAAACAAACTTTTCTTTCAGACAAGAAAATTAATCAAACTCACTTAGTTATTTAGCATTATATTTCTTTTTGTAGTACATGTGAAATGTATCTTTAACGATTTCCCTAGTGAATAGAAAAATGAAACTAAATTTTTGAGTCTGTCTAATGTAGTCATTTTCCGGGAATGATTCGCATTTTCATTAATCGGTGTTATTCCAGAATAGGTTAACTTTGGCTAATTTGGAGAAATTACTGGAGATGTTTACAAAATACAAGTACATAAACTAATTAACTTTGAGTTTTGAGTGCCTAGGCAAATACAGAAAAAACAAGGCAATTAATCCCTCCACAGCTTTCAAAAACAAATATTCTAAATAATTAAAAAAAATAATAGTTTTGATCTATCGAAATATTGGTAGTATGAATAAGAAATACATCCAAATGTAAAAAATAAAATACGAGTTTAAGCCATTTGGATTTTTGGTAAAATCGCCATTTTTCCCCGAATTCAATGCATTTAATTTCACAAAATGAATATCAAATATGAATAATCAAATATAATAACCTAGCATTCAAAAGAATGTAAAATAAAAATAAGGTACCCTGCAATGAATATAGAAATAAGTTATTATTCCAAAAGAAAAATAAAATTATGCATGATTTGTTGATAAAATATATAAAAAATTATATAAACCTAACATTCAAGAGATTGTAAAATAAACATAAAATATAATGCAATGAATATATATGGAAAAATATTATTGAAATGAATACTTGAATTACAAATTTCTTCTTACTAATATGAGTAGAAACTTAATTACCCCTAACATTCTGAAGAATTTAAAATAAAATAATATACAATGCAATAAAATTAATTGGATATATACGGAAAGACTATTTTTTTTCAGAAGAGTAATAAAACTATAAATTTCTTATAAGTAAAATGATTACTAAGATTAAAAAATTATATAAACCCAACTTTCAGTGGTTTGTAGAATAAAAATTAAATGCAATACAATTAAAATGTACGGAAAAACTATTTTTCTAAAAGAATAATCAAATTATAAATATTTTGTTGTTAAAATTAAAAAAAAACGCAAATCTAACATTTAAATATTTAACAGATGTTTAGGAAGAGTTAGAAATCTAATTAATATTAAGCAGTGCGCAGTCGTGGCTCTATGAAAAGACGCAGCGAGTCCGTAGAGGAACTTAACTTTTATTTTAAGGTCTAAGAAAACGACATGTTTCTCTAGCGAGATCAGAGAAGGGAATGACACATGAAAATCCAGAGTCGGTCCCACAGCGAGAAGAAACAAATTCGTTTCTCAAGAAACCAGTAGTTTAGTCAGTGTTCTTCTAGCAATTTAGCCATTGTAGGAGTGAGCTACTCATCTGGAAATGTGGCGACTGAACATAAAATTTGCATCTATTACAGAGTTAGCTTTGGGGTAAATATATATCAATATCATATATATATATATATATATATATATATATATATATATATATATATATATATATATATATATATATATATATATATATATCTTAGGCCGTGGTATGGAGCCGCGGCCTAAGATCCGCCGTGTTCGTTAAAGGTGACTGGGGCTCGTATCGTGGTCATAATGTCCTCCAAGTTCTCAAACGATACCTCTGAGGATGGCAGACCAAGTCTGTGGATCATCTGCTTGATACCTGTTTTTAAATTACGAGAACCTAGTATGGTTAATGTTACTCGTGTTCATAGCATTTCCTTAAGCTACACGTGCTCCCTAGGTGGTGCTAAATAGATAGCAGCTTGGTAGCTTTGTATTTTCATAAAGGTATATGTATCCGTATTGTCAGCTACATTAGAAAATAAAAAAATGTATATATATATATATATATATATATATACATATATATATATATATATATATATATATAAATAAATAAATAAATAAATAAGTAAATAAATAAATAAATATATATATATATATATATATATATATAAATAAATGCATTTTTTATTTTTTATACCGCCTCGGCTTCGAGGCTATTAATCCTGTAGCACCACAATGCATTTTTTATTTTTTATACCGCCTCGGCTTCGAGGCTATTAATCCTGTAGCACCACCCAAAATGCACACGTAACTCTAGAATTTTTACTGACGCGAGTAACATATTTTCCGTAAAGATCGTCCGCATAATTTAGAAGCAGGTATCAAGCAGAACACCCACATGCTCGGCCTGCCAACTCCAGAGATATAATATTACTATATATATATATATATATATATATATATACATATATATATATATATATATATATATATATATATATATTATATCTATATATATATATATATATATATATATATAAGATATATATATATATATATATGTATATACATACACACACACGCACGTGGCGGTACAAATTTTTTTACTGCATATGGGTCAATTAAATATAATGTAATATTTATGAAGCATGACTAAATTTCATCACTTTTTGATTCATTTTGTATTTTGAATTTTTTAATAACTTAAACTGGTATAATCCTCTATAAATTCAGTAAATTATCTATGTATAGAGAAGAAAAACGCTTTTATTCCTTTACGAATAAATCAAAACTCATTATGTTGGTACCGAGGGTGAGAATTGCGAGCATATAAAAATAAAAATGTATTTATATATATATATATATATATATAATATATGTATATATATATATATATATATTATATTATATATATATTATATATGTGGGGATATATATATATATAAATAATATATGTAAATGTATTATATGTATATATATATATATATATTACTATAAATAAATTACTATATGTATATATATGTAAGTATATATATATGTACATACATACATATATGATATATTTATGTATATGTATATAAATATAAATGAATAATTATCTTGATTTATTACGTACTTTGAGGAACTTTACATCTTTTAATGCAAATTAAACCCATCACTTTCCAATTGTATCTTATGAGCCAGCACTTGTTAAGGTGTCTTGTCTAATATATCAATATATTTCCCGCTCTGAGTGTAAGCATTCACAGCACTTCATGTACATCAGAAAATAGCAATATTTGCTTTGCGGTCGCGTTATTTATTTTACATTACGAACCTGTCTTCATAGTATATAATAAAAAGCGACCGCAAAGTTATTTTTAGATTCAATGGTACTGAGTTTCGCTTCTGCTTTAGTATTCGAAAAGAGAGTTGGATTATAAAATAAGATGATGATTGATTTTAGAACATCATTCGTTTTAAAGCATGAGATGTTTATAAGTTTATCAATGACTATGTCATTTTTATGCTCACTTGCATTAGGAAAATTGAATAATGGAGAGTGTAAATAAGTGCCACTTGAGTTGAAAATAAGTGCAGTTAATGTTGCCAAGTCACTAAATTTGGCTATGAAATTTATTTGAAAATTGGATTCCTGTAGATAAAATAAATGTAATATTCAGATAAAGGAATAAAAATAAATTATATTTACAAAACGGATGTCTGTGTTTTTTTATTTGACGTCGTTTGACTTAATCGATTAAAATCTGAAAAAAATTGAAATAATAATAATAATATAATAATAATAATAAAAAAGAGGTTTAGAAAGTGCAGGGGTTCCTGTCCTCTACAAAGGCGCTGAGTTCGGTTAGTCTCACCAAACACATAAATGGTGGGTTTAGATTTAATAAATAATTAGTAA
>CM063505.1:64042321-64044821 GCA_032207245.1 Pardosa pseudoannulata | reverse complement strand
TTTGTAATTCATACTAGGAAAAATGAATAAATGTTTCTCATTTCTTAAGATTATTCAAAACTTTACCGATTGTTTTTAATCCTAATTTTCTCCTCTCACATTTTACAGGCTATTGTTATTATTTTTTTCTACTGCATCATGCTTCATGACATAAAGTAAATTTGGTAAAAGCTTCTTTCCTTCAGTTAGCAATACAGACAGATATTTTTACTCAAACAGGGTTGAGAAGCTTTAACTCATCAAGCCCCACTCGAAGAACCCGTGTACCTTAAGGAATGTTACGGGAACGAGGAACATTGCCTTCTCTAGGTCCTCATAATTTAGGATGAGGGATCAAGCAGAAGTCTCCAGAATTGGCCGGCTATCTCCAGAGGTATCGTTTGGGAACTTGGAGGACATTGCGGCTATTAAACCATTTTATGAGCATCAGCTATCATTAATGAACAAAACGGATACTTGGGGGTCTTGAGACTCGAATTCACAACCCTCCGGTTATGAGATCAACACTATTCCGACTGAGCTACTGCGGATTTTATTACCAAATCTAAAACAAGATAAAAATGGAAAAAATTAATAGAACCGACTTACAAAGACAAAAATATCTATAACTCTCTTCTGCCCATCAAAAAACAAATTTTTTTAAAAAATTGACAGGAAATTTTTAAACAGTAGGTAGAAATTAATATTTTTAAACCTGGAGACATCTTCATAGTACACGAAATTATAGATCAGCGTTGACCACCTGGTGGACTGCATAAGGCTCTTTTATTGGTTTTTGCAACCTTGAAGGAAAACCAATTTTTTGAGAAAATTTTAATTATTTCAATAAAGTAATGTTCGATAATCAATAAAGTATAATTCGATATCCGTATTGAAAATATTGGAAGATTTTTTTTTTAAATTTCATACTAAAATACAGAAATGTAATAATCCAGATTTTAAATATATTTTAAAACAATCCAGTTAATATTAATGTTAATTTACTAGGTATTAAATAGATTTTAAAGAACTTTAAGGTACAGGAAATTTATTACGAGATTCTGGATAAATTAATTCTATGCTTGGAATTACGAAGTCCGTACATCCTCCAACATGAAAGGTATAAAATGAAAATAATTAGATTAAGTTTAAAAATATCATATGTAGTTTTAAGTGCTATATAATTCTATTATTATATAGTACTTAAAATTATAATTCAGATCAATATAATCTGACATAGTTATAAAAATTCAGAATCATGACCCAAAAATTATTCCCACAAAGATCTCGAGATATATTTTCATGGCATGTATTTTTATTGCATTAAAATATTTCTATCTTCTCTCTTCATGTGAATAAAATAAATATTAACACAATTTATTGACTTTTCAGTTTCTACCCTATCTTGTCCCTCAAAAAGCTTGTAGACGATAAAGTAACTCTCAGACTAACAGAACTTGGACAGCAATGTCATAGATTATAAATCTGATAAATTCTTATAGAAACAATATTATCTTCCCTTTGTGTTTCCGAATAATCACGAGTCCTGTGAAAGAAAGCAGTATGATTAAAACGGTATAAGTATTCATTTATTCTGGCTTGTCCAGAGAGAATTTGGAAACGCCAGGCAATAGATTCGGATTGGATAGCTTGTAGAATGTTACATTGGCTCTCCTTACGTATAACACAAATGTGTGTTTGTTATTTATAGAAGCTCTTCAGGGAGATAACCCAAGCGGTGCAATAGAGATCCACCCTTTTTGTGGTACTCTTGGGGTAACGTCAAGTGCAACAAAAGGATCGACAAGCTTGCCTCTTCAAGGGGGAAAAGAGAACAAGCCTGTCAAATATAGGAAACGGGATTTGATATTCTTAAACATAATTGTAGTATAATAATTTAATAAAAAAGTCCTAAAAATGAGGAATTTTCACGTTTTCTAATTTTAATTTTAAACAATAGAAGACAAAAAAGTAAGCAGGACAGTACCTATTTTTCTTTCATTTGGGGGCCTAATTAGTGATTTCTAATGGGTTTTATAGCGGACTCTTTAACGTCTCTCAAAAACGATACTTTTCCTCCGCCGAGTTTGTGACGTCATCGTTCACGAAAACACCGACCGCCTATGTTGTTTACATGTTAAAAGGTGACTTTTAAATTTATTTCTGTGTAAAGTATCGCATATAATAGAAATTTTTTTATTATGTCTGGCATTAAAAATCATATTATAAATATTGTATTGTGCCACTCTGTAAAAATACAACAACTAATTGCAATGAGAAGATATTTTTCAGCGTTCCCAAAGATCCACATACACGTAAAATCTGGACAAATGCGATGAAAAGGGATGAGGAATTAAACCCCAAATTATCTTATATGGTTTTACGAAGACCATTTTTTTGGCAAGTAAATGCTTGCTTTTGTTTAAATATTACTAATTCAGAACAATTTAAGTATATAAAAATACAACTATACCTTTAAAAGAACTGTTGATTAACCAGTGTTATTTAAATTTTAAAACTG
>CM063505.1:64037321-64039821 GCA_032207245.1 Pardosa pseudoannulata | reverse complement strand
TTCTGGTAAGAAACATATCCATACAACAGGCAAACCTTTGTACAACCTCGTGCACATAGACCATGTGATCCAACACACTCTTCAGGTAGGGATTCCTAAGGTAAAAAAACTACGAATAATCCCTAAGCACAATTGATTTCGTGATAAAAAATACTCATGTTAAAGAGAACGCGCTAACTATTGGCTGAAGTAAGTACAGACAGAGGCTGAATTAAGTCTATAGTGTGTCTGGAGGGGAAAATCAGAATGACCGCGCAAACCCCGAACTTACTTTATGAACAAAAGTTATTAAATTAATATTAAAATACTTTAATAATGGATTTAATATTACGTATATAATTATATAATTATAGATCTATTGAGACACTTTTACTTTTAGCGTGTTTCTACATAAAATTCCCAGTATCTTTCTTCTGCTATTTGAAATACATACCACTGGTGTGGGTATACAAAAGCATTAATCACGAAAAATATTGTGCGTTTGTTACCGGAAATTCTCTGCGGTTACCATGCATACCTTAATATTTTTTATTTAATCGTTAAATATGGGAAAATATTGTTTGTCGAGTATATTGTCACAAAGGCTTTAAAAGCAAAAACGACATCATGATAATCGATTCTCATTACTCTTTTAAAACTATAAAGAGTCAGGGTTATGGAAAAAGTTTAAAAAAAATTGATTTTGTAGTATGGGACATAAAATGTAGATGACAATGGTCAACTTTCTAAAAATGCGATTAGTAATAGTTTCTGTCTGTATAAAAATTAAAAAAATCGTAGACAATGATTTCGACATGCTTATTAAATGGATCTCTTTTTACGAAATTTTAACAGTTTATCAAAAGTAATATTTATAAAATGTATCAAAAGGTCACATATTTTAATAAACTTTATGCAAATATTATTACAATAACACAACCCTAAACTTTATTGCAATTTAAAATAAGCGTTTCTATATCTAGAGAATTTAAAACTTTCATTTACATATGTCACGAAATATTTTCATTTTCAAATTAAATAATTCATTATTGCATTTTATGATATATAGCCTTTATAATTTTTCAAATACATTTTATTCTAATTGAAATAATTATATTCATGACGTTAAGAAAGGCATATATACGATCCGTTCCATATTTGAAAGGAATTACTTTGATAATTTCTTTTAGAAAATTATACTTAGAAATACTCAACAGTTTTCGCTGTAAAAAGTATTTGTCTGCACTGCGATAAAAATATATATATAAACTAATATATGCATATTTTATATGGAATTGCTTTCAAATATAGATTTAATACCTCGTCAAAGGACTAAGTTGATATTCAACGATATAAAAAAGAAGTGTTTATAAAAATAATAGCTAAAATTACCTCCATTTTATTTGTGAAGTTTACCTGTCTCCTTTAGGAGATATACTTCATGTAGAGTCTTACTTTGAACACAACACACATATAGTTAAATGTTTAGTCTTTTTGTTATAATAATTCAATAAGAATTCATTAGATAAAAATATATATATAAACTAATATATGCATATTTTATATGAAATTGCTGTCAAATATAGATTTAATACCTCGGCAAAGGACTAAGTTGATATTTAACGATATAAAAAAGAAGTGGTTATAAAAATGATAGCTAAAATTACCTCAATTTTATGTGTGAAGTGTACCTGTCACCTTTAGGAGATATACTTCATATTCTCTAGGGTCTTACTTTGAACACAACACACATATAGTTAACTGTTTAGTCTTTTTGTTATAATAACTCAAGAAAAATTCATTAAATAACATTTTTGAAACTGTTTTATGTTGGAGAACGCAATATTGCAAAAGTTTCTGCATAAAAATTTCATCTTCTTCAAAATCGTATACACTGTATTGTATATATTGTAATATAAACAGTGTAAGTATTGAACTCGCTTCGTTATTACACATGATTTCTATAAAAAATACCCAAGCATACGGCTTCTTTTTATCTGTAGCTGACTGGCATCTAGTTTCACACTAATTAGCCGTTTTTCATCGTGCCGAAGAGCATAAAGACTAAGCTTATTCTATATAGATTAATAAAAAAGGTTGAATGGTCCGCATGTAATTCCCTATAGTGGCATTACATGTAATACTTTTTAACCATTGTAAGTAATAATCAATTAATTTTAAAAACTACGTAATCCTTTCTATTTAAACAGCTGATTTTAAATAGCTATTTATTTGTTAAAGATAAGGTAGTTATAAGAATATAAAATAAGTACGCCAATTCATTGAGAAGAAAAATAAAATTTTTCAAAATGGACATAATACTCATCTCTAAAAACCTGTTGGTACATTTATTGCCTTAAACGAAATTTTTCCATAGTTGTTTATAAGTACAAGTAATAAAAGTTTCATTTTGACACCCAGCACTTATTATTTGTGATTAAAAAATAGAATAAAATCTTACTTAAATGTACTTAAATTTTTTCACTTTGCTGTAAAAGGAATGCCTTCTGACATATTAATC
>CM063505.1:63987321-64032321 GCA_032207245.1 Pardosa pseudoannulata | reverse complement strand
AAATAAACTAAATTACTAATCTTAGAAGTTTTATTTCAGATGGCAAGATTCTACAGCAGTTGCAGTAAAATTCACACCAAACTTGATGCAAATAATCAAATAACGGATAACTTCGTAATTTATGCAAAAAGGTTATTTCTCAAGAGCAGACGAAATTTAGTTATAACATATAAATTTAAGGGCGACTAAAAAATTAGTGTTTTTATTTTGTACAGTTATGTACCATAGGCCCAGCCACGGGGAAGCTGAAGAACCTCAAGACCCTTCCAGAAGTTAAGATTATACAATTTTAAGATTTTAAATATGAAGTTTCCATAATACAAAATAATAAGATATTAGAAGTTCAAGAACTTTATCTAAAAACGGGAACGGTTAATTACCTTGATGGCAATACACATTTGTGACAGTTAGTTCAGAGAAAAATTTTGAGGAAAAGTGGAAAAGTAATCAAAGTCTTAAGTATGGTGTCAGTAACAATACCATTCTAAATTTTACACTCACATATGTAGTGAACGATAATCTAAAGCTTTGATGGTAGAATAAAAGCAATTTCTTAGATGGTGAGTGTAGTTATTAGTTGATTTCTATCGACAGGTTTCTAACCGCTTTCAGTTAATGTAATAGAACCTATTGCATTTGCGTAGCGGCTGCACCAAAATTTATAAAAACAAATTTAAGATTTTTTTTTTACAATACAACGCTCATAATAACACTCATGTCCATAAATTAAGGATAATTCAGAATCACACAGAAATTGAGCTCTAAAATAAAAATTTCACCTGTAGAATTATCACACACATCTTGAAGAAGAATATGCAAATTGCAGGAAACCACCAGATGGCGCGGATAGTACGTCACAATGACGAGAGTGTATGAAAGGGGTATATAAGGAATGGTAGCAAAGAAGTAAAATTGTTCACAAGCGCTTTAAAAGCCTTTCAGTGCAATAACCGCATAGTTATGGCACAAAGGAAGCATTTGGATGATTTTTTTCGTGGTAGAATTATCGGACGACTGGAATGTGGACGTACCCAGCTGGAAGTATCCGAGGAACTTGGAATCGCCCAGAGTGTCATCTCCAGGCTTTGGCAACGATTCAAACATGATGGTAATGTGAGTAGATGTTACAGCACAGGTCGCCCCCGAGTTACTACGCCGAATGATGACCGGTATTTGGCAGTTACTGCCAAAAGAAACAGACGGAGCACAGCATCAGACCTGTCTCGTCAGCTCTCTTCAGCTACCGGTACGACAGTTTCAAGGCAGACCGTGTACAGACGCTTAGGGAACATTGGTCTATATGCTCGTAGGCCTGTCAGATGTGTTCCCCTTACCGCAACTCACTGTCGCCTGCGATTATGCTGGGCTAGAGAGCATGCATTGTGGACACCGCAACAGTGGTCTTGTGTGATGTTTTCCGACGAGTCCAGGTTCAGTTTACATTCTGATTCTCGCCGGACTTTCATATGGAGAGCGCCAGGTACCCGTTACCACCAAGAGAACACCATTGAACGACACCGTTACGGTGGTGCAGGATGGCTCGTTTGGGGAGGAATTATTCTTGGTTCCAGAACTGACCTGCATGTTCAGAGTGTAACGATGACAGGCCACATCTATCGGGATGTCATTCTGGAACAACATGTACGTTTGTTTCGGGGCACCATGGGTCCTGAATTTCTGTATAGGGATGACAACGCCCGACCTCACCGTGCAAACATTGTAGACGAATGCCTTCAATCGGAGGATATCACCCGTATGGATTGGCCAGCATACTCACCGGACTTGAATCCAATAGAGCATGTGTGGGACATGCTTGGCCGACGAATTGCAGCCCGTCAACCCCCTCCCAACTGTCTATCGGAACTTCGGAGGGCATTGCTTGATGAGTGGTGTAATTTTCCCCAAGATCAGATTGATAATCTGATACTCAGCATGCGTAGGCGTTGTAACGCTTGTATTGCATCGTCCGGGAGACATACTCCGTATTAACCATCATACTAACCATGTTATACTGTTTTCTGTAAATAGGTTCTTTTTTGAAATTTGCTCCAGGGAGTAAAAATCGCAATTTTTATTAATTATGTCAAACATATAGCATCTTTTTTGCTCTTTACCTTTTGTTTAATAAATAGACTTTACAAATAAGTCAAATTTGTTTTGCTTTTGTCTCTTTCATTGCTTGAACTTCATTATCCTTAATTTATGCACATGAGTGTACAATGCAGTATAGTAAATACAGTAAAAATATCTCAAACTAACACATACAAATACAAAACAGACAAAATAACACTGGAAATACAAAAAAAGTAATAATCATAAAATTAAAAAAATTAAATTAAAATAAAAAAATGATGATAATAATTACAAGATAATTGCATGAAAATAAATACAAAAGAGCGGTACAGTGAAAGTTATATATTCAGAATCAGCCTTGTTACGAGGCCTGCAGGTTCTCTGAATTTTCCATTATCCAACCGAACAGCTTGCTTAGTTTGGATGAGAGGGTTTTGTTATAAATTAGCTGATCAGCCCAGACACCCTTCAGGTCTGGTCTGGGGAGCTTGAAATGCCAATCCCTAGTGAGGGAGCAGTCAAATAGGTAGTGGTAGAGCAAACCCAGGCCACCGCAAACACATCTCGTACTAGCCGAATCGGAATGCCCTGAGTAGCTTGGAAACCAACGGCGGTTAAATGAACTAATAGCTATTTCAATTTTGGGAACAAAAAAACTGAATTCCTCAATTTGGCAGTCTCATTAGCCCTCGTGTTGCAAAGAGTAGACCATAGCCCTCCAAACCAAACCAAACCAAATCCTCAATAAGACGATTCCATCTCAACTTATGATAATTCTGGCTTTAATTTCAAACGGAAGGGCAGTTTATTGTTTGCCTATTGGCTGTTGTAAACATGAAAATGAATGGGAAGAGCATTATAGTAGATCGTGACTTTGCGACAAATAGCTCTATTTGGAGATTTCACAACTTATGTATATTACCTCCTTCCAGACAGAAAACCTGCATTTTTATCTAATCAAAATATTTATTTTTGTTGCAGTTTCTTTTGAAGTGCATTATAATTTTTACTTTTATGTTTGATTTTGAACATTTACATTTTCAGTTTTATGTTACATGCGTATAATAGGAAGGTGAAATTATCAATGGTATTCTTCAGTCAATATTATATTACATGGTGCTAATTTTGTTTTGGCGAATTTTCTTAAAGTTTCAGTTTGGCTCGGCTCTTTTCCTAGAGCTAATTGACTTTTTAACTGTTTTTTTTTGCAACCGCTGTTTTGCAAGTCAATTAATAATGTTTAAGATAGTTTATTGATAATAGAGCTATTAAATTTTTTCAAAGATATTACAACAGCTTTCAAATTTACAAATGCTCTGCTACTGCAAGGTAATGTATAACTTTGACATGGACAAGATTTGATTTAGAAAGTTTTTTAGAAATATGTCAAATTATATTGTTCTAATACATAAATTTGACTGTAATTTAGAATTGTGATAAATTTTGGGCTTATTATTTTTTTCTTTTGATAAAATGATTTTCATGTTTTAATTTTTTGCTGTACAGCTTAAAATTCTTCGCTATTCATGTAACCTTATGTATCTACATTGATTGCGTTGAATATTAATGCTCATGCTTGATGACTATGCCTGTTGAACCAACATTGTTAATCACCCATATTTTTGTTGTTTAATAGTTAAAAGATAGAGTAGCTTAATCGGATAGCAGTTTTTGCCTCCCTATAACTTTTGACCTTATAATTTTACATGGCTTTCGACACCGACCAACCACAAACGAAAACCCTTGGGATTGTTCCGTGAAAACCATACAATTTTTCGCAATATCAAATTTTGAGATTTGCTTCGAAAAGACAAACAAATGCCAATTTTATCTTTTTTCAAAACACAGGCATTTTTTTAAAATAAATTTTTCTAATAATATATTAAAATTAAATGGTTTATATATCAAATGCAACTAGAAGAAAAAAATGACTGTGGGTACAGACGCACTTAGCATGCCACATTTTTTTCACTCCAGATTTGGTGCGCCGAACGATGGCTGAATGGTTAGGGTGCTGGCCTTCTTTGGAACCGGAGTTCGTGGGTTCGAACTCCACTGTGGCATGGATGTTCGTAACCGTTCGGAATCGGCCTTAAGCAGTAGGTCCCGGTCTCATTAGCCCTCGTATTGCAAAAAGTAGACCGTTGTGCGCCAAAAACTAAACCAAACCAGATTTGGTGCTTTTTGTGGACTCGTCAAATTGGTGGTACACTGGTGTGCAAAACTCCCTCGGGAAATGATCTGAGAGACATGAAATTCAGAAATGAGGGAGAATATGATGTACGTGGAGTTTCTTTAAGTTTACTTAAATTAAAGGTTAACATTGAAGGTTCACTATGGCTAACTTTTAATAATTTGGAGCTGTTGTCTTTGTAAACTGTTAAGGGATTAATTGCCCATAAATGTAAATGCCCGCTTTCTCAGTGGTTTTAGTTAATTAAGAAAATGTATATAATTCTATTACAATGGCGCAATCTACATCAATTAAAGTCACCCAAATAGCAAGGGATACAATGTTGTTTGTATGAAATACCTTTGTGTTTTAGTAAACATCGCCAATAATTTCACCAAATTTGCCAAGGTGCACCCTATGCTTCAGTAGTACCAATACAACTGTATCATTTCTTATTTGTAATATGAATTGCAATATATATATATATATATATATATATATATATATATATATTAAGAGAAAACTTCTACGTAGTTCTCCTATTATATGTAAAATATATTTTAATTCTGTTTATTAGTTATTACTACATTCATTCAATCCACTCTAATATTTATAAAAAAAGCATTTTAAAAGGTTGTCCAAATTTCTTTTCTCCTCTAACAGAACACTTGTGTCTTTAACAATATTGATTAAATTTGTAAAGAGTGTCTATTTCCAGATCATTGAGAAACCGTGATTGATTATACATATTGTTTAAAAGTTTAGCTCCTTGTTAGAAGTCCGTATTTTAAAGAACTATTTTTTTTTGCAGAATATTTTGATATTTTTTGCCATCTTGACGTCTTGTCTGATTTATTGGCTTCAGAAGGATTATTTTTTCCTGGACTTTAAGAAACCTTTCTGAGTTGTGTCTTTCATGTCTGTTTTTATCCTCATAGTACGTCGTTTTGGAGGTTCAAACAAAATCCTCCCAGATTCATAGAAGAATATCATTTTTGCACCCTCAGCCAGAGCATGTTTGCGCATCTCCTCTGGTAGTATACTCTCCATAGCTGTTCTAACATCCTGTGCCGTCATCATTTCCTGATTCTGACACGAATTCTTCACTGTTCCACAAATTTTGTTTGACAGTTTTGCCAATATTTTGCATATAGCTTCCTTTCCTTTCGTGTGCAGGGTTGCCTCAGGAAAAACTAACTTTGATAAATTTGAAACACCCCTGGAATATTCCGTACCCCGCTCTTGCTTCCTGGCTTTAATTTTCTGGTTTTCTTTAGCTTTTATATTTAAAGTAATCTTATCTCTGGGATTGTATTGAAGAAGAGCACAATTGTATTTCAATAAGCACTTATTTCCTTCTGCTACAGCGAGGGATTTTATATTACCGCTGCAGACTTCATGTACAGCTTTTGAAGCAACTGATAGTTTCATAACATTATTTTTGCGATTTGGTTTGAATTTTGCCAAACAACGACCTACAAAGGTTTCATTCAGGTGTTTTATAATATCTGCCAAAAGTTTTAAAGCATTTCTTGTTAAAGACATTGATGGATGTACGGCATGTTCTATCTTCCTTATTCCAGTGTTGAAATTTATTTTTCTTGATGCTGTCATTCGAAAGTGAGGCATAATTGGAATTAGAGCCCAAATGCAAATTACATAAAATCCTCAAATATCTGCCAGAAGTTTTAAAGCATTTCTTGTTAAAGACATTGATGGATGTACGGCATGTTCTATCTTCCTTATTCCAGTGTTGAAATTTATTTTTCTTGATGCTGTCATTCGAAAGTGAGGCATAATTGGAATTAGAGCCCAAATGCAAATTACATAAAATCCTCAAAAGTTATTAAATAGTCTATTTATTGCTCTCAAATAAAAACAAAATAGAAGTTATATCATTACTCACGAGATCTCCAGATTCATAGAAGAATATCATTTTTGCACCCTCAGCCAGTGCATGTTTGCGCATCTCGTCTGGTAGTATACTCTCCATAGCTGTTCTAACATCCTGTGCCGTCATCGTTTCCTGATTCTGACACGAATTCTTCACTGTTCCACAAATTTTGTTCGACAGTTTTGCCAATAGTTTGCATATAGCTTCCTTTCCTCTCGTATGCAGGGATGCCTCAGGAAAAACTAACTTTGATAAATTTGAAACACCTCTGGAATATTCCGTACCCCGCTCTTGCTTCCTGGCTTTAATTTTCTGGTTTTCTTTAGCTTTTATATTTAAAGTAATCTTATCTCTGGGATTGTATTGAAGAAGAGCACAATTGTATTTCAATAAGCACTTGTTTCCTTCTGCTACAGCGAGGGATTTTATATTACCGCTGCAGACTTCATGTACAGCTTTTGAAGCAACTGATAGTTTCATAACATTATTTTTGCGATTTGGTTTGAATTTTGCCAAACAACGACCTACAAAGGTTTCATTCAGGTGTTTTATAATATCTGCCAAAAGTTTTAAAGCATTTCTTGTTAAAGACATTGATGGATGTACGGCATGTTCTATCTTCCTTATTCCAGTGTTGAAATTTATTTTTCTTGATGCTGTCATTCGAAAGTGAGGCATAATTGGAATTAGAGCCCAAATGCAAATTACATAAAATCCTCAAAAGTTATTAAATAGTCTATTTATTGCTCTCAAATAAAAACAAAATAGAAGTTATATCATTACTCACGAGATAATGTAAATATTGAAAACTTGCTAAAGATTTTATCGTTATAAAACCATGGACATAGCTCTGAAAATGTTACCCCTCTTCTTAGTTATTCACGTTTCTCTTCAATATTTTAAGAATGAGTTATATCACTTAGGAAGTTATTAGTTTAATTCTCATCTCGCTATTGACTAACAAAGCTAATCGATAATTATTTTTAATATAAATGGGTGACGTTTAATCTACGATTAGAACTAATCGTCCGATGTGAATGACTTAACACAGAATCTTAACCCTTTCTTCAATAATATGAGAGATTTGCACGTTAACTGCAGTTGTCAAAAATAATAAATTTAAGTTTTATTTTCTTGGTAAAAACTGCAACTGTAAGCGGCAGCTTACAATCTTTGTTGTTACTTTTGTCTTTAAGTCGTTTTACTTAAGTTTAGGGCTAAATGAAGTACAATTTTCGTATATGCATCGTGAAAAAGTATTCAGTATCATTCAATTTAAATGTAATTCAAAGATATATCAAATTATATAATTATAGATCTTAAAAAGTGGTTAATTTTTGTGTTAATTAAAAAAGTGAAGTTAATAAACTAATTTTATTACGCAATAGAACTGAAATTAATCAATATACGACCGCAGGGGAAAATTACTATCTGTAGGAGATGAATTTAATTTTGCATACAGGCTGACCAGCTTTTCTATCTAAAAGTTTATGGATGCTACCATATAAAGAAGTTTAAAACAGCAGGGTACATCTCAACTCATGGCGAGCTTTCATTTCAACTAGATATCATTTCAAACAGAAGGGCAGCATATAGAGCGATTTCATGCAACGCCATGAACGGCTTTAATGCCTTCCCATTCATTTTTATGTTTAGGATAGCCAATAGGCAACCAATAATCTGTCCTTTCGTTTGAAATTAAATCCAGAATCATAAGTTGAGATGTGCACTGCTGCGTGAAATCACCCTGCAGAGCAATTTCGTGCAACGTCACGACTTACTATAATGCCCTTCCGATTCATTTTCATGTTTACAGCAGCCAATAGGCAAACAATAAATTGCCCTTCCGATTGAAATTAAAGCCAGAATTGTCATAAGTTGAGATGTGCCCTGCAGAGTGAAACCGCCTTATTGGATGTCTATTGGCTATTGTAAACATGAAAATGAACGGGAAGGGCATTAAAAGGATTTGTGACGTTGCGTAAAATCCTTCTATTGCTGTCGAGATGTGTCACAGGCGACTTCACGTCGTATTGATGAAAGGAGTCGCCAGAAAGAGTAATTTAGTACATAAATTTCTGACATCATTATGACGCAGATGTCGCCTGTAATATACCTCGACTGTAATAAGGCAATTTGTCGCAACGTCACGAATTACTATAATGCCCTTCCCATTCATTTTCATGTTTACAACAGCCAATAGACAAACAATAAACTGCCCTTCCGTTTGAAACTAAAGCCAGAATTGTTATAATTTGAGAATTTGTCCTACTGCGTGAAATAGCCTTATATTGTAACACCTTTAAGCTGAATTTTAAACAATATCTAACTTTTAATAAGTAAAGATATCAATGAAAATGCCAACTACAAAACTGCATACTAAATGATTTCTAAATTTTTAACAAAATATCTGCTGCGAGGTTTTCTGAAGATGTAATAAAATATTTACATGTACAAAATGAAGAAAATTATTTATTGTACAAAATGAAGAAAATTATTCAGATTATTTTTGTCACATTTACATGTCCTAACGTTTGATTTTGATCGGTTGTGTAATCGCAGAAGACACAATTAATCCAAATAAAATTTCTTGGCATTACGAAGACTGATAATACTTTGTGTTTAATTTATTCTATCCAAATAAATGGATAATTGCTCGAATTTTATCAGCTATTTCGGAGACACAGGTGTCGCACCCGTTAATTATAATAATAATATTAGGTAAATATACATTAGCATAGTTAGGCTGATGTATAAGGAAAACAGGGGAGAGAGGGTAAAATTTATTCTGATTTGACTAATGGATCACTTTAAATTTTGAGTAGAGAAATAATTGGATTATTTAATGATTAATTTTGCATTTAAAATATAGTCGAAAAGTTGTTAACGTAAGCAGAAATTTAACCTTTATATTATAAATGATTTAAAGACAAAATTAATAGATTTTTTTTTTAAATGGGAAGAAATAAAATAGATGATAGATAAATAGAGATATATTTTGGATATTATATACTGCATGTTCTTTGACTAGAAGGATATATATTTAAACTTGATTTATATTTATTTACTTGGATTTACTGATTTCTAGTGTTATTTATTGTCTAGCATTAGTAGTTAAAAATTTCTTTATAGGTTTATGTGTAAGTTCCTGAACCAGACAAATGGTTGAAACCAAAAATTCTGTATTGCATAAAGCCAGATAATTTAAAAACAATCCCTTTTTAGGGTACAACACATATTTTATTAAATTTTGGACCATAAACTTTGACATACAGAAAAATATATGTGTGTCCATACATGTGTGTGAGTGTGTGTATAATATATACAAAATATTACACCTACATTAGCTACTTTATGACAGTTATTATTTTTTATATCTAATTTCCACCCTTAAAATCTCAGATAAAGGAGTGATCTCTGATTGAAATTCTTCTTACCCATCTCTCAAAACTAAGGCTGAAATAAGTGTTAAGTTTTTGTCGACTGACTACATTTTTCAGCTGTCTTAAACTCTCAAGGTTCACTATTGGTTAAAAAATTGCTGATTGAGACTGATTCCAATGAGAACAAAACCCTGTGACTTTATCATTCTGTGGCTGATACCACAGAGCAATTTGTTTATTCTTCAAGTATTCTATGGAGTGCTGTTGCACTGTAAAGATGATCGGTAGGCCGGTGCGGTTTATATATAAAATAAATGTGAATTTTCGTGACTCTTTGGACTTAGTTTTCTGATGTCACGACCTCATTTCAAATGTCTTTACTGAGCAAGCCAGATAAAATTAAGAAATAGGGGCTAATACCGTAAAGTATACGTAAAACTGTTAGATTTTTCCCTACTGTAGTCATGTACGGAAAAGTATTGTGACACACACATTATATATATATATATATATATATATATATATATATATATATATATATATATATATATATATATATATATATATATATATATATATATATATAATATATATATATATATATATATATATATATATATATATATATATATATATATATATATATAAATATATATATATATATATATATATATATATATATATATATATATATATATAATATATATATATATATATATATATATATATATATATATATATATATATATATATATATATATATAATATATATATATATATATATATATATATATATATATATATATATATATATATATATATATATATATATATATATATATATATATATATATATATATATAATATATATATATATATATATATATATATATAAATATATATATATAAATATATATAATATAATATATATATATATATAATACGTATACATATACATATACATATATACACTGTCTACCAATAAGTATTTGGACACCTGTGATAGAAAAGAAAAACTAATTTTATTCAAAATCAATAGTTGGTAGAGCCTCCACGAGAGGCAATTACAGCTTGAACCCTCCGGGGCATACTTTCCACAAGTCTTTGTATTACAGCTAGTGGTATTGTCTTCCACTCGGTTTGGAGTAGACATACAAGTTCCTTCACCGATTTTGGACGGGTAGTGCACCCCTTAATTCTGCGATCCAACTCTTTCCAGAGGTTCTTGATAGGGTTCAGGTCTGGGCTCTGGGTAGGCCAGTCCATTCGATGAACTCCATTGGCACCATACCAAGCTTTGATTAACCTCAAAACATGACAACTGGCATTGTCGTCCTGAAAGTAACAGGGGTCTAATTCGTAAAACTGCCACAGCGTAGGAAGCATATTATCATCCAAAATAGTGCAGGAGGCATCGGCGTTGAGCTTACCATGAATGGGGACCAAGAATCCCAGTCCATACTAGGAGAAACACCCCCAGACCATAATTCCAGTGAATGCTAAAACTGAATACTTCGTATAAGTGAATTTCTACAAATAATATACAAAAATAATACTGCTGTATATGTTTTCTAAGTGAATGTAAATTTTCAAAATATATTGATCAGTCAATTTAGCTGAAAGTCTTTTCAGAATATCTGCAGAAATTTATGGCTGCATGCTCTAATAGCTTCAAGCAAGGGAGGAATATATATTTTATCTTTTAAAAGGATTTAAGAACAATATTTCAGTCAAAGATATCAAAGAGGCCTTGAGAAAGAAGATGCTCTTATAAAAATGCTCCTGACATATGTATAAGAATAATAAATAGCTTTCCAAGCCTTAAGATCTTCAAAATATTGGTTGAAATTAATATGTTAGACAAATAAATG
This sequence comes from Pardosa pseudoannulata, assembly GCA_032207245.1. Taxonomy (NCBI): domain Eukaryota; kingdom Metazoa; phylum Arthropoda; class Arachnida; order Araneae; family Lycosidae; genus Pardosa; species Pardosa pseudoannulata. The sequence continues at coordinate 64,020,927 of CM063505.1, read as the reverse complement.
AGAATGGTTAAGAAATAAATTAAGAAGATGGAAATTTGGTTCAAATAGAATGTATGAATATTTTAAGTATTTTGTAGAACTAAAAAATTGGTGTCTGCGTTATTCATATATTTATTGTGATAATTTTTCATTTTAAAACTGAATGAAGTAAGAATAAAAATAAGGTTTCTTGTAATAAATAAATTTACTGTTTGTATTTCCTTGTGCAAAGTTAAGAAGTTAATGGAATCGCGAAAAATTCCTGCTGAGATTTCAACGGAAATACTTATTTTGATCATGCCTGATTTGTTTTGGGATCATTTCGGCTTTACGTCCGTGTGTTCATACAAAGTAGCTTTAATTTTGAAGCTTTAAATATACGTTTTGGTCAAATTTAAATGACTTTTGACTAGTTTTAACTTGAAAACTGTACGCATGTATATATCTCGTGTAACTCAGAAACAATTAGCTATAGAGTATTGAAACTTTATATTGAAGAACGCTGTAACTTTAGTTGTGCATTTCCCTTTTGAATTGAAATCTTTTTGGATTGCATTCTCTATAATGAAAAAAATCAGTACAACACTTATCGATGCCTCCAGAAATAACTCAAAACCTATTAGCCGTAGAATGAAGAAATTATGTACTTAAAGTTTTCATAATATGTAATTGTGCACTAGTAGTCCTTTTGAGCAGCAGTGTAATAGTCCATTTTGATTGCCATGTTGCGCCTCCCTTTTTAAGATATTGATTACAATCACCATTCTAAATAAGGAAAAAATTAATTGTAACTGTAATCAACGCTGCTAAAAATAACTCAAAAACGATTAGCTGTAGAATATTGAAATTTTTTATATAAATCTGCCATAACATGTAATAATGTACCACCATTTTTTTTATTGCATTCTACACTCTGCATAACGAAAAATCTCCATATAACGGATATTAAAGTACCAGTTTCCGCTGAAGGAAAATGCTTGATATCTATAACAATGTAACATTAAGATGTCGACGGATTTACAATCAACCGAAACATTTTGTTTTAAGAAATAATAAATTTAATATTTTTAATGACTTTTAAAGTTTTAGTGATTTTTTATTTAAAAAGTAAAAATTTTATTATTTGAAAATAATTATTTTAAATTTTTTCGGTTTTATTATTGCCGGGTATGTAGTAAAATAATTGTTGTAATCTCGAAACGTTTCCTTTTATAACGAAATAATTCCAAACGGATATTAACGTTACCAGTCACCCCCAGATGGCAGTACTTGAACTCCACTGAAATAACACCCTTATCTTGAGAAACGACACCAAATTTAAATATTCAAGGAAATATATAAATGATAATTTTGATGATACACTATACAATCAATACCAAACTCATGTATCTATTTTAACCCTTTGCCTGTACTGTACATATGATATATAATCTAATGCTTTACACACTTGTATGTCACATGTCATACACAATGAGTTATACTTTATTTCATTTGGTGTAATTTTACTAAATTTAGTTATTTTTTCTCTTATATATGGGGACATGCAAATGGTTAATATTTGTGCAATGAAGTTATGTAGTGTCTACATTATGTTTTCGTTTTTGCGTATGTGATCAAAAAATGAATTGGATGCCTGCAATAATGCATTTCTTTAAAATATACCTAATTATTTTTTATTTACACTGTCACTACACTTAATGTTTCAAAACTGTTTTCTTTACACAGAACAATTTCTCAATCATATTTTACACTCAAGTCCATAAATTAAAGATAATTTAGAATCACACAGAAACTGAGCTCTAAAATAAAAATTTCACCTGTAGAATTATCACACACATATTGAAGAAGAATATGCAAATTGCAGGAAACCACCAGATGGCGCGGATAGTACGTCAAAATGACGAGAGTGTATGAAAGGGGTATATAAGGAATGGTAGCAAAGAAGTAAAATTGTTCACGAGCGCTTTAAAAGCCTTTCAGTGCAATAGCCGTATAGTTATGGCACAAAGGAAGCATTTGGATGATTTTTTACGTGGTAGAATTATCGGACGACTGGAATGTGGACGTACCCAGCTGGAAGTATCCGAGGAACTTGGAATCGCCCAGATTGTCATCTCCAGGCTTTGGCAACGATTCAAACATGATGGTAATGTGAGTAGATGTTACAGCACAGGTCGCCCCCGAGTTACTACGCCGAATGATGACCGGTATTTGGCAGTTACTGCCAAAAGAAACAGACGGAGCACAGAATCAGACCTGTCTCGTCAGCTCTCTTCAGCTACCGGTACTACAGTTTCAAGGCAGACCGTGTACAGACGCTTAGGGAATATTGGTCTATATGCTCGTAGGCCTGTCAGATGTGTTCCCCTTACTGCAACTCTCTGTCGCCTGCGATTATGCTGGACTAGAGAGCATGCATTGTGGACACCGCAACAGTGGTCTTGTATGATGTTTTCCGACGAGTCCAGGTTCAGTTTACATTCTGATTCTCGCCGGACTTTCATATGGAGAGCGCCAGGTACCCGTTACCACCAAGGGATTACCATTGAACGACACCGTTACGGTGGTGCAGGATGGCTCGTTTGGGGAGGAATTATTCTTGGTTCCAGAACTGATCTGCATGTTCAGAGTGTAACGATGACAGGCCACATCTATCGGGATGTCATTCTGGAACAACATGTACGTTTTGTTTCGAGGCGCCATGGGTCCTGAATTTCTATATATGGATGACAACGCCCGACCTCGCCGAGCAAACATTGTAGACGAATGCCTTCAATCGGAGGATATCACCCGTATGGACTGGCCAGCATACTCATCGGACTTGAATCCAATAGAGCATGTGTGGGACATGCTTGGCCGACGAATTGCAGCCCGTCAACCCCCTCCCAACTGTTTATCGGAACTTTGGAGGGCATTGCTTGATGAGTGGTGTAATTTTCCCCAAGATCAGATTGATAATCTGATACTCAGCATGCGTAGGCGTTGTAACGCTTGTATTGCATCGTCCGGGAGACATACTCCGTATTAACCATCATACTAACTATGTTATACTGTTTTCTGTAAATAGGTTCTTTTTTGAAATTTGCTCCAGGGAGTAAAAATCGCAATTTTTATTAATTATGTCAAACATATAGCATCTTTTTTGCTCTTTACCTTTTGTTTAATAAATAGACTTTACAAATAAGTCAAATTTGTTTTGCTTTTGTCTCTTTCATTGCCTGAACTTCATTATCCTTAATTTATGGGCATGAGTGTACATCTAACTTGAGGGAGCAGATAATATTACAAACAAACAAGTCGGAACATGAAATTCTTAGTAAAATTTGTTGTTTAAATTTGATTACTTTTTACTTTGGTAGAACATTCACTGTAATGCTGAATTACTTTCCACTGGTATCGTTTTTAGTTTATTAAATTCAGCTATTATTTCTGGAAGAAAATTAATTATAACCATTTTCAAAGCTTGTTTTATTTTACAGAAATGTCTATTATAAAAGAATAAACTTTTTGAAATATTTAGTTTTAGAGATCTAGATTAAGGGAAATTTTACTTTTCAACAAAATCTTTCGTTCGCAAATTTGTATCTACCGCTGAAATATTACTTCTCAAAGTACTATCATCTGCATACACAGTCTAAAAGTCATATATTTTTTAAAGATTTTAATTTGATTTCAACTGGTTTACGAATGAACTATTACATTGAGGAGATGAAATAGGTAAAATTAAATATCTACGTATTTCTTACTTACATTTCGACAGTATTTATATATTTCAGTTCTTCCATTTTAGTATTCAGAATTATGAATATTACGTATTTCTTACTTACATTCCCCAGTATTCATAAATTTCAGTTGTTCCATTTTAGTATTTAGAAATATGAATATTACGTATTTCTTATTTATATTTCCCAGTATTCATAAATTTCAGTTCTTCCATTTCAGTATTCAGTAATATGAATATTACGTATCTCTTACACTTTGAAATACTTGTTAACAGTATTTTCAGATCCATTCTGTAAAAATACAAGAGATATTTTGTTAGTAACGGACACAGAGTTTTTTTTTCGTGGGAGGGTCTAAAGTCTTAGTCCAAAGAACTGTGAACTTTCTATTTCATAAAATAAGTGTCATTTCACACACATAAAAAGTACATACATACATACAGATATACATAAGTCTTACACATACATTCATAGTTTTGCATGCATACACAAATATATCATAAAACGGATCAGCAACTCTTTACGTTATTTGATTGCATCTTGAAAAGTTTATTTCTAATCACAATGTGCTTTTTAACTTGCTCTCCAAGTTTTTATCATGCCATTTTGTTTACATTACACTCGTTATAAAATTCAATCCATTGATTAAGTAGAATTCTGGGCCACTGATATCTACTAATTTCTGCTTTAATAAATTTTTATGATACTAATAAATCTTTTTTTATGTACTAAATAAATCATCTTGGAAAGAACTATTATTTTATGACAGCTTAAAATAAAAAAAATTGAAACTGTAATGATAATCAAGAGCATTTATCAAAATTGTTTCTTTACAATTTTGAAATTTTATCCTACCATAAGCTATCCATAGCTAAAATATACTTATTGCATTTCTGTGTGAGATATACTCACACCGTTACTCAGATATACTTATTGCATTTCAAAGAATAGAAATACATTAAAATGAATAACAATTCCAGTGTTCATTTATTACTGCCACAAGAAGTTTAATAATAATAAATTGTAATTTTTAAACTATTGATAACTACAAGTGTAAATAAAGCTTATTGCTACTTGTTGAATTATGAAAAATTAAAATACACTATAATGTCTAGTACAGTAGAACCTCGATTATCCGAGCTAATTGGAACCTCTAGTACCTCGAATATCGGAAATCTCGGTTAATAGAAACCATCTATAAAAACCTTCCGTGCTTGCGAATTTAACTAACTTTTAAAGTAAAAAACAATAGAACGTTCTTTAAATGATAAAAATCAACATATATGAACTTATGTTTCACAGCTAAAAAGGTTTAAAAAAGGTGTAATATTTCTTGGAAGTTGAGTACTTTTGTGGGGAAGAAGTGCCTGTAACACGGACTACGAACTAAAATGTGTATAATTTTTTTCCAAGCTCATTTTGGAAAGGAGAAAAAAAATAGACTTCCTTATTGACTCAGTTAACAGAAACCCCGGTTAATCGAAGCTCGGTTAATCGAGGTTCTACTGTACTTTCAGTGTGTCTAGTACTTCCACTTATTTAAAACAAGAGCTTGAAGAATACCACGAAAGTATGTGAATGAAATGATAAAAAATATAAAAATATTTTTTTGTGAATCGGACTGCAATATCCGAATTTAATTACGTTGGAAATCCTCTTAATAATCAGAACCTAAGTCAAATTTATTGATTTAATTTAAGAGGAGAGCAAATCCAGGTAATCCTCTTTTATTCGGGACGAATTTGTTTCTCGCCTTCAGAAGAAAAAAAAATCTCCAATAAAGTTCATCTTTAGCTAATTAAGGAATACACTTAAATTTAAAATAGAACAGAAACCATTGTTTGTGTATCGTGTCACACAAAAATATTTTTATAAATCAGTACAAGAATACTAATTTCAGCAAATAACTGATTAAGATCCGACAAATAAATTTGAGTTCTCACGAATCTTCCGTTTGACACCCTTTATTAATTAATTTAAACAAACTATAATTTGCATCATAAAACCGCAGATCATATGCTTGTATAATAAATATAAAAGTTTAAATAAATTTCTTCGATACTTTCAGGAATAAACTCTTTCCCATCATAAAATTTCGAGACAATGTAAACTCGAAAATGAAAAGTAATATGTCTAAGAAAGCTAATTTTGTTGATTGTTGGGTGACATTGAATTAGTATTCAAAAACAACAAACCGGGCAGGATAAAATGCAGATGTACTTCTTCCACATATCTGTCTATCCTTCATTCGTTGCCACTAATTCTTTTCTAAATTGGAATGTATTTCATTTTTATGAAGCGCATGGGGATATTTTTATGTTGGGACAAATATGACTGAAGGGGAAAGCTAAACGCCTCTGAGTAACGAGGTTATAAATTTTTGTTATCGATAAAGTCTGTGTACTATTTCATTTTTCGAAGAGGCCCTTTTCTGAGACGTTGCATTCATTGAACGTTTTATCTTAATTTATTTCTCAATGGCTAGTTTGCTTTCATAGGATGTATTGATTCCCCCTCTCCCACTTTCTTTACTCTAGAGTCAAATTTCGGGAAAGAGACTTAAGTGGATAGACGTCTCCATTCATACAGGCTTATCTAAAAATATGTAAATACAGACACGGAATTCATAATACAAAATGTAAGTTTTTTTTCTAGCAAAAAACAGTTATAAACTATGCTAACTAACTACGAGTAAAAATTCTCGCACACCAAGAAGTGAAAAAAAAAGCAATAAAAATTAGAAAATAATTTAATTAGTATTTAAGAAGTACGGACTGAAAAGTTTTACTTATTTGGAACGAATGAGATGTTTACGTTCATATTTGAATAAAAAAAAGATAGTTCAGTATAAAATAAATTTAGAGTGTTTCTAGTTTTATATTTATAGCAGTCACAAATTATGAATATCTTTTACGTATACATATGTTTGACTATTTTTTCTTTTATATGCATCTTTTTTTAGTCATTTTCTAGAATGTATATTTAAAATGCTCTTTACTGGAAAATGTATCTTTAGGAGACGGTAAAGGTATAAAAATGGGATTTTCCAGTACGGATTTTAATAACTTCTATAGTAGAGTTTACCTATTTGATTATTTTTATGTGTACATATACATCACACATATATATTATATATATATATATATATATATATATATATATATATATATATATATATATATGCATATGTAATATTAAAATCCCTTATTTACATATTTTAATATTAATTTAATAACTTTTATTCATAAAGTACGTTGGGGGTTTGCGAGGTAATTCTGATTTTTCCCTCCAGACATGCTATAGACTTAATTCAGCCTCTGTCTGTACTACTTTAGCCAATAGTTAGCGCGTTCTCTTTAAACATGGGTATTTTTATCACGTGATCAATTGTGCTTAGGGATTATTCGTAGTCTTTTTACCTGAGAAATCCCTACTTGAAAAGTGTGTGTGTGCAGGATCACATGGTCTGTGTGCACGATGTTGTAAAAGTGCTTGCCTGTTGTATGGATTTCATGTATCTCACCAGAAATAAACTATGTTGTGATTTTGAATGAGTCTCGCCCATATTACACACACACACACACACACGCACACACACACACACACACACACACACACATATATATGTATGTAATATTAAAATCCCTTATTTACGTATTTTAATATTAATTTAATAACTTTTGTTCATAAAGTAAGTTCGGGGTTTGCGCGGTTATTCTGATTTTTCCCCCCAGACACGTTATAAACTTAATTCGGACGTCATGAAAATAAAGTTAAATATTGGTCTTGTTGAGATATTGTAAGTCATGTTTGACCTCGTACTTGGTCTTAGATACATCTCCAGTAATTTGAAATCTCGTGTACAGTCTCGAGATTGTACAATGAAGTACAACCACCATTTAGATTTCGGTATGTCTGTACTTCATTGTTCAAATAATCCTTCCATTTACTAACATGTTTATTTGTATAAGTTTGTGATATCATTCGTTTTTTCTGACACTTAAAAACCCTTTATACCATAATTTTAGAAATGTGCTAAAACTGGATATTTCCTTTTATTTACAAAATAAAATTTGTGTTCTATATATGAAAATATCTATTCATATTAAATGTAGTTTTGATCTTGAACTGAATTCCCTCGGATGTTTTAGTAACAAATGTATCCAGAAACCAGTTTTTTTATGGATGTGCTGTGGTGTAGTACATTGCTGTTGTATTTCAAAGACATTAATAACCCAAATTTGCTTTATATCGTCTTTAATTATAGTAAAATGCTACTGAACTATATTACAATATGAAATTCAAAGTTGTTATATTTTCATTTCTACAGGTATGATCTTTATCTTATAATTCTCAACAAGTGATTTTCAATTATTTTATCATCATTTAATCATTTATTTTCAGCATTCTACTAATCTTGGTTAACTTTTGAAAATGAGAGTATATTAGAAAACTGTATTTTAAACAACATGCTCTCTTATTTCAAAAGGATAATATTTAAAAATTACCACAAATGAAAAAGAAATTAAGTTGCAAAATCTTATATTTTATGAGTAGTTCATTTTACTACAGAGATTAAATATTTGCTGCATATATTTAAGGACACTGAACTGCAATAATAAAAAAAAATCCAAGAAAATATGAGAAAAAGCAAAAATAATAGATTAGCGCTTTATATGGTAAGACAATTCATTCAAGATTTGCATTTACTAATTTCTTAATAGAGAAAAATTGTGGAAATAGACCAAAACTGTTTATCCTTTTTGTTTTCACGACACATCCCCTATATAATAATAGCCTAATTTATCTGTACGTCTATCCTCGATTTTATGAAGCGGTTGGACCTGGAATGGATAGAGGCATCCATAGTTAGCAAAATTCATAGCGAGTAATGTTTATCTTCTCTTAAACTATAGATTCGATTCTAAAATTCCCCTATATAATAATAGCCTAATTTATCTGTACGTCTGTCCTCGATTTTATGAAGCGGTTGGACCTGGAATGGATAGAGGCATCCATAGTTAGCAAAATTAAAAGAGAGCAATGTTTATTTTCTCCTAAACTATAGATCCGATTCTAAAATTCCCCTATATAATAATAGCCTAAGTTATCTGTACGTCTGTCCTCGATTTTATGAAGCGGTTAGACCTGGAATGGATAGAGGCATCCATAGTTAGCAAAATTCAAAGAGAGTAATGTTTATCTTCTCCTAAACTATAGATCCGATTCTAAAATCCCCTATATAATAATAGCCTAAGTTATCTGTACGTCTGTCCTCGATTTTATGAAGCGGTTGGACCTGGAATGGATAGAGGCATCCATAGTTAGCAAAATTCAAAGAGAGCAATGTTTATTTTCTCCTAAACTATAGATCCGATTCTAAAATAAATTTATATAAATATCCCCTATATAATAATAGCCTAATTTATCTGTACGTCTATCCTCGATTTTATGAAGCGGTTGGACCTGGAATAGATAGAGGCATCCATAGTTAGCAAAATTCAAAGAGAGTAATGTCTATCTTCTCCAAAACTATAGACCCGATTCTAAAATAAATTGGTATAAATACACTTAATATCACAGCAAAAAATACTGCCTTCTTTAAAATGTTCGAAATCCACCCCTTCCCCTCTTTTCGAGCTTTTAACACCATTATTTCAACTCCTATTTTCCCCGGTTAAGAGCAGGCGATTAAATTTATCAATTTATCCCATAATAAATAGGTAAAAATAACATTTTTCTAGCATTATGACGTCATTCCTTTAACCATCTCATAAGGCAATTTTTCTCAACGTCACGAACTACAATAATGCCCTTCCCATTCATTTTCATGTTTACAACAGCCAATAGATAAACAGTAAACTGCCCTTCCGTTTGAAACTAAAGCCAGAATTGTCATAATTTGAGAATTTGCCCTACTGCGTGAAATCGCCTTATTGAATCATTTCCTATTTTAAATTATTTAAATTATGCCTTATTTTCATACGTTTTATCTTTGAACTTAGATATGACATAAATAATTTTCTTTTATATCTGGCTTCAATAATAGATTAAGTTCATATGTGATAATTTTAAATTGAATCATCGGTTATTTTTTGTTGCAAGTAATTCTCAGCCAAAAAACAAACCATTTTTTATATGCCTCATAGCTTACTTTACAATTTTGGAAAATTAAAAATTTTACTGATACTGTCATATGACGGGCTATATGCTAGTACATCATATATTTTCCTTGCTAAAATAGATACTTAACCTTCAGCTACGAAGAGAGTTTCTTCTGAATAATTTAATAAATAAAAATTCGGGAGCATTAAGGGAACATATCATTTATTGGTCGTAATTTACGGTCTATAAAAAAGGGTTAGTGTCAATGACAGTCATACCCCATCTGTGGTAAACTTTGTGCAAACTACGCAGATATAGTCCATTTGACCTAAATATACTACGCCTATAAAAAATCTTTCTCGTTCGTGGCTCTCTGGTCGTAAATGCTTCATAGAAGTTGAGGAATTCAATGCAACATAACATTTTAATTGAGTCGCAGAATTTGATTAGTGAAAATATATTCGCAAACATGGTTGGATTTATTGAGAAATGAAATTTCATCTTTAAATGTTATATCGAAATGTACATGTCATGGAAAAGAGTGTGCATTTCACTGTGGGATTATGGACCATATATATTTCCTTTTATTTATAAAATAAAATGTGTGTTCTATATGTAAAAATATCTATTCATATTAAATGTAGTTTTGATCTTGAACTGAATTCCCTCGGATGTTTTTAGTAACAAATGTATCCAGAAACCACAGTTTTTTTATGGATGTGCTGTGGTGTAGTACATTGCTGTTGTATTTCAAAGACATAAATAACCCAAATTTGCTTTATATTGTCTTTAATTATAGTAAAATGTCACTGAACTATATTACAATATTCAAATATAGAACAAAAGACAGGGAAATATGCTAAAAAAATATATAAAAAAATTAAAAAGTAAAAGAAGCACTCCACGTGCTACACCTGAAAGAAAAAATTGCCAAAGTCCCTTCTCTTTCCTTCTTCTGAACTACTCCAGCAACCCTAGACCTTTCCCATTATCCTGTGCTGATGCGTTTGTTGTTCCATTATCCTGTGGACAATGCGTCCTTTCTTGGCTCGCCGAACGATGGCCGAATGGTTAGGGTGCTGGCCTTCGGAACCGGAGTTCGTGGGTTCGAATCCCACTATGGCATGGATGTTCGTAGCCGTTCGGAATCGGCTTTAAGCAGTAGGTCCGGTCTCGTTAGCCCTCGTGTTTCAAAAAATAAACCGTAGCACTCCAAAACCAAAACCTTTCCCGGCTCTGTTCAGAAGAACCGGGACTCTAAGGATGGTCCTGAATCACCTCCTGGAGACCAATCACAACTCTCCAAAACTTGGTGAAATTTAAGTGCAATCAGTTTCACACCATACGCTTCCGAAAAAATACTTGGGCGTGCAACCCACAACATGTGAGTGCTGCGAGCAAATCAGTTTCGCAAACCTTATGTAAAACATAGCTGAACTCTCACAGGATGTATAAGTTGTTTGTAGCATCGAGTTTCATTGGAAAGATAAGGTTAAAACTATACAACTGAAGAGATAATTATACTAAACCCTACTGTTTAAGGTTGATAAAATTGTCTAACACAATCCTACCAGCATACCTGCTGACTGTGGTACAGGAAGGTAACTCACTATCTGTTCGATGGCGTAAAATTTATTTATAGGATAAAGATTTACAAGATACTTTACCCTTTTAGAAAGATCATTATTGGTTACATAAACTATTATAAGAGTTGAAGTCGAAAAAAAGTTTAAAGATATGATCCTTTTAATAATATACGTATAAAAATATATAACGTAACATGTAGAACTATGCATTCTTTTTAAGATTTTCCCGATAAGAAATTTTATATATCAGGGAAAAATACCAATTACTATAAGGCAAGATTTGGAAAAAAAAAGTCCAGCAAAGTAACAGAGATTATTGAACATTCTCTAAAAATATTTTAGTGAAGAATCCTAAGCTAGAATTATTGAATTATTTAATTGAAATGTATTGGACATTATAGCTTTTTCTTTTAACCTGCTATATTATCCCTTCATTTAACAAAACATTAACATCGCATACTCCTATTTCGCCTAAGTACTAAATCTATTGAAAAGAACAATGCAAAATAACAGTCTCATTTTGCATGGCTTAAAAGCACATAAGAAGAAAATAGCTCTGCATAATCTTACTTATTTCTTCCGTTAAGATTGAATTTCTTTTCACTTTGCTTACTTGAATCAAGACATCCTTTTAAGATAGATAAAAAATTAAATGCTTTCACGTAGGTTGAAAAAGTTGTTAATAAAATATGAGGGGAAAAATAGGTACGAGGTTTTTATTCTTTCGAGATACTTATAAGCTCCATTACTTTTGGCATTGGCGATGAATTTTTGCGATGCATTCTATATTCTGTTTCTTATTTTAGGTAAAATTGTACGTATTAACAAACATTCCAGAGAGAAACGGGGCTAAATGGAACATGAATTTTTTTTAATATTTAGACGTGAGGGTTTTTTAAAGCTATCATTTTAAAAATGAAAATATTAGGGAATGATGGGATTGCATTTGAAATAGTTAAAACTGCTACAAATTGTATATTTTCAAAGGCATAACTTATGGACAACTTATAGCGACAAATTTGACACCAAAATCTTTTCACTAAAGTTTGAGAACTTTGTAGAATCAGTATTTTCTAGAATGTGCTAGATTTACCCAAATGATTATAAATAGGCTCGTTCAAAGCAGTTTGTATCATGAATTCATTGATCTGTATTGATATTTGTTATGAGTAAAGTTTTGTAATTATCGTATTTTTATTTGTGGCAACACATCTTTTTAAATATGCAAATATCTGTAATGTATGTAATGTATGTATATCTGTAATGTATGAGAACTTTGTAGGATCATTATTTTCTAGATGTGCTAGATTTACTCAAATGATTATAAATGGGCCCGGTCATAATATGAACATAAATGGACCAGTTTGTGTCATGAATTCATTCGGTATTGATATTTGTTATGGTTTGGCTTGCTTTGGAGCGCTAGGTCTACTTTTTGCAACACGAGGGCTAATGAGACCGGGACCTACCGTTTAAAGCCGATTCAGAACGGCTACGAACATTCATGCCACAGTGGGATTCGAACCCACGAACTCCGGTTCCGAAGGCCAGCACCCTAACCATTCGGCCATCGTTCGGCGTATTCATATTTGTTATGAGTAAAGTTTTATAATTATCATATTTTTATTTGTGGCAACACAGCAATTTTTTAAATATGCAAATATCTGTAATGTATGTATATGTTGTCTGCCTATATAAGACTCAGTATGACAGCAGCAAAAAGCTCGGTTGCATCGAAGGTGCTGATGGTTGTTTATGTAACTTGTATGTACTTTCAGTATTTTAAACTTCTGTAACTTTAGTTCAGTTTGATATCCAGAGATCTACGTTATTCATTATACTACCTTAATTAAATGACTGTACCTAGATCTAGTTGCTTTATTTAACTGTACCGTGTGAATCCCTTCCGAGCATAGTTTTATATATGATGTGATCCCTGCGGATACTCCTTTAAGAATCGTCGAGCCATAGCAGGGGTCACCGTATGGATAAACTATGTAGCAAATTAAGTAATTTAAGTAATTATGCAATTAGCTCTGTCATTTCATACTTTTTTCAAAATAGGAATAATAAAAAATTCCTGAAATATAATCCGATGAGTTTACTTTTATATATCTTGGTTTTGAGCTATATTTTAAATTGAAAGCAATTATATTGAACTAAATTTATCTAAGTTGTCAGTATTTATATACTTATATTCTTAAAGCTTTTCAGAGTAAAATTTCTAATATTAAACTAAAGCGATCTTTAAGGATATTATATATATCATATTTAGATTATTTCTCCAATAAAAATCCGATTTATATGTGATGATCTAGTATCAAAGTTTTCTTAAATTTGCAATAAGACATGTCATACTAACTAGGCTGAATATTTTATGTATTATGTATTATATTTTACTTGTGAAATATAGGCTGCGATATATTTTCAATCTCTTTCAAGGTTTTCTAAGGTATTGCATGGATTATAGATTATTAACAGCTTGATATACTTCTCACCGTCTAGTTTAAAAGAATATGACCTTAAATGAAAATAAACTACATACTCGTACAAACCGATTTTGAACTTTTGATAATGAGCAAGTTATTTTTGCACAATTTTAGCTATAAAGAGTTCGTAATTTCTTCCATATGATATTTGACCAAATATGTAAGGTACTATATTTTGGTACCTAAGTTCATAAGCTTGTATTCAATTGCAGTCATATATTGTTCTAACTCAGTGGTCGGCAAAGTGCGGCTCCAGAGCCGCATGTGGCTCTTTGGCTCCTTAAGTGCGGTTCTGGCACTAATATCCATGGAAGGCGCAATAATATTTTCTTTTAAAAGAAAACTTGGTAAGAAAAAAATTACATCCTATTTTGATAAATTAAAATTCTTCTATAAATCGAGAACATGTATAATTTTTTGTTTAAGTTAAAAGATAGATAGGTAATTAAAATTTTATGTTTGTTGTAAAAATACGTAATGAACATCGAATTTAATTTTATTAGTTTTCGTAAACTTAAACACAAACCATGTACGAGCTACCGGGTGAAATTGGTCGTATGTTTTCGGCGTACTCCGATATGATACAATGGTAGTCCTGTCTTATTAAAAAGTTGTATTTTTCAATCTAGCTGCACAACTTGTAGGTATTTTTGTACGATTTTATTACACCTGCTATATATGTTTGTGGTTCCGGTACAAAATTTGTAATCGATTTTTCGATGATTTTATTGATGAGAACTTGGAATCATGCCTAAAATTAAAAGCAACAGCATACAAACCTGACTTACTCAAACTTTCCAAGGAGATACAAGAACATCATTCGCATTAATAAATATTTAATAAGCATGAAATTTAGTTTTATTTAGTGTACTACTTATTTAGTGTAATAAAAGTTTACTAAACAAGCAGATTTGGCTCCAATTTTTTTTAAAAAAAATGTTGTAATGTTCATATTTGGCTCTTTGGCTAATATGTTTGCCGACCTCTGTTCCAGCTAGTTGAAATCGTTTTTTCGGTAGTGTTAAGGCTCAATATCAGTGTGAACGCCAAATGTGACTAACGTATGGAAAGAGAAAAGACTAGTAAAACCTGTAACACATGGTAAAGACGCACAGAAGAGACAGTTTTAGGAAATCGCTCCCACACTCAGTTGGGGGTTGAAAGAATGAGGCAGAAGTCAACTTGATGGATGCACTTATTACATTTAAATACTAAAGTTCAAGACTGTGAACATCTGGAGCTTTGTATCCCCGAACAGCTCGAACCCTGAATTAGGATCCGAATTTAAGGCAACAAGTAAATAAGAGAAGAGATAACTCCTAGAATTATTACCACTGGGTGCAAAAATTAAAGATTTGCAAAAAGGTTATTGGTAATATGAGGAATAAGAAGGAATGAGATGAGGTTTTGCTGGAAAAGTGAAGAAGAAGAGGGAGGAGTTTATGGTGTGAACTGGAAAGTAGAGGAGGACTTAGAAAAGCTTTGGGAAAGCCTGTTGTGTTCATTCTTTTTCGTCTAGCTGCCTGATAGTCCTGGCATGACCTATCAGCCACTGAGCTGCCCTCAACTCTCATATCCTAACTAGGAAGCTAGATGAAATTCCTTACTCATACAAGAATGAATCTTTATTTCTGTATTTAATAACACCTACCATATACGTTCTTATAGATTGTAATATTTATAAATATATCATTAAAACATTTAGGAGAAATGAATTAAGTTGTCATACATTGTGTATGTTTAATTACCCTTTGACACCTGAATGAATCAGTACAAATCAGTGGATTGATGTATAAGACACTTGGTTATAAGGATATGCCATTAATTCATAATTTATGTGTTGCATGTCCTTGTAACAAATAGGTTCCCATTTTATTAGAAAACCTGACCTCACTTAAAAAAACTGACATAAGTACTTGAAACCAAACTATATAGTTTTTTACTTTTAAGTTGATATAAACTGAGAAATCTAGCATATATTATTTATTCATTATATGTTCTAATAATTGAAATACTTCTTTTGGAAAAAGTCATAAAAGAAAAAAAGTATTTAAAACATTTAGCGTGAAGCTTAAAACTTCTAGATATTATTTCCTCTTCATTTTTCGTAGAAAGAACACGCTTTTAATTATCTACTGAAACAGAAAAAAAATGCTCTGCAATATGCTCACATATTCCTTCTTTATCAGCTTAAAATGATTAAAGACACGTGCATTGAATGTTTTCCCAATATAATTATTTCTTTCAAAAAATCCATTGCCCTCTTTAAGGCTCGCATAAAGCAGTAGTTTCATAACAATAAGAATTTTTTAATATGTCAGAAACTAAAGCTTATTTTAGTCTTTCCTTGTGAGAGAAATTTTTGTGGTCGACATAGATGAGAAAATTAAATTTTTTTTCGCTAGAAAATATTGACCCAGATTTAAATGAGGTCATAATAGGAGTACTAATAAGTTATGATATGTCTTTCACCTATTTTTAAAGAATATGACCTTCTATGAAAATAAAGAAAATCTGCTATGAATAGTTTTTGGGTATAAAAAATATGTAAAATAATTGATCATTCTAAATGCAATATTAACCCTTAATTTGACAAGATGTTTTTCAAATATCGATTAAAATACATTTTAATAAATAATAATAACAATAATAATAATTTAAATAATAATAATAATAATTAATAATAATAATATATAATATATTTAATTTATTATATATTATCGATAAAAATATATATTTATTATAAAGATTTTATTTATTTGATTGTTCGTTGTAGCGGACTTAGCCAAATAAGGGTTAATCAGGAAGATTAAATGTTTAAATACTGTTATAATAATTTTAGCTCCAATTTTGCACCATTTCTTGTAGTTTATTGTTACATTTAAATATTTAAGTTGCCTGCGTTCCAAGCGAACATCAAGGGATTAAAATAATTTATTATACTCATATTAAAATTTTAGCGTTGTGCTTGTGGTGTGATATTCAATTTGCATCACATGCATTTCAGCTATTTAATCATTTAATAAGACCAGTTTACAAAGCTTAATTACTTAGAAGTGACAGCAAAAATTTAAGGTTACAGGTTCTTTGAATTTTACAGATGCAGCAAAGAATCCCCTATATAATAATAGCCTAAGTTATCTGTCCGTCTGTCCACCAATTTATGAAGCGGTTTCATACATTTATAATCAGAAAAAATAAAGTCCGGTCATTTGACCAAAATTCAAAGGTAGTAATGTTTATGTTCTTGTCCTATCTATCATTTAAAATAAATTGGTATAAAGCTTAATTACTTCATATCACAGCAAAATACTGTGATCTTTTTTCTTTGAATTTTACAGATGCAGAAATCCCCTCTATAATAGTAGCTTTTATCCGTCTGTCCACCAATTTTTGAAGCGGTTGGACCTGGAATGAATTCCCCGGTTAAGAGCAGGCGATTAAATTTATCAATTTATCACATAATAAAAAGTTAAAAATAACATTTATTTCTAGCATTATGACGTCAATACATCTCATTTAACCATTTGTTATTTTAAATTATTTAAATATAGAGGGCCGTATTTTCATACATTTTATCGCTGAAATTACATATTAAGCAAATAATTTTCTTTTATATTTGTTAAATAATAGATTAGGAACATATAGGGGATAATTTTAAATTGAATCATCTATTATTTTTGCAATGAAAGATAATTCTCAGCCAAAACAACAAACCATTTTTTTTTTTTTCGCGGACTAATAAATATCTTTACTATTATCTTTGGAAAATTAAAAAAGTTTTACTGATCCCGGCAGTATTGCTAGTCCTAGATAGCTATTTGCTAGTCTAGACTATTTGCAGTCCCCTATATAATATAGCCTAAGTTATCTGAGTCTGTAAATTTATGAAGCGGTTGACTGGAATGGATTCCCCGAAGATCAGGCGATTAAATTATCAATTTATCCACATAATAAATAGATAAAAATTACAATTTTTCTAGCATTATGACGTCATTCCTTTAATCATTATAACATTTCTTATTTTGAATTATTCAAATATCCGTGCATTATTTTTCAATTTTTTCGCTGACTTTACATATTAAGCAAATAATTTTCTTTATATTTGTATTAAATAATAGATTAAGTATATAGAGGATCATTTTAAATTGAATCATCGATTATTTTTTGTTGCAATGAAAATTTTTTTCACCGGTATGAACAACAAATCTTTTCCTAAAAGTCTGGAGTCTATTTCGCGGACTAATAAATTCTAGCGTTTAAAATTTTTTGAAAATTAAGAAGTTTGTTTGTTTGTGTGTTTGTTTTTTATACATAACTACACGGTTTGACTAAATGAATTCAGCGTGATTCTAAACTGCATTCACAATGTAGGGAGAATGAAGATTATTTAGAGGTGTATGAAGATAAACACATTATTGAGCATGTACCAGGTAATTCTCAGCCAAAACACAAACCACTTTATTACCTGCTTCGTAAGGCACTTTACAATGTTGGAAAATTAAAAATTTTACTGATCCCGTCATATGACGGGCTATATGCTAGTTTAATGTATAACCATAAAACTGTTGATATGACTATTTCAGATTCTTGTTAAATTGATTTTCAATATTTTCTTGTTCTAAATTTCATTTAGCATTATGAAATCAAAATTTTAAAATTTCTTGACTAGTTTATTGACGTTATTTGGCTAACTGTCAAAGAATGTAGAAAAAATCTTTTTAATTAAACTTCAAGTTTAGTTAAAAAATTTATTTATTTTATTTGATGTATTACATCAATAAAGAGAAACATTATTGCTAAAATACATAAGAATAATTAGAATGCATATACATTTCCAGTAAACTGAAACATTATAACTATTATATTGAGGATAAGGATAATATCATTTGTTTTTGTTACACTCGGGAAAAACATATGTATGCGTTTAGGAGATTTATATGGTTATATATTTTGACAGAAAAGATAAACGTAAAGGTTAGTGCTTTATCCATCAGCTCTACAAATTGCTTGCATTGAGAAAATGTAGCACCAAAGAAAGCAACAAATCTTCTCAGTATTACATTCCTAGATTTTTCTTCTGCCAGTCAGAAACAAACAATTATTTTCTCAAAGGGGCAGTAAAATTTTATCTGTATTCATTCCAGCTTTTATCAGTTTTACTCTCAAGTTCCTTGGATATATGCTGCCCCAGATCCGGATTTTCAGTCTTCTACATTTAAATAAGAGAAAAATTCGAACTGCTGAATGCTATTTAACTAGTTCTATTTGTTACAAAAATAGACATGTAAATAAATAATGTAAATTTATTTTAAATTTTAAAATAAAAAATGTATTTTATACATAAAACTCTTGTTGAAGCAGGTTCATATGAATTATGATGGCACACTCTAACTTGTCAAATATCGTGTAGTTGTTTTAGATTTGCTAGAATTAGGCATTTAAGGAGTTTTGTTTACATTACACTCGTTATAAAATTCAATCCATTGATTAAGTAGAATTCTGGGCTGCTAATATCTACTAAGTTCTGATTTAATAATTTTTTATGATACTAATAAATCTTTTAAGTACTAAATAAATCATCTTGGAAAAGAACTATTATTTTATGACAGCTTAAAATAAAAAATTTTGAAACTGTAAACATAATCAAGAGCATGTACCAATGTTGTTTCTTTGCAATTTTGCAATTTTATCTTACCGTAAGCTATCCATAGCTAAAATATAAACAAAACTTATTGCATTTCAACGAATAGAAATACATTATAATGACTATCAATTCCAGTGTTGCTAAAATACATAGGAATAACAATTAGAATGCATATACATTTCCAGTAAACTGAAACATTATAACTATTATATTGAGGATAAGGATAATATGATTTGTTTTTGTTACACTCGGGAAAACACTTATGTATGCGTTTAGGAGATTTATATGGTTATATATTTTGACAGAAAAGATAAATGTAAAGGTTAGTGCTTTATCCATCAGCTCTACAAATTGCTTGCATTGAGAAAATGTACCACCAAAGAAAGCAACAAATCTTCCCAGTATTACATTCCTAGATTTTTCTTCTGCCAGTCAGAAACAAACAATTATTTTCTCTAAGGGGCAGTAAAATTTTATCTATATTCATTCCAGCTTTTATCAGTTTTACTTTCAAGTTCCTTGTATTTATTCTGCCCCAGATCCGGATATTCAGTCTTCTACATTTAAATAAGAAAAAAAAAAATCCGAACTGCTGAATGCTATTTAACCCTTTAACCCTTTAAAGGTCATTTAGATAAATTCTTTGGAATTTAAGGAATTTAGTTTATAAATATTATCTATAAAGCTTATAAATGCAAAATGTTTAAAAAATCTTTTAAAATCATTAGAGGTAGATTTGTTTTGGAGTGCTACGGTCTACTTTTTGCAACACGAGGGATAATGAGACCGGGACCTACTGCTTAAAGCTGATTCCGAACGGCAACGAACACCCATGCCACAGTGGGATTCGAACCCACAAACTCTGGTTCCGAAGGTCAGCACCCTAACCATTCAGCCATCGTTCGGCAAAAATCATTAGAGGGGTTTACCTTAGAGGACACCATAGGAGGGATTGAAAGGGGTTGGTTAACTTTCAAACCCATCCCCTTGTACAGCTTGAAAACAAAACTTTTTAAAATTTTATTTATATTGGAAGAACAATAAATAAGTGTTCTTAAAAAAGTAAAATAAATAAACAGTTCAACAAATTGTGTTGTTTGAATGGATATTTTTGTTTGGGGTCATAAGGAATAAAAAAATCGAATTACTAACTTTCCAGTTACAGCAAATATAAATAAATACATATATTTTAAAAGAAAAATTAAAATGAATGCAGTACTATCATCTATTGTAAGTTTTAAATGTCAAACACACAAAAAAATATATATAAAACATTTATATTCTCTAAAAATTAGAGAAAAAAAATGTTTAACAAGAGGTTTCGCTGTGAAACCACTGTCCATTAAAGGGTTAAAGGACACTAATATAAATTTCTTAGGATTTAATTAAATGTGTTGATGAATGCTACCTATGAACCTTATAAATGTAAAATGCACGAAAAATTGTACACTCATTGATAGGAAGAAAGGTTAGAGGGCTTTTTTAAATGCAAAACCATCTCTTTGCACTGTGTGAAAATAGTACTTTCTTTTAAATTTTTTTTATGATGGGACTAAAATGTATAATTATCCTTAAAAGTGTATAATAAAAAAATAGCTAAATAGTTTTTAAGTGTTATTTGGATAAATATAGGTATTCGGGGTCACACGAAAGTTAAATCGAATTTCTGAATTTTCTGAATAAAGCAAGTTTAAAATGGATATTTCAAATGTAAAGATGAATTAAGTGTAGTGTTTTTATCTACTGTAAGTTTAAAATGTCACAAACATAGAAAATGAAAAAAAAATCATTAATATGTCTTTAAAAAGTAGAAAAAAGAAATTTAACAGGTGAATTCGCTGCAAAACCACCGTTCGTTAAAGGGTTAACTAGTTCTATTTGTTACAAAAATAGACATGTAAATAAATAATTTAAATTTATTTTAAATTTTAAAATAAAAAATGTATTTTATATATAAAACTCTTGTTGAAGCAGGTTCATATGAATTATGATGTCACTCTCTAACTTGTCAAATATCGTGTAGTTGTTTTAGATTTGCTAGAATTAGGAATTTAATGAGCATAATATCAATTTACCCAGAAGTCGAATTAAGACATATTTAAGAAAAATATTATTATTATTTTACAGCAGTTAAAGTTCATTTGTATTACTTTAATGAAACCAATATCCATTGATGTTGTACATAGTCATGTATTGAAGCAACTTAACATAATATAATGACTTTACGTGGAAGAGAATTTAGCTTAAAATTTCTTGAAGAGCCGTGGTGAGAAGTATATTTGTAGATAATGAATGGTATACAAAAGTGATGGACTTATCATTGTGGATTAAGTTATTCGTGAAGTAGCGATGTCACTGTGGACTAAGTTCGGCACATAGCTGAAGAAGAAAGCTCTGGCAGTAACTTCTTCATTCTGACATAATTCTCATCTCTCGATCCAAACTCTTGATTTTTTTTTTACTGTCCGCCCTCTCCTTTTTATTACTTTTAATTACCATGGAGAGGTATGCCTCTTCGATCATTGGGCATTATTTCATCTTATGAGCAATGTTTTATCTCTCTATTAGTTCAAATGATCTATCTATCCAAGGATCTGTCCACTATTAAAATGATGTGGTCTCTGGGAGCGGTGCCCATTTCGTCTGCCCTTCAGAATTTTTCCCATAGTTGGAAATTTTATCATGAATTTCTTTGAAATTACTCAGTAACACTATGAAACTTATGTCATCTTTATGTCTTTTGTGTGTGAAAATCAAATATTGTAATTGTTAAAAATTTGTCGCTGACAACACTTATGGATGTATGTTAATACAATTGTACAGAATCGTAGTGATTTTTCAAGTTTTCGAAGTTTCTTTTTCGAAACTCGGATTAGTTTTTATAAATGTTTAATCTGAGTGATTTTTCCTGTCAGAGTGCAGCTATGTTTTACATAAGGTTTGCGAAACTGATTTGCTTGCGCATTCGCACGTTGTGGGTTGCATGCCCAAGTATTTTTTCGCGACTCCAAAAAGCGTGTGGTGTGAAAACGATTACACTTAAACTTCACCAAGTTTTGGAGAGTTGTGATTGGTCTCTAGGAGGCGATTCAGGACCATCCTTGAAGTCCCGGTTCTTCTGGACAGAGTCGGGAAAGGACGCATTGTGCACAGGACAATGGAACAACGAACGCATCAGTACATGATAATGGAAAAAGTATAGGGTTGCTGGAGTAGTTCAGAAGGAAGGAAAAGAGTGGACTTTGGCAATTTTTTCTTTCAAATCTAGCACGTGGAGTGCTTCTTTTACTTTTTAATTTTTTATATACTTTTTTAGCATATTTCCTTGTTTTTTGTTCTATATTTGAATATTGTAATATAGATCAGTGGCAATTTACTATAATTAAAGACGATATAAAGCAAACTTGGGTTATTAATGGCTTTGAAATAACAACAGCAATGTACTACACCACAGCATTTCCCATGTTTTTTTTCACATCTTCCTTATTAAGTATCTAGTTTGATTTTGTTTGGATTGGATTTCTACAGTTTACTGTTTACAGGAGGGTTAATGAGATCGGGACTTACTGTTTAAAGCTGATTCCGAACGGCTTCTTACTAATTCTTACTAATAAATGTAAGTAATGTTTCGTACTTTAAAGAAATTAAACTGTCAAATGTAAGATTACAGCGAGGAAGATAAGGAAAATAGCATTTTTTTTTATAAAAATAGAACGCTTTTATTTGCAATAAAATCACCAGGCTATAATAATTTCAAATTACTTTCATATTTTATTCATAAAATCATAAAAAAGAAAATGATTTAATGAGGCTAAAACCTATAAAACTAAAGATATAGCTGTTTTATTCGTCATGGTCCATAAAAGAGCTATATTAAGGCCAGAGGTTATTATCAAGTGGCATTAAAAAAATCTCATTTTTCCTTTCAGATAATAAATCATTTTTCAAAGAAATTAAAAGTAAATACTGAGAAATTAATATAAATTTTGAAACACAAATCTAAATAAGAAATTAAAAAATATAGTTTTGGACATTCTTAAATCCAAATGTTTAATAACAAAATTGGAATAAAACTGTAATTTATTTTTTATCAAATTTATTGCCTTAGGTAATTAAAATAATTTAATTACCTATTTCTTTTTCAATTTTAATGAAATCTTCACAACCGTAGAACTTTGGTTAAATAGATTAAATAAAATTTCTTTAACCTGAGTGCTTTTAAGTACAGAAACCATAATAAGCCCTATTAGAAAATATTCACAGATCATAAGCCCAGGGACTTTTAAACAGGAAGGAAGCCCGTTTTGTTTGCTATTTTTGATGTCCTATCCAAACAATTGGGCAAGCTATAAGTGGCGTATTCCGGTTTTCTTTATCTGTAACACTAATGTGTTATGTAAATCCTTTATATGTAGCACTAATTACAACAAAGAGTTGGAATAAATTTAGAAATCATGAATTCATGTAATGGAAAATACATATATTTTTTAATTTGGTAATATAGTTTTTTCGTGATGAATAGGATCGTAAGTAGATTAGCTATTTTGCATAGTTTAAATCTCTATGTATTAAAAATTATTATAATAACAAAACTTTAGCCTATAAAAAATTATCTTGGGAAAAATAGTAGAAAGAACTTAGGAAATGTGAATAATCATGGTATTTGAAAAAAAATTGTTTAAATCGAGTTTAAATTTCTTTATAACTGCCGATTTGCATGCGTCAGAAGAGAAAATAAAAAAGTGTCTAGCCTTATATGGATCACAGGCATTTAAAAATTTGGTACAATGACATATATAATAAAAAAAATAAAAAAAAGTATTATGATGTCGTAGCTTATTGATGGAAGAGAAAGGAAAATGTAAGAATTTTAGATAAAATTGGGAAGAACTATCCAAACTGAAAGCTCAAATAAATAATTCATTAAAATGGTTTAAAGATTAATCTTAGTATAAGTGTATTGTTCCCTTTATCACAACAAGATATATATATATATATATATATATATATATATATATATATATATATATATATATATATATATATATATATATATATATATATATATATATATATATATATATATATATATATATATATATATATATATATATATATATATATATATATATATATATGGGAATATCTGTATAGCATCAAATGTATAACCATATTTACAGTATTTGTATATTCATATTTATAAATTTAGAGAGTATGCATTTGTATATGACATATTTTAACTCATATTAAGTTACTAGTTAAGCATGAGTTATGTTTAGGAAATATTTAATACTTGACCATATAGCTATCTTCTTTTCAAAAGTATCATCACAGAATTAATTCTGAATTCAACTCTGCTTAATTATCGCATTTGGAAAGTAGTTTTTAAGAGCACAATAACTAAAAAAGGAGTAGTTAGTAAAAAGTCAGAAAAAATACAATGGTTAATCTGACCCAAATAATAAATCATTACCTTCCTATTAGCATTAGTTTGCAACAATAATTTCTTTTCAATTTTTTTTCTTTGCCGATATTGTTCCTATGATTAAAGAAGTGTTTACCTGTTTTTCATTCGCGATGATTGATATCTGAAGTGTGCGATGTACTATGAATTTTTATCCCATGCATGCTATCAGCGCGGTACGCTAAAGCTCTCGACATGTATTTCCTTGGGGGATTTAACAAAAGAGCTGTCACTCTAATTAATGAGCCCTTAATCTGAACATCATATCTCAAATGAATGAATACATTTACAAAATGACATAGAAGGACTGAAACATAAAATAGGATCATTATATCCCCTGTAGATGGTAATGAAACTACATAAGCTTGTCGATTAGAGAACATAAAGTTGCTATGATTATCCCTCTCAGCATCCCATAGTTATGGATATATATTTGACATTACCCTTAGCAACAGTTAGATGATGTGAGATAAGTAGCAAAGTAAGTTGAGAATTACATATGATAACAAATAATTCCGATTGAACGTGTAAATGGGAGAAAAGTTTGTGTAGTAAATGTTGGAATGGTAATTAAATTACTGTATTTGTTTTTAGGTACCTCGGCATTATCATATCAACAGAGTGAGATGATGTTTTTATGTCTATTTAGAAATTATTTTATGCTGTATTATGTAATTATAGAACAATCAGAGTCATAAAGGTACCTAATTAAATTTCATGTGAAAGTGTTGAAATTTGTAATTGCACTCATACTTGACTACTTGGCTGCTTATTGTTATTTAAGTAATAGCTTTCTCGGATGTACGAGATTTTCTTGAGTTGATCCTTTTGTGTTTTCATTGGTTGTGTTCGATTAGCTTTGTCTTGTGCCTGTAATTTGATTGGCTGGGCTCAGGATCTTTATAAAAATATAAAAGCCCAATGTACTTCGTATTTTTATCTTTCTAATTAGACAACGCGTTGGTTACTCAAAATTTTTTATGATAGCGTTCTCACCTGCTCGCTTCCCTGTGAGCTGGAGTGTATTAAATTTTTGTTAGGATTACTTTTTGCCTAGAGGCCTAAATTGATGTTTTGATCTGTTTTACGTTCGGAGGTTAAAGTGAAGACTTTCCACTTCGCTAGGTACTCCGTTAAACCCAAATACCTTGACCTTGTATTTTTAACTTTATTATTATTATTATAATTATTATTATTATTATTCTGGTGTGTTTAATAAAATGTGGTTTGCGATCTGAGGCTCTTCATTATGCTTCAACAGAAAGAAAGCAAGGTTTAATTGTATAACTATTATAGTAAGACGAACATCAAAGCAATATAAAAAATTTGGATCTCACAGAGATCCGCCAAGAACAGAAATCCTTATAACAAGTCAGTTTGGAGATTTGGAAATCAGTCAGTTTGGAAATTTTATATAATTGTTGAATTGATGAATAGTACCAATTTAGTTTTTTTTTAAATATTATTTCATGGGCATATAAAATCTCACTCTTTATCTGAATTATGTGACCAGATAAAATTCCTGTAAACTTATTTCTATTTTATATAGTTTCAAGATAAGAAAATATTTTAGTCACATACTGTTAATGTAAAGGAGTATAAAAGTTTTCATTAGATGGTGCTTTCAAAACTTTTTATCCCTTTCTAGTGATTGCTTACAATTATTTTAGTGGAAAATATTTCAATATGTATTTATTATATATTAAATTGAGCCACTGGGTATTTATTTATATATGTTGTATAATTTTTCTGAATAATTTATACCACTTTTCTTATCATGATATTAGGTGTTCAGGAATAATTTTGCATAATTACCTACATTGTTATTTATATGAGGAATTTGGTTTTAAATGAAAATGTACGCAACATTGAGCATTAGCTTAGTTATTATATATTTTTATTGCTTTTTATAAAATTTTTTTTGTAGATTTATTTTTTTAAATATAGTTTATAAGAAATACAAAATACAAAATAATTTTTTATGAGATACTTTGCAATGCAGACAAAATATTGTTAGTTTGGTTTGGAGTGCTACGGTCTTCTTTTTTGCACACGAGGCCTAATAAGACCGGGACCTACAGCTTAAAGCCGATTCCGAACGGTTGCAAACATCTATGCCACAGTGGGATTCGAACCCACGAACCACCATCGACCATCATTCGGCCAAAATATTATTAAAAAAGCTTTTCAAAGAAAATTATCACTGTACATAAACTAACGATGTCAGTGACCGGCGTTAAAAAAGCAATTAATTTCATAGACATTACTTAAAATATATCTGATGCTGTTGCGTGAAAAGGACTACAAGGTTTTGCATCTCTATTTTCATAATTCAATCGCATATTGTGTGGTTCAGAACCCATTAGATATTAAACCTTTCCCCCTAAATAATTCTTCCAATGGTTTGTAAACAGTTTAAGATTTCAAGTTTTAACGTAGTATAGCAATATAAAAAAATGCCGTTAATGCCTATAAAGTTGAATGTATTTATCTATTGTCTTGGAATAAGATTTGACAGAACCCTTATTTTTATCAATCGCATTTGAAATAAGTAATTTATAAAGCATTTTAAATTAAAAAACTTATTCTACAAAATATTTAATTTTGAAATTTTGATTGTTTTTTAACATGTTTTATAGTTGTAGATAAAACTTTGCATACATGAATATAAATTTGTAATTCTTTATCAAGACAATCTATTGTGTTAGAGTTTTTATTAGGTTATTATATGTTCTTTTTAGCTGTATTAAGCAATAAAAATGCATTTTCTTTTTCTCTGTTTACTAATCTTGTTATTAATCAAATTAATAGAGAATATATCATGTTATATAAATAAACTTTAAGCTTGATTAAAAATCAATTTGGTGAAATTTCTGTTCAGTCTTATAATACATAAATAAAATATTCATTTTAAATGTCTCATAATACTCTTAAATTTTAAAGGAATATGTAGGAAGGATAGTTAAAAGCTTTTTTTTTTACTTTAATATGACATACTTATTATCTTTCTGTTCAATAAAACTTCTTCACGAAGCTTTTAAGAGACAGATAAACTTTTATATCAGTGAAAAATAAGAAACTAATGCCAAAACTAGTTAAAAATATTAAATAAGACTGTGTAACTACTCATTTTTTTATGATCATTGTACTATTTTCTACTTCTTTATTTCTGATATTTAAAAAATAATACTTAATAATACTTGCGATAGTATGTCCGTTATTTAATAAAAGGAATGATAACTCACATTAATGCAAAGTAAGTATATATAAATACTGAAAGACGGAAAAAATTATTTGACATTTAAGAGTTTTTTCTTCTCGATGCGTTAGTAAATAATAATTTTCTTCTTCATAAAACAATAGACATATGGAATAGAAAGCTGATTCAGCAAAAGAAAAACTCTTAACCAAGAAACTTTTAGAAATATTTCTTATTAAGTAAAGCGGAAGAGATTTACAATTCGTAAATAATCATAAAACAGGAGTGCACAAAGACCAATACTTATTTTATGATTAACCGATCGTGAATATATTCTATTTTACTGAATAACAGCTTATTATTGAGCAGACGGCATATGTTTTTTATTCGGATGCATAAAACCGATCCTCAAAGACAAACTTTATCCACGATACCACATCTGGATATGAAGGAGGCAGATAAAGTAATGACAAGACTGAAATATTTGAAAGAGAATAAAAAACGACGTCTAAGAATATGAAAGAAAGAATCATAACATACTACTAGTAACTCTTACTGAGTGTGTCTAGGAGTTATCTAATGTGATCTCTATGAAATTACGCGTTTTCATTATGTGTATATCAGTAGAATATATATCTTTGTACAACTAAGACATCCACGTAAATTTACATTAAATGTCTAGTAATCTATTTAAATAGCGTCTTGTGGGAAATAAAATTACAAGATCACAAATGTGTTTCTATACCCTCAATTTAACTTGATGTAATATCTCTTTATATATTCTTAGACACATCAACTTATTACGTATATTTCAAATGTGCATGCCATAGAAAAATTCATAAACTTTATTCGAGAAATGTAAGTTTAAAATATGTCTGCGAAGCTGAGAAATATGAACGCGCAGTAACACGTTTACTAATACTGAAATTTATAAATAATAATATTATTAAATAAAAAATAATGCTTAATAATACTTGCGATTGTATGTCCGATATTTAATAAAAAAATGCTAACGCAAATTAAAGCAAAGTAAGTATATATAAATACTGAAAGAAGGAAAAATTATTTGACATTTAAGAGTTTTTTCTTCTCGATGCGTTAGTAAATAATAATTTTCTTCTTCATAAAACAATAGACATATGGAATAGAAAGCTGATTCAGCAAAAGAAAAACTCTTAACCAAGAAACTTTTAGAAATATTTCTTATTAAGTAAAGCGGAAGAGATTTACAATTCGTAAATAATCATAAAACAGGAATGCACAAAGACCGATACTTATTTTATGATTAACAGATCGTGAATATATTCTATTTTACTGAATAACAGCTTATTATTGAGCAGACGGCATATGTTTTTTATTCTTTGGATGCAGAAAACCGATCCTCAAAGACAAACTTTATCCACGATACCACATCTGGGTATGAAGGAGGTAGATAAAGTAATGACAAGACTGAAATATTTGAAAGAGAATAAACAACGAAGTCTAAGAATATGAAAGAAAGAATCATAACATACTACTAGTAACTCTGACAGAGTGTGTCTAAGAGTTATCTAATGTAGTCTCTATGCAATTACGCGTATATCAGTAGAATTATATATCTTTGTACAACTAAGAAATCCATGTAAATTTACATTAAATGTCTAGTAATCTGTTTAAACACGTGGGAAATGAAACTACATGATCCCAAATGTGTTTCTATACCCTCAATTTAACTTGATTTAATATCTCTTTATACATTCTTACACATATTAGCTTATTACACATATTTCAAATGTGCATGCCATAGAAAAATTTCTAAACTTTATTAGAGAAATATAAGTTTTAAATATTTGCTAAGCTCAAAATTATGAACGTGAAGTAACACGTTTGCTAATACTGAAATTTATAAATAATAATATTATTAAATCAAAAAAATAATACTTAATAATACTTGCGATTGTACGTCCGATATTTAATAAAAGAAATGCTAACGCAAGTTAAAGGAAAGTAAGTATATATAAATACTGAAAGAAGGAAAAATTATTTGACATTTAAGAGTTTTTCTTCTCGATGCGTTAGTAAATAATAGTTTTCTTCTTCATAAAAGAATAGACATATGGAATAGAAAGCTGATTCAGCAAAAGAAAAACTCTTAACCAAGAAACTTTTAGAAATATTTCTTATTAAGTAAAGCGGAAGAGATTTACAATTCGTAAATAATCATAAAACGGGAATGCACAAAGACCGATACTTATTTTATGATTAACAGATCGTGAATATATTCTATTTTACTGAATAACAGCTTATTATTGAGCAGACGGCATATGTTTTTTATTCTTTGGATGCAGAAAACCGATCCTCAAAGACAAACTTTATCCACGATACCACATCTGGATATGAAGGAGGCAGATAAAGTAATGACAAGACTGAAATATTTGAATGAGAATAAACAACAAAGTTTAAGAATATGAAAGAAAGAATCATAACATACTACTAATAACTCTTACAGAGTGTGTCTAGGAGTTATCTAATGTGGTCTCTACGAAATTACGCATATATCAGTAGAATATATATCTTTGTACAACTAAGAAATCCACGTAAATTTACATTAAATGTTTAGTAATCTATTTAAATATCGTCACTTGGGAAATAAAACTACATGATCACAAATGTGTTTCTATACCCTCAATTTAACTTGATGTAATATCTCTTTATACATTCTTAGACACATCAGCTTATTACGTATATTTCAAACGTGCATGCCATAGAAAATTTCCTAAACTTTATTAGAGAAATGTAAGTTTAAAATATGTCTGCGAAGCTGAGAAATATGAACGGGCAGTAACACGTTTACTAATACTGAAATTTATAAATAATAATATTATTAAATAAAAAAATAATACTTAATAATACTTGCGATAGTATGTCCAATATTTAATAAAAGAAATGCTAACGCAAGTTAAAGCAAAGTAAGTATATATAAATACTGAAAGAAGGAAAAATTATTTTACATTTAAGAGTTTTTTCTTCTCGATGCGTTAGTAAATAATAGTTTTCTTCTTCATAAAACAATAGGCATATTGAATTGAAAGCTGATTCAGCAAAAGAAAAACTCTTAACCAAGAAACTTCTAGAAATATTTCTTATTAAGTAAAGCGGAAAAGATTTACGATTCGTAAATAATCATAAAACGGGAATGCACAAAGACCAATACTTATTTTATGATTAACCGATCTTAAATATATTTCACTTTACTGAATAATCGTATTATTGAGCAGCCGGCATATTTTTATTATTCTTTGGATGCAGAAAACCGATCTCCAAAGACAAACTCTATCCACGATACCACATCTGGATATGAAGGAGGCAGATAAAGTAATGACAAGACTGAAATATTTGAACGAGAATAAAAAACGACGTCTAAGAATATGAAAGAAAGAATCATAACATACCACTAATAACTCTTACAAAGTGTGTCTAGTAGTTATCTAATATGGTCTCTATGAAATTACGCGTTTTCATTATGTGTATATTAGTAGAATATATACTAATGTAAATCCACGTAAATTTACATTAAATGTCTAGTAATCTATTTAAACAGCGTCACGTGGGAAATAAAACTTCATGTTTCTTTACTCTCAATTTAAATTGAATTAATATTTATTTATACATTCATACACATATCAGCTTATTACGCATATTTCAAATGTGCATGCCATAGAAAAATTCCTAAACTTTATTAGAGAAATATATGTTTTAAATATGTCTGCTAAGCTCAGAAATATGAACGCGCAGTAACACGTTTGCTAATACTGAAATTTATAAATAATAATATTATTAAATCACATAGTTTCCCCATTTATTAGAAATGTACTAGTTAATTTATTCTGTTTGGAAAATTGTTTCTACACGACGGCTAATTGGAACGCGACCCATATTAAAGGGATTACAAATGACTATGATCATTATACTCAGAAGTTAGGTTCTAACTGAACGACTCCGGCATTCAAAGCGGAGTAATTGAATCTTAGTAGGCTTAATGGTTTCGAATTTTTAAGAAAAATAAATTTATTTTCCTATATATACCCTTACTTAATCAAAGGGGTATATCTTCCTAATTTATAACAATGCTAAATATCCCTATGAAGTTAAATTATGTTTCAAATTGCCATTTATAACCCGTTCGCGATAAACGTCTCGTATACGCAACGCAGCGATTTCACTCATCAGTTTAGCTTCGCCTCCCCGCGATGATCTCCTGTTGATATTGAGAGACTAGCGTCGCGTATGCGTAATCGGAGATTGGAACGTTTTATTTGAATTTTCAAATGCTAGATTTAATTACTAGATGGCGTTGGATGGATAAATGGATGATTTGAATTTATTGGCACTGAATCCCAAATGAAATATATTGTGCCAAAACGATTAGTGCCGTGAAAAGACAATGTAAAAAATGTAAAATGTAGACATGTAAAAATTATGCGGGATACAATGTTAAAAATTAGAACACACAAAAACACTATAAATAAGTAAGTCTAAAAAAGATGAACGAGAGTTAAAAACAGTGAAACAGACAAAAGTGATGAAAAAAATCAGACATGATGGTAAAACCCGATATCTCTCAAAAAGGATAAAACATTAGGATGAAGAGTAATACCAAGTAAATATTTTAGATTAATTTCATTAGTTTAAAAATGACGACGTCTGTTAACTTTAAAATTTGGACACTCAACTAAGATGTGCTGGACGGACACAGCGACATTGCGTTAAACGGAAACAGTTTTCACAATAGTCGTATACAATACACAGTCGTACACAATAGTCGTATACAATAGTCGTATACATACTCGTATAGCATTTACGTGCTGTTCCTGAAGAGGTTAATGGAAATCATATACAGTGATGCATAAACTTTTCCTTTTATGCAGCTTAAAATTATGAAGCAATGAATTTGAATTAGCAATGTATGCTACTTTGAAGCGAATATTTATTGATTCTTTTGCTGAAACTGTAAACAGTTGAGTTTAACAACTTCTTGCGAACTTCTACAACAACTTCTTGAATTGAGAACAACAACTTATGTCATAATAGTTTGCATTTATCATAATAGAAGCCTTCGCTTAAATGATGAAAATCTATGAGTTAGGGTTAAGTATTTATTGCCTAAGTTTAACAGTTGTAAACAGTAATTTAATTAAAAATAACAGCTATTGAAAATTAATATTTAAAAGAATGAGGTAAAATTTTTCTGAAATACTGACCTCCACAAAATAAACTTGCATTTTCCTTGAAATGAAAGATGAAAAGCTGAGAGAATTTTTCTTGATGTTATGGCCGTCTCACATCTAAGAGCCCTCATAAAAGTAAATCAAAAGTTTTTTATAGCTTCTAATAGAAATTCGAATGCAGATCGACAAGTTTCTTTATCTTAACAAC
>CM063505.1:63977321-63984821 GCA_032207245.1 Pardosa pseudoannulata | reverse complement strand
AAATAATTTTTAATTTAATGATGTTGTATTTTTGATTCAACGGGATATCAAAAATATAATGCTGAATAGGTAAAAGTTAAAGCATTTAGAAATTTCGATTTGTTCCTTTTTTGTGACAGTCGTAAACTTTTCAGAGTGTTCCCGTTTAAATTAACTAATTTCTTATTGATTTAATTTAAATTAAATATCTCATCCTCCTAAATGTATGACTGAAGAATTTACATCAATTTAATAATAATAGATTTAAACTTTGAAGAATTTGTATATTGGCTTTTTGGTATAAGGTACTATAGAAAAAGAGAAATTTTATTTTAATATATTATATATCAGTTTTACTGTTCAGTGTTTTCAGTTTTACTGTTAGATAAGACAGTTATTAAAGTAACGTTATTAATGTATAATTTCAGATTCATTAGACTCCAAAAAAATTTAACTTGTACGTTCTTCAAATCTGTTTATATTTTACATTTATTTCTAAAACTGTAGTTCAGTTCTTATTTTTACTATATAAAACTTAATATCAAAATCAACTTGAAATGTAAGATTTACCATAATGGAAATGCATAATCTATATTTCAATTTTTAAAATTTAATGAAAAATTAAAAAAAAATTATCGATCACTTTTACTTTTAGTTTTAACTATAAAAACATGAGATTTACCGAATAATTAGCAGTCATTTGCAATTACCAATAATTATCTCTCCATTTTCAGTTAATGAAAACTACTATGTATTACTCAAAGAGTTTCTTAATTTAATTTACCTAAAAAGGAAATTTCTATACTTTAAGTTTTGAAAATAATCACCTAAAATGAATACTTTCTAGCAAACTTTTGGCAATTATTTCCTTTCATGCATTGCATTTTCAACATCCAAATGGTTCTAATGCAAACGCTTTATCCATTAACTAAGGAATATTTTGTTAAGTACTCTTCTTTCAAACAATTTCCTTAGCTTAAACTTCCTTGACTTACAAATTAGCTTATAAATATTGGAAATTATTTAAGTTGACAGGGAAATTATTTTGAACGCTTCACACTTGTGTCAAATATTAATTTCACTATGGCTTATTTTAAACTGCTTCCTCGAATGAGTAATTCTGTCATGTTGGAAAACAGCAATGACTTTTACTTATTGAAAACTGATAATGTTTAATAAGCATAATCATCAAGTAATTGCAGGGAGAGAGATTTCTATGTGGCTGCTTCGAAACAAGTTTTTAAAAGTCTTTCAAACTGAAAAATAACTTTTGCAAAACATTTAAGTTTGAAATTTCTATTTATCTCCTAAATGTCTTACAATCAATCACACACTAACACGACTTAATATTTAAATATAATTATTAAATTTCTTTTTTATATAAGTAGAGCTTGTCTAAAGATATTTTTAACAGTCTATATATATTTTATAATAGCAGTTCAAAGTCAATTAAATAGATTTAAATGTTTATTTGAGAAATATCATATTAATATAGAAATTTTAAATATGTATGACAGAACAAACCCAAATTTTTTTTACTTTTATATAGGATTTTTTATTTTAAGTTTAATTTGATTCCTAAAGAAACTTTTGAGGGGCTCATACTAGTTACAAATAAGAAATTTATATCACAACTGGGTATTAAATAAAATACTTAAAAAAGACTATGATCACATCTCATTTTTTCATTATCTTATTGCATATCTTTTATACATTAGCCGAGAATTATTATATTTTCCCTGCTACAATTTTTTCAGGAGAAATCCTTTTGAATTATTGATTTAACAACTATTGAAAAGAAACTGATAGTGAAATCATTTTGAAATGTTGATTACAACGTTTGACTCTTGTGCAGTTTCATTATGAGTTATAATTTATTTCAAATTATTTTTCTTTTGAACAAATGAAGTAGATACGATGTAAATGACAGAATCTTTATTACTGTAAACTGATATCTTTAAAAAAAAAACGAATGATCATTACGTAATTGTAGGTGGACAAAATTTTGATGGCGTTTGCCATACATTGCTTAATATTAACTTTTAATTTTTTAAATCTTAATTCTAATCAAATTTAAAAGAAATTACATCAGTAAAGTAATCCACACATTAACTATTACTTAGACAGAGTGTCCAGGACCTACTGCATAAATATGACTCTGAATCCCTACGACTATCTATGCTTTTTAATTTGATAATTATTGATTCTTAGAATATATATATATATATATCTATATATATCTATCTATCTATCTATCTATCTCTCTATATCTATATATATGTATATGTATATATGTATATATATATGAATATATATATACATATATATATGTATATATGTATATTATATATTATATATATGTATATATATATATATATATGTATATATATATATATAAATGTATATATATATATAATATATATATATATATATATTATATTATATATATATATATTATATATATATATATATATATATATATATATACATATATATATATATATATATATATATATATATGTATATATATTATATATTATATACATTACATATATATATATATATATATATATATATATATATATATATATATATATATATATATATATATATATATATATATATATATATATATATTTACATATCTCTGTTACATACCGAAAGTCTAGACATGAAACACACACTGTTGTCGCAAGTCGGAAGGAGCCATAGATTTTTTAATGTGCATCCTGCCCAAATATATAAAGTATGGGTAACATTAACGTAATACTTGAGTACAGACAGCGTACAATTAAAAGATGGTATTAAATAAATAAATAATGCTATAATTCTATTTTTTATGTATATGTATATGTACATATGTATATATGTATATATATGTATATATACATATATATATATATGTATATATATATATGTGTACATATATATATATATGTATATATATGTATATATATATATGTATATATATATATATATATATATATATATATATATATATATATATATATATATATATATATATATATATATATATATATATATATATATATATATATATATATATATATATATCGTTTCTGTGAATCTAGATTTAAAAATTATATGAAGGGTGTAACTGGATTATAGGAACAATACATAATTTTACATATTTTGAGTAAAGTAAACATTATTGCTGTTTCTATTATCATTATTTTCTGAAAAATGGTACGTGATTCCACCTGTCTAATAAATTTTCAGAATTAAATCTCAACAATATCTGTGTCTGCTAAAATTGGTAGAATAACTTGTTTAAAGATACATTGTTTTTTCAAATCGAAGAAAACAGTAGAGAATTTTAATGAATTTTTTTCATGTTTTCATAGAATGCTTATTGTGATAGATGGGTTTTTCACAAATTGGAAGTGTATTCTGTAAAAGAAGAGGTAAAATAAGAAATTTATAACTGCAAAATCATTTCCATAAAATTACTACTATACTTCTGTGCTACTAGTACTTACTACGCACTTGTACATATAAACGTTATTTGTTGATCATTTGCATTTTAGTACGATGAAATTAAAAAATAAAAACACTCTTACAAATTTATAAGTAGCATAAACGAAAAATATTTATTTAAGCTGAGACTAGAAACTAAAAGATTTTTTTTAATGTTACTTTACTCAACTATGAAAAGATGAAATATTTTACACTTAATTTCGAGGCACTAATGAAATTATGATTAATAACATATCTGGGGTGCTTCTTTAAGAAAACACGATCTAATTAACCTCTCTTCTAGTTACAGTTTTTTTAAAGTGATAAATTAAAACACTGAAGTGGCTTCATAGAATATAAACAAACATGTAGATATATTGCGTTTTTATTTACACCTGATGGAACCAAAATTTCAGTATAATAATACAAGAAATCGCTGATGTCATAATGCATAAAATAAAATTAAGAGTTGGTTTAATGGATGCAGTTGAAAATGATTTATTTCTCGTTTTTTACAAAAGAAAAATATGACAAAATTATAAGTCGTGAATATCGACGCATAAAAGTTTGAGGTAAAAGTCACTTAAATCATTTTCCAGAATTCAAACTTATTGTTACAATGCATTAAGCTACAAAGCTTTTTCAATGTCATTCGAAAGATGACATCATTCTTTTGAATGTCATTTACGCTTGTTATCAGTTGTCTTAGGTCATTAGGGGGCATTTGGCTACTATGGTTTGTGTTTAGTTCAGTTTGGAACTCTATTGTGTACGTTTGTGCTACCAGAAATCTAACGAGACCGGGACCTTAAACATTCGGACTGGACTTTGGTTACCCAAAAAGGTGTAAATTGTTTACGTGCCAAGCGATAAAGTTAGCCCAAAACTTACAAAGAATAATAAAAAAATAAAAAACAAATTAATAGGAAAGGGGTTGTACAAACGTATATTACTAGGGGTCCCTGATTATGAGTCAGCTCTTACAAAGAGATCGGGTCCTACTATTTAAAGCTAATTCCAATCGCCTAGGAGCCTCCGTACCCTTATTGAGTTTTGAAACCGTCAATTCCAGTACAGAACAGCAGCCCCCTAAACATTCGGACTTCGTTTGGCTATCATAAGATAACCACGAGGGATTGTATTGAAGATCTCTGTGTCCCACAAGTTAGAATCACTGTATTTTCTTTATTCATCTATAAGAAAATAGTGTTTTGTAACTAAGTGGGAATAAAATGAAGTAAAGGTACAGTTATACTGCTATATTTAAGTTTCAAGGCGGGCAATATGCAACAGAAAATGTGAACTGTGTTTGAAAAAGGAAATTTGGAATTCAACGTTTATAATTAGTGTTGCTAACATAGTTGTATGCAAACAGTGAAATAGTAATTAAATAAAAATGCTGTAATACTTCTTTTGAGTAAGATTATACCATTTCAGTAATCACCCAATATAGGTCTTTATTTATACGTATATCGGGTAATTACACCAAACAGTAGAAATTATTCCATGATTGCATCTTGAGTTAATCTCTAAACCTTTGAAAAAATAGTGAACGAAATGAATAACTATGCAAGCATACGCGTTTTGAAAGGTTTGAATATTGGAAAATGTTTTACTGTAAAACAAGTTTAAATAAAAGATATTTTATTCGATATATTAATGAAATTTTTCCAAACTATTTTTAAATTTAGTCTTTTTGTTTGTAGTTATTTTGTTACCAGTTGAAGTATTCCATCATAAACACAATAAGTTAATAATTGTAAAATAGAATTAAATAAATATTTATTTTAGAGAGATTATTAAAAATATTTTGCATAATTGTTTAAGTACACAGCTAACTGTATTCAAATGTTACAAATAGTTTTTTTTCTATAATTTCGATTGATGATTTAATTTTGGTTTTTTAAATTTTTCATAATAATTATCGTTAATATAAGACTTTATTTGAAGGAGAAAAGCACGAGGGATTAAATATTTAAAAAGCCTTAATAATAAAAAAAAACCCTGAAGCAGATTAGAAAGCAAGAAAAAATAATAAAAGAAATTGGCCATAAACTATTGCCTTGATATTTTACGAATTAGTGACGAGGTTGACTTTAACAACACCAAAAAAGATAAAAAGTATAGTATTAAGTTATTGTTAATTTTCTTTAAAGCAACTGTGTATTAAGCTTTAAATTCCTGTTATCTTCGTTTCCCTGCAAGAACTGTCTTTTGGCAAGAGAGCAGACATCCAGTGAAGGCTAAATACATGTTATTTGTCTAGTTTTCGATACTCGAAATACCATCTGCTAATATATTTTCAGCATCATCAATGCTTCCGTACATAAAAGTAATAATTATCAAAATACTGTAATATTCTACATACGATGGGAATGAAGTCACATAAGACTTTTTGATATAAGAATATGACACTTGAAATTTGGGAAAAAAACATTTGTGTTTTCTAATAGAATACTGAAAGATAAATACCTCGTCTCTCTTACTTAAGAATTATATTTTAAATCACAAATATTTTCTCAGATAAAATTATCAGGCTAATCATCTATTAATCATCATAAATTTATCATCTCTTGTAATTGTGCATAGCTGTATATGGAAGATTTGCAATACTTCCTTTTTCCTAATTATACTTTATGTCTTTTTTTATTTATTGGAGAGCATTAAAATTTATGTACTATTAAGATTCAATAAATAATTTTTAATAATATTCCATACTTGAAATCTATAATTGAATATTAAACATATGATATATATCAGGCTACAGTTTGATTCTACTTTTAGAAAAAAAATAATTAAGGGATGGCATTAATTATTACACATTTACATTTACTTACACATTTTAAAAGACTAAAATGTGCTAACTCTCATTCAAAATGAATGAAATTTACTAATTTTAAGTAGATAATTTGCAGTAGATCTTCACCATAAAAGTTTAGAAAGGATCAGACTTTAACAATAATCATTCATTTTAGTTCAAAATAATTATGTTTATCCTTAAAATTAAATAAATAGTACTAATCTTTAAAATGAAAAAAAAAAACTTTCAATTAGACTATAGTTATAC
This sequence comes from Pardosa pseudoannulata, assembly GCA_032207245.1. Classification (NCBI taxonomy): domain Eukaryota; kingdom Metazoa; phylum Arthropoda; class Arachnida; order Araneae; family Lycosidae; genus Pardosa; species Pardosa pseudoannulata. The sequence goes on along the minus strand of CM063505.1, from coordinate 63,978,298 downwards.
CCTGAACAAAATTTGAAAAAATAGTTTATAGATTTATAGCCATTACAATTATTACGAAATATCAATAAAATAGGAAAATTCTAGCTCTTAAATGTTAAGCTAGGTAACATTATTTCTCTAGCTATAATGAAAACTTTTATGTTAAGAATGTCTTACTCAACCATCCTCTATGTAATACATCAAAGTTTATAACCTCTTCATTCTTTTAATTGTGTAAATAGATGTTTTAATAGCAATTTACTACTATGTTTTTCTAAAAAAATTAAATTTAAAGTTGGTAGTAAGTAATAAAAATATTAATTATATATAAGGTTTTAGTTGCTGCTTCTTTATTACCATTACAGAAAAAAATTATCGTTAATTAGCATAAAAAGTAAACATTTAAATAAGACAAAATATTCAATAATAAATTTAATTACTTTGTTTAATAATCGATTTATTAAACATTAATGAAATATATTTAAAAGTTAAATTTGAAATTTAAGCAAACAGAGAACATTATATATATATATATATATATATATATATATATATATATATATATATATATATATATATATATATATATTATATATATATATATATATATATATATATATATATATATATATATATATATGTATATGTATATATATATGTGTGTGTGTGTATATATATATATATGTATATATACATTTATATATATATATATATGTATATATATATATATATATGTATATACATGTATATATACATTTATGTATATATAAATGTGTGTGTATATATATATATATATATATATATATTTGTTTTTTTCATAGCATAACATTTTTTACATATTGTGATAGATTGATTGATTAATTTTTCCAAAATTCCAACACGTAATGGGGATCTAATATAAGTGGATAACAACCTAGCTGCTAAAAATATTATCTTATGTTCACCATTTATATCTCGTCCCCCCTCTTCTAAATATTTATGGCAGAGAGGTTTGGTTT
>CM063505.1:63949821-63972321 GCA_032207245.1 Pardosa pseudoannulata | reverse complement strand
TTTTTTATGAACAAGGATAAGCAAAGTAAATATATATTATGAAATATATTTTGCTATTTAATATAGCTACATATATGAGTAGGCATAATACCAATCAGTCATGAGTCTAGAATTGTGATTGGTCTCCAGGAGGCGATTCAGGACCATCCTTGGATTCCCGGTCCTTCTGGGCAGAGCCGGGAAAGGACGCATTGTAAAAAGGACAATGGAACAACAAACACATCAGCACAGAATAATGGAAAAAGTATAGGGTTGCATGAGTAGAAAGAAGGAAGGAAAAGAATGCAGCGTTCTCTTGGACTTTGGCAATTCTTTTTGGGGGCGTAGCATGTGGAGTGATTCATTTACTTTTTACTTTTATATATATATATTTTTTTGAATATTTTCTTGTCGTTTGTTCTAATTTTGAACATTGTAATATAGATCAGTGGTATTATACTATAAATAAAAACAATATAAAGCAACTTTGGGTTATCAATGACTTTGAAATAACAACAGCAATGTACTACACCACAACACAAGGCAATAATATGCTCAGTGATGCCTCCTCTCTGGTTATTTCCATGAACAAGGAAAAGCAAAGTAAATATATGTTGACTGCACCAACGAGGACCATCGACCTTAAAATAAAGGTTTAAAATGTTTGGGGTGTCCCAGGGTGCACAATCCACAGCAGCTCATGATATACAATGCAGTATAAATACAGTAATAATATTACAAAACAGCACATACAAATACAAAACAGACAAAATAACACTAGAAATACAAAAAAAGTAATAATAATAAAATAAAAAAATTAAATTAAAATAAAAAAATTAATGGTAATAATTACAAGATAATTGCATTAAAATAAGTAAAATAGCGCGTTACAGTGTGAAAGTTATGTATTCAGAATCAGCCTTGTTACGGGACCTGCAGATTCTCTGAATTTTCCATTAGCCAACCGAAAAGCTTGCTTAGTTTGGATGAGAGAGTTTTGTTAAAAATTATCTGATCAGCCCAGACACTCTTCAGGACTGGTCTGGGAGTTAATATATATTATGAAATATTCTTTGCTATTTAATATAGCTACATACATGAGTAGGCATAATATAGTTGAGTCATGAGTCGCTAAAGCTAACAATGGCCGAATGGATAGGATTCTTCTCTTCGGTACCGGAGTTCGTGGATTCAAATCCCAATATGGGATGGATGTTCATAGCCGTATGAAATTAGCTTTAAGCAATAGCGCTTGTGAAGTAAAAAGTAAATCGTAGCTCTGCAAAAATTCATATTTGCATCAGGAACTTCCATAGTTCGGTATGACTTCTAAATAATACTGATATATTTTTCTCTTATAATGTGTAACATTGTTTTCTGACTATATTGGGGATACTGTAGAGTGGACTTATATTCCATGGATAAAAAAATAAGAAGTCGTATACATACTGAAATAGATTGGGGATGCATTGACCAATATATGTCATATTCATCTGACTGATACACAAAAGAAAAGTCTTAGACAAATTCTTTACTGCATCCCGATTTTTTTCTGATTGTGTTGTATGTAACTTTTAAATAGTTTACTGAAGTTTTTCTTGTCTTACGTATTCAAAGAAATGGGAACTGTCAGAATTAGATAAAGGTTCCATTATCCTGCCATAGAGAGTTGGCAATAGGGTAAATGATCAGAGAATTCAGAAACTAGATGTGATTGTTATATCAGCACATTGACCCTAGTTCCTAGTTTAAACTATGGGGAATCAGTAAGATTATTATAGAACTTTGAAAAATTTTATTTTTTTTTACATATCTTTGTTAGTAACCCTAAACTATGGGTTCCTCTATTAAGAATATAAGAGAGATTTGTCATTAGAAAATGCATCCATGAAGTGTAGTTCAGTTTTTATCCGGATTAAGGTTTATTTTGCTTTTCTCACATGGAGTATTCTTTTTCGATCGTATGGTTGTTTAAATATAACATAGACAACCCCTGGGAGTCGTGTGAGATCATAAAATAAAATGGGCTAATATTTTTAGACCATTACCATGCAAGTTTGAAAAATAAATTAACAGTATAGAAAATTTCAAAATAACATTGAACTCGTAAAGAGCATTGTTTAAAATATCGGCAATAGCAATAATAAAGGTTACACAAATAGCTAAAAGCATTAACACACTCAATTCCTATTCAACAAATACCTTATTATTTGGGATGTTGCCCTACACTGAATTAAAAATTAGTTAAGTATATAAAACAGGATGAAGGAAAAAGAAAAAAAAATCAACTTGAGTTCAAATTCATGTGGTACAAACATTTTAACAGTTAGAAATGAAACGTCGTCCCTATGATTACTTGTGAAACGAAGGAAATAATAAATCTATGGAAAATAGAGTAGGGGATTTTTACGTTGCAAAATAAAGAGCTAAAAAGAATCGAAATGGTACATTTAAAATTTCACATTCTGTTTCGCTTTCAAATAATCTTCTTAAGTGAATACAAATCTTCTAAATTAGAACATAGTCATACAATAGTCTATTTTCGTAACATTTACCGATTACCCATTCAAGAGAGAAAAAAAGGAATGCTAAAAATATTTTTTTAAGAAAGAGGTAAATACTTCTAGAATTTATTAGCAACTTAGTACCATACAGGGTTTATATTCTTTATTTTTTCTAAAACTTTAATCCGAAAATAACTTTCAAGTCTTACCAGCATTGAATTAGATTTTTCTAGCTTTCTTTCTATTTATATTATATCACAATCTGATTTTTTTATGCCCCACAAGGCTATAACAGAGGTAATGGTCCATTTAAGCAGTGAGGGAACTTACTTCGGCGCATAAAACACGCTCAATTAATCTGTGTTCTTTAACGATCAAACCGGTTATTTACCCGAGAAGGCAAACAAAATCCCCTTTATCTAAGTATCATAATTAATTATTAGGTTTTTACCTTATCTAAAATTGACGTTATTTACTCTTTCAGAGATTTATTGAATAATTTCAAGATCTTCACAATTTTGAAGAAACTTTTGCAATAAAAATAATAGCAGTGTAACATGTTTATAAAGTTAGATAATAAAAATCTTTTAGAAATGAATGCTACGAAAAATCATTCAAATATCATTGTCCTAGTTATGAAATCAAATGTTATGAAATCAAAGCACTAAGCAAATTAACGAAGCTGCTATAGTTTAAACGCATCTCCAATTTAAACTCTAAATAAAAAAACAATTGTGTTATGGAAAATATTAATTTTAAACGAAATTTCTTAAAGAATTTTCTTTTAATATATTGCAAAGAATTCATTACTATACTGTTTAAAGTGTTTAGTTTTTTACAAGTATGCGTTGTAGAGAGATTTAAAATTTGATGTTTGTATGTGAACAAACAGGTCAGTACTTCATTCCTATAAATTGTGAGGATACAAATAAGGTAAGAATCATTCTTTTTTATTTTATTCATGTCTTCCAATAATATAATAACCTAAAAATTAAATGCTTCTTTTCTCTGAAAAATATCGTAGATTTTACGCTTCAAATCTTGTTGTAATATCTTAAAAAAGAGTGATAAAATGTGAAAATATATCAAGCTTTAATTTTCTTCTTGCTTTATATTGTTAAGTAATTAAAATCTGAGCCGAAAGATTAAATAACATATTGCTTTTCATCTATTTGCTCTAATTTGAATGATTGTATTTTAAATAAAAGGTTTTATTTTTCTTTTAGGTGAATATTTTTGTCATTTTTCTGCCAACAATCACTATACCTTAATATAGAGTGTTGAAGTAATTATTTATAATTACTCATTTGACTTTCATTTGAATAAGAAGTATTCATGTACATACTCATACTTGTAAAAAGTAATCAAATCAATACAAAAATAAATACAAATTATAATAATTTTAAGTACAAAAATTAATAATGTTTGTTTCAATCGATAATTTAAAATCGTAATACAAGATTGACGAATGGGAAAACTTCTTCACCTTGAGCTGTAGAATTATCAAAACCAGCTCAATTTAAGGAATGCATTTAAATTTTAAAATGAAGGCAACTACTTAATTTACATTGGAAAACGATTTAACGTCTGAAAGTTTGGTACAAGTGCAATTGTCTACTTGAAACACGATTTCGGGTTCCGAAATAGCTTGTTAACATCCGACTAAAGCCTTGAAGACAAGATGGTTTTATGCTTATAAATCAAGAGTAGAGTACGACATACAATTTTTTAAAAATAACTTTATTCCGTGGAACCCTGTTATCACATGCAAATCCCCTATATAATAATGGCCTAAGTTATGTGTCGGTCTGTCATCGATTTTATGAAGCGGTTGTACCTGAGAGGAATCCATATTGGATTCTTGATGAGTTATTGTTAGCAAAATTCAAAGCGAGTAAAGTTTATCTTCTCCTAAACTATACATCCAATTGTAAAATAAATTAGTTTAAATATGATTCATATCACAGTGAAAAATACTGTCGTCTTTAAAAGGTTCGAAATCCAGCCCTTCCCCCCATTCGAGTGTTTAATGCCATTATTTCAAGCCTTAATTTTCTCGGTTAAGATCAGGCAGTTAAAATATTAATTTATCACATTATAAGTAGAATAAAAATAACATTTTTTTACCACTATGACGTCATGCCTTTAACCGTCTAATTCCATTATTTCTTATTTTAAACTATTTAAATATAGTTTACATTATTTTCTTACGTTTTATCACAGAACTTACATATAACGTAAATAGTTTTCTTTTATATTTGGCCTAAATAATACTTTAGGTACATATGGGATAATTTTAAATTTAATCATCGATTATTTTTTGTTGCAAAGAAAATTTGATCAGTGGTATTAACAACAACCTGTATCTACCTACATGTTGTAGTGGAAGTGATAGTTTCATTCCTTTATTTCCATCCATTACTGTGGCAAAAAATTGAGAATAACTTAAGGATAGTTTCGAAGTATCTAAGAAAAGTTTGAATTTTTTTGCTAAATGAATTCAACCTGATTCTAAACTGCATGCACAGTATCGGGAGACTTTAGAGGAGTATGAAGATAAACAAATTATTGATCAACCAGATAATTCTTAGCCAAAAAACCAAACCATTTTTTTTACCTGCCTTATAGGGTAAATTACAATTCTGGAGAATTAAAAATTGTACTGATCCCGTCATATGACGGGCTATATGCTAGTTTAATATAATATGTCTTACTCAGGCAAGTCAGTACCTGCCTGAGAGAAAACAGCTTTAGGCGTATTTGAAATGATCATTTGTTTGTCTGCCAGGAGTAAAATTTTAAGACGATCAAACATCATTAACATTATGGAATTTTAATATAATATAATCATGGAGATGGATATAATTTAAGGGGCAATTTTGAGAGTGAAGCTTTGGTTTGGTGTTCTACGGTCTACTTTTTGCAGCACGGGGGATAATGAGACCGGGATCTACAGCCTAAAGCCGATTCCGAACAGCTACGAACATACATGCCAGAGTGGGATTCGAACCCACGAACTCCAGTACCGAAGGCCAAACCCCCTAATCAATCGGCCATCATTCGGCTTGAGAGTAACGGAAAAATTGAGATAATTATGGAGAACTGGAACTATCTACTGTCGAATAGATTACTTGGGCATTTGTTAGAAGTTTTCCAGACAAATAGCCTTACTTTAAGTTTATATACTTTCGAATTATTTAAATCAATCATTTCAAAAATATTGAATACAACCAAATATTCTACAGTAATTGGGATGAAACTTTCTTAGGCCACCAGGAGAAAGGTTTTTAAGACAATCAAATATCATTGACATCATTCTGGCATTTTAATGCATTTTAATTATGCAGACGCTTATAATTCAAATAGATGTATATGTAAATTTTGAGAGTAAAGGAAGAAAATGGGAGAATTATAGAAATTAGGAATTAAATACTATCGAATAGACTACATGGGCATTTGAAAAAAGGTTAGGTTTTTAAACAGATTGTCTGTATACTTTTAAATTAGTTCAGCTAGAATTATTTCAATATTTTTGGATGCAAGCCAGCATCACGAGGTCGAAAAATTGTTGCTTTCATATTATAGAAATTTAATATAATTACATAATGTAAGTACATGTATATTTTAAATTATAGTTTTCCCTGGATGTATATGGTATACAAGGATGTATAAAATTCTGCAATAATCAGGATGTATGTATATATATATATATATTTATATATATATATACATATATATATATATATATATATATATATATATATATATATATATATATATATATATATATATATATACATATATATACATATATATATATACATATATTATATATATATATATATACATATATATATATATTATATATATATATATATATATATATATATATATATATATATATATATATATATATATATATATATATATATAATATATAGTTTTAGAACCATATATTATTTGCTTAAAAAATTGCTAGAAAAATTGCTGCTTCCATATTATAGAAATTTAATATAATTACATAATGTAATTACATGTATATTTTAAATTATAGTTTTCCCTGGATGTATATGATATATAAGGATGTATATATATATATATATATATATATATATATATATACATATATATACATATATATATATATATATATATATATATATATATATATATATATATATATATATATATATATATATATACATATATATATATATATATATATATATATATATATTATAATATATTAGTTTTAGAACACTTACTTATTTGCTTAAGCACAAGCACAAACATGTGTTTGGTGTGTCTGTGTATGAGAAAAAGAGGCAAAGAGAGACCAGATATAAATTGTAGATCTTAATAAAGCTTTTCATTTAGACAAATTTTGCTAAAAACGTATTCGATTATAATTAAAGCACATAAAGTAATCTCTCCTGTCATTCTTACGATTATTTTTTAATTATTGTCAACTAATAAAATTTCTATTATTCCTCATCATTTAGGAATTTTGGCCGAGTGAAATTAAAGATTTATGTCATGTTAAAACCTGTTTGCTTAATGTATCATTAAAATTACATGAATATATTAAATATCAGGACACTGAAAAGAATACTTTAAGTTGTCATTTTCCCCTTTTGTGAAGAGATAGTTTAGATAAGAATGAAGAGCTGTTCAAACATTAATAAACGTATACGTGGATAAATATTTTCTTTACAATCTTAAAATAAAATATGTTATCAACACTTGACACAGTTAGTTATTCATTTAAAAGAAATATTTCAAAAAGTTTTATGAAGTAATATTATACTTATTTTACATTTGTAAAATATAACAGAATACAACTTTATTTACAAAAAAAAACTAAAAAAAAGCTGTTGAAAAGTAATTACAACTATAATTTTTAATAGCATAAAAAGGAACGTTATACTTAAATTTAAAAAAATTAACGATATTTTTATAATTAAAATATATAATGTTGTTACATGAAACGTATAAAGCATTAAAATCTATTCGAAGATTTTTTTTTATTAAAATGCTAGACATTAATATTTCTCTAAAAATATTTTTGTTCATGCTCCTAGTGGAAAGAATACTAAGCAACGTCTACAAATCTATTCGACGAAAGTTTCTTATTAAAATGCGAGACTTTAATATTTCTCTAAGAATATCTTTTTACACATGCTCCTAGTGGAAAGAATACTAAGCAACATCTACAAATCTATTCAACGAAAGTTTCTTATTAAAATGCGAGACTTTATTTCTCTAACAATATTTTTTTTACACATGGTCTTAGTAGAAAGAATACTAAGCAACGTCTATAAAACTATTCAACGAAAGCTTCTTATTAAAATGCGAGACTTTAATATTTCTCTAACAATATTCTTTTACACATGCTCCTAGTGGAAAGAATACTAAGCAACGTCTATAAATCTATACGATGAAAGCTTCTTATTAAAATGCGAGACTTTAATATTTCTCTAACAATAAAAATACTTTCCGATTTGAAAAAGCATATTTAGTTCATTGATAAACACATTATAACAATATTAAAAATATTTAATAAGAAAAACATAAAAATAATTCACCAAATAATTCAGAAGTTGTTAAAATAAAAATATTATTTAAAATTAAAAATAAGGTTCTATGACAAAATAAAATATTTCTGAGCAGTAAAATAATCCTGTTATTCAAAAATGTCTTTTAATAGTATAGCGTATACCTAATTTGATATTTTTCAGAACAAAAAATCTTTTCACACTTTTGTATCGAATTTTGTTGTCTTGAAGTCTTTTTATCCCATTAAGCTGGAAAATTATTGAATATAGCAAGTTTTAATAGAATTTAAAACGTACATTGATTTTGTTTAACATACCAAATAAAAAAATAGTTTGACACAATTTTTGGCATTTTCTTCTGTATTTTTACGTGCACATCACCCGAGAAAAAAGCATAAATAGCATTTCAACTCTTTCAAAGAACATTTTCTATGACATAGAAAATTATTGTGCACTCTAGATTAAGTAGATAAAGTTAAAATAAAATTATACACCATCCCTTGAACTAACCCATTCTATTTTGAAAATCTCCAGGAGTCGTATTTAATCCCATTTTAGATACTATTAATCAATTTTGAAATCGACAGCTTAGTATGGGTTTAATAATATAAATAATATCCCATAGTTTTGAGTTTTTGGGATGAACCCGTTAATTTTTAGTAGCCTTTTTTAGCAACAAAAATTTATGTTGCTTTATTATGCAAAATTTCAATTTTATATTGCTAAAATTCAATTTTTTTTTTCATTTTTTTAAAGTGGGATGTAGAAAGTGTATTTTTAAACACTAATCTTAGTAAACTAATCATATCGTTTTGCTATATATCTAATGAGTTGATGAGGATATTTTAAGAAGTTATTTTTATGACATTCATCCCGAATCGTGTCTCACCTTGAAAAAGAAATAACACTTTCTAATTACTTAGTATTCAGTCTAGACTACAGCATTTTATTTTTATACACTTTCACAATGATTTCTCTCCTCAAATGAAAAATTGTGTACTAGTAATTATTTATTCATTTTGAATTTTTTTCTGAAATATTAATAAATTTAAATTTCGATATAACTTCTGAGGCAATATCTTCTTTCTACTATTATTTCACATAGAGAAATAAAAATGAAAAGTAATTGATTTCTAGATTCGTAAGAATATTTTTAACAATTTTAATAGTTTTATTTTAATTAAAATGAAACTGTGAAAATATTTTTAAAATTTTTACTCGTTATCGAAAATTTTAACAATTTAAAGAAACTATACTGATAATTACATTTTATAGAAAATCAGTTTCATAATGACTGTAGTAAATTTCAACCATGTGACATAAAAAGAATTTGAGTTACATCAGTTCAAAATTACCAAATGGTAGAAAAATATCATTCATTATTCTCTGTTTAGCGTATTTCCTGCTAGTAAAGGTACTAGGCAAAAATAGTATATAATTTAAATGATATCTATCACTATAGATGATGTAAAATCATAAGATTTTGACGTTTTTTTTTAAAGCGTTTATATGGAATTTAAATAACATATACACACATATCTATCTATCTAGCTATCTATTTATCAATCAATCAATCAATCAATCAATCTATCTATCTATCTATCTATCTATCTATATATATATGTATATATATATATATATATATATATGTCGTAAGGTGGAATACACGAAGTTCATTGGGGTTTCCTTGTACAGGTTCAGATCCTGTATAAGGCCTAACATTTAAGAAGGCGTGATGTGACGCATGTCCAAGGCGACGTAATTGCTTTATGTTTATTTCTAAAACACTACTGAATTCAAAAATTCAAATCTGAGAACTGCGTAACTGTTTGAAATACGTTCGATCCTTCCACAATCAGCCATTCATGGCGGAAGCTGAGGGTATCATAAATCTTCTTATCGCGCAAAAACAACTCCCTGATTGCTGGGTCTGGGAGAGGTCACATCACATAAAGACAAAATCAAAGAGAATTTGAAAACTTAAGATTCATTTGTATGCTACTGCACCTCGGAGTGCTCACGACGAGGAGCTGCCGTCAACGGGAAGTGTTGTTCGGCCCTGGACAAAGCGTGATTGTTGGCCGTCGATTCCTTTTTTTCCGGTCTCTGAGAGGCCCTTCTCAAGCTCCTCAGTTACCACTGCAGTGTTTTGTTTGGCATTATAAATAGGGGTAAAAGGAACGGAGTACATTTTAATGGCTTCTCAGAAGATCTTAAGTTTCCTCGGAACAAATATAGCAAGTTAATTTGATGCTCATATTGTGTCGTCTAATGTGCTCGGATACGAGGGCGATAAAAAAAGAGTTGATCGAGGATAATGATAAGCAACTGAAGCCTATAATGAAAATTGCTTAAATTTTATACTTATTAACTTATCGTAATGAGGAAATTTTCAGAGAGGAATAAAAGTGTTTTACAACTTTAAATTACTCTAGTGGGTATTAATAGGTAGATATCAAAGTTTAATCTATATAGTATCATATCTAGGACAATTTTCTTCCAATTATTGATTTTCTTGATTCAGATCAACTAAATGTTTTCAGGCTTGAGTTGATGCATTACAAAAATATATTTGTGGTCATATTGGGCCTTCTAATTTGCTTGGATACAAGGGCAATAATATAAATTAATGGAGGATAAGGATAAAGTACTGAATCTTTCAATGACTATTGGCTGGATTTTAAACTTATTAATTTATCGCTATGATAAATGTGTTCATACAAATTCAAATTACTCTAATAGGTATTAATATGTAAATATCAAAGTTTAATTTTTAATTTTTATTTATTTCATATTATTTTTATTTTTGTTTTAACCCTCAGTGGTAAACAGCCTTCTCTAAGGATTAGGCTTTGAGATGTTTACCACGAAACAGTTCACTCCGCAACAGAAAAAAGAGAGAGAGAGAGAGAGAGAGAGAGAGAGAGAGAGAGAGAGAGAGAGAGAGAGAGAGAGAGAGAGAGAGAATATAGTCATGAGTTAACATTTAAAAATGTCCATAGTTTAAATAATTAAAACGAAAAAACTGGAAGAGGATAATATTATGCTTGCCATTAATGTCAAAGTAAGAGAATAAAAGTTTAAACTAGCGAGAAAACGTTTAAAAAGAAAACCAAAACTAAAACGAAGCCTTTATATTGGTGATGTTAATTGGGTTCCAAGATAATTTTAGGAAAAAGTTTCCTTTACATAATTAAACTTGAAGGGAGGGGGGGTCTCAAGCAGCCTCAGAAGTGACATGAAACAAACACTTGACTGTACAGATATTTGAGTTTGTGCTATTATATACAGAAAAAAGCGTTAAAAACATCTTGAATAACGTTTGCATTTAAATTGTAACGAGAGAAAGGATAAAAAATTGACAACAAAATGAAATCCTTTATAGAAAGTCAAGCTATTATTACTTGAGCTTTAAAAACTAAATTAATATTTAACAATTACATAAAAATATTTACAGTACAAAAAAAAGGCTTGACCAATTAGCTGGTGCAAGTGATTAGTTCACAGTTTTCAATCATAAATATAGAACTTTTCTCAGTTTTTGATGTTCTAGAATCGGACTCACGAAACTTTTTCTGGTTTTCCCGAATCGCCAAAATTAGTTCATGCTCATATTTCATCGTCTAATATGCTCGAAAACGAGAGCGATAAAAAAAATCGATCGAAGATAATGATAAGCAACTGAATCCTCCATTACAAATTAACTTAAATTTCATACTTATTAATTCATAATCCCTAAGCCTTAATTCGTGTGGTCTCTGGCCAATGGGCTTTGTTTATCCAAGAGGCATTGAAAACAACAACAGTACAATTATCAAGGAAAAAAATATATGTAATTAAAAGTTGCTTCATAATCATGCTCCATGTACCATATACATATTATTAACAGGATGATCCCCCCAATTTTTTTTTTGTAATTTTAATTTCTGGTCCCCCATTTGCCTTCAATTCAAAACCTTCACTGAAATATATTACATAAAATATGTCCTAAAATTTTGGGATAATTTATCAAGAATTTTTCTACATATTTCATTAAAAAGAATAAATTAAGAATGTCTGGTCATTTTGGTCAATATAGTGTATGAAGTAAACTCTGAAATTCATGATGACCGTTAAAAAATATTCGATATATTTGTTCGAGGTTTAAAAAATGCTTAGATTATTTTATTCTGCAGTATTTGAATCATTTTGATAAAAAATATGTCATAACAATTAATATGTAATACTAAAAAACATAACTACCATATTTCACTTAGATTTGAACACCTATATAATTTTTATCCATTTTTAAAAATACATTTTATTTTATGTGTTAAATGGTTAAATGATTAGTTATAGTTTTAATAATTTTTCCAGTTTTCAGTTCAATGATACCGATATTTCGTAACTAACATCAGCATTGTTGACACATTGTTACCTATAAAAGTTTGAAGGTTTCCTTCCTCATTTATTCTTTGTCAATTGTTGTTTATGGGATAAATGATTTCATCTCAGACTTCCTTGCATTAGACGAGTTAAAATCTAAATCTACGCAGTTAGAAAATTATACTGATTCTTACTCGAACATTGAATTACATAACATTATTCATCGATCAAACATTCCTCGAATAGTAAGCGGGAAAATTTGCATTTTACAAGCCAACTAGAAATAGTTTCTGATAAAATGTCTTTTCATAAAGCATTTGTATCATTCGTTTATCTTCCTGAATTCAACTGGAAGCCTTTTGATCATTACTCTTTTTAACTATCTATTCATTCTAATTTTTTTGGAATTACTACGCAAAAAGGCTTCCTGAATCAACGAGATAAGGAGAAAACTTTGAGATTGGCAGAAAACATTTTATTGTATTAAATTGACATAAATTCGGAACAAAATAAGCAGAAAATCAAGATAAACAAAGTGAAAAATATCGATATATTTTTCCATTGCCAGTAAAACGCAAAAACAGTTTAAGTTCGTTTAACAGTTAAGTACGATTAAGTTCAACAATTTCTTAAAATACTTTTAAAATTTTTTAAAACTTCCTTTGAAAAATTTATTTTATTCTTTTAAGTTTAAACAGACAGGCTTTTAAGCTGATTTTTTCAAACTGTAATGATTCGTATCAATTCTTATTGTCAGTGATGAGCTATGTCACTATGAGTCTAGAATCTATATAATTTGTTTATTACTTTATACTAAATGTACTCAGCTTTAGTACTTATTCCTATTTAATACCTTCAACAATTGCGAAATTACTACTATTTTTTAAAAATTTATTCCATATATGTTTTCTTTCCAAGAAATATTTCATCAAATATTAACAAACTTGATTTAGGCCATACAACACAAAAGAATAAATGAATTAAGAAAATATTTAATTTATGCTATTTTTCATTCAAGACCTGTATATCTTTCTGCCTACCTGGAGAAATGAACAACACTGAGATAAAGTATTACAACTAATTTTATGACACTGATATATGCGTATACATTTGCTCCATTTGTTAAAAATAATCTTAAACAGCGGGTTTACCTTAAAAAGTTTGCATTTAATGAAATATTCTGTGGTAATCTACAATAAAAATGGAAAATTTTGACTCTGTGAAAGAATCTGTGTTTTCTTAAGAATGACGTAAATAAATATTCAAGCGGTGTTATTTATTGAAACATATAAGTAAACAAATTGTCTTTATTTTTCTAGAAAATACGAGCAATATTTTTGTTTAAAATGTAATATATTTATAAGTTTCTAGAGCAATCCATAGAAATTTAAAAATAAATCAAGTTTAGAAATAATTTCAAGAATGCCTAACAAAGTAGGCAAAGGTGTCACAAAAAATGTTTAGATTGATACTTACTGTTCCCTATTTGAATAAGGATGTTTCATTTTTGAGAAATTAAAATAGTTTTCTTAAACAGAGTGCAATTAATAATGTTTTGAATAGAATATCTTGATATAGGATATATTTATAGAAATATAATAGTATATCATGTCATTTAACCAGGTACAAAAAAATTTAAAGTCATTTATTCTATTTTTTATACTACAATTTTTTTACTTTAATTGATCGAATTACTTGATTGTTGCTACTTTATATTTTCCTTCCATGGGAAAAACTAGTTAGATATTATTTTTTTACCAATGTCTTTAATTTAAGCTGTGGGTGCATCCTCAACATACTGGTATAACGACCGACAACTGGTATCGGTTATGATACAACAATTTCATTTGGGAGACATTTATGTTTGGTGATTAAATCTTATTTCTTCCTTCTAAATGGGTTGGAATTTCTATATTTGATTTGAGAGCCTATTTACTGAGTGTAAGTACCTTATTTCTTAGAGTAAATATGTTGGAAATTTTTGTTTTGTATGCGTCGTATCCGATATCTCTCCTCATTTTGAAATTTTTTCCGTAAGAGATTACGATATCTTATAGAATCTGTTTCTTGAAATGATGAAATTTTTCTTAAAGCTAGGTCAAGTCCTTCTAAAGTATACAGTAGGTATTGTTATTACTTTAAGTAAGAAAAATTTATATAATAGACTAACATTCAGTATCAATAAACAACATTATGCTGGTAAAGATAGAACTATGAAATGATTGATAATAGAAAACGTTATAGGATGTATTTTTAGAAATATAATAACACTTTTTTAATTAGATAATATTAATGAAAATTAAAGAGACAGAAGTCGACCGAGTACAAGATACTAAAGACGAGTTCTTGTTTAGAATAAGACAGAGTGCTTCAGCATTTAGTTTGAGGCGCTAAGGTCAAATTTTTGATACACAAGGGGTAATGACACCGGGACTTAATTCTTGAAATTGATTCTGAACGCTTACGGACACCTGTGTTAACAGTGGGATTCGAATCCCCGAATTCTAGTACAAGAGCAACGTCCTACTCATTCGGCCATCATTCGGCTGAGTGCCTCATTGATAAGGACAGGAGAGGGCTGTTTCCTTTGAGCTTTTATATGTACTCTGTACATAGAAGATGTTATATGAATATAAAAAAGAAAAACAGAAAGTATTTTTATAACTTCTTCGATTAACGAAATCAGATTCTAATCTGTTACCTCCTTAAAAGAACTGTATTATTGAAAAGCCACATTTTTGTCATTCACATATAATTCGTTTTTAAACTTGAGGTCGTTGTAAACATATGCCAAATGTGTAAGATAGCACAGAGAGTTTCATAATGAAATTTTAGAATTTAAAATATGAAAATGACATGCAACTGTCATTTAACCCTTTGTAGACCTTAATCCTTAATCCTTAAATTTTAAAACCTTAATCTAACTCTGTTGTAGCCGTATTTGCGACATTAAAATAATAACATTCAATCCACTGCTGCGGCTTCGGCGACACGATCAGTCTACTGAATAATGATCACTATACTCCATTTTATGCTACTTAATTTTTCTATTACATTATAGGTATGTACTTGTAACTAATATAGTGTTGGAATTTGTGGTATCCTCTATAAGTTACTAGGCTGGAGTGCAAAGGGTTAACACCACAAATGTAATAATTTTATTATTTTCCATGTAATATTAACTATATATCTAATTATATTAAAAAACGAAAATTAGTGTGTTGTAGATAACGGTTGGTTGGTTGGTTTGGAGAGCTACGGTCTACTTTTGCAACACGAGGGCTAATGAGACCGGGACCTACTGCTTAAAGCCGATTCCGAACGGCTACGAACATCCATGCCATAGTGGGATTTGAACCCACGAACTCCGGTTCCGAAGGCCAGCACCCTAACCATTCGGCCATCGTTCGGCGGCTATAGATGATGTAAGTATATTTCTGAAGCTCTTTAAATTCAGTATTTGAAGTGTCTTGAGCTTTCTATAACATGTATTTCGAATCAAAAAAATATTATATAAGGACTTCTGAAAAATGAAATCCAATGACTGGAAAATAATAAGAATGTTTTGCAAGTTTCACAGCTGATGTAAGACAAAATAATAAATCGTATAATTTGGTGTTTCCTAATGCAGTACAACGATTAATAAAAAGCAGTTCATGTTATAGCGATTTATGAAACCATACATCTTGAAATGGGAAACTAAAGTGTGGAAATTACAGTAAAAAAGAAGGGCGAACATGGTGATTTGTTTACAGTTACTGACTTATCACAATTTTCATAAGAATTTTCAACTTATGTATTTAATTGTGTTTATTTTGCTAAGTAGACCGTTAACTAAACTATGTTATAGTTCTCTTATTTAAATATCACTATTTCTCGATAATAATAAAGAAATTGAACCCACTTTTTGGAACAAAAAAGGATATATAATACCGAGTCATTTCTATATATAAATTTTATAGTTCCCCCGAGTTTATCATTTGAATAGGACGAAGGGCGATTTCGAGTATATAGTTGTCCTTTTTTCTATTCTGAGGCGAATTTCTCGTTCTTGGTTGAAAGCTCAGCGAAGAATCATGTGGCTTGTTAGTCTCGAAATAGATGCACTTTCTGGGCGTTTATAGTCCTCATTCATATTTATGAATTTAAAACTCCGCCGATCTCCATATACGAGAATGAAATCGTGCCATTAATCTGGCCATGCAAATGGGAAGGGATTTTTGCTATCGGTCTTTTCAAAAGGAAATCGATTTTTATTTCATTCATGCTCGCCAGGAATTAAACCGGTCAGCTGCTTATTGCACCATGAATTGAAATAGGATTTAAGGCAGTTTTAATAGCAGGGTAAGGAGATTGCTTTCTGTCTGGAATCTTATATATACAATCCCTTACACTCATATTTTATGTGTTGCGCAATATGTACTATTAGTTTGCTCATTTTGTATCTGTGTAGTACAAGTGAAATTCTATCTATTTATCTAATCACAAACTTCTCCTCATCTCAGGGTAAGGAAATTGTTTTCTGTCTGGAATCCTATATATACAATCCCTTACACTCATATTTTATGTGTTACGCAATATTTACTATTAGTTTGCTCATTTTGTATCTGTGTAGTACAAATGAAATTATATCTCTTCATCTAATCACAAACTTCTCCCCTTTTGGTGAGAATAAAACAGTGTTATTTTTAAGGATACATGTGGAAATGTGTCTTTAAGTATCTAGAACTCAATTTATTTTCTGATAGTTCGTTCAAAGAAATTTGTGTTGTATCACTGCAAATTTGATATTATAAAGGCTTTTCTATATTCTGTCTCTTATATTTATGGACATATATTTTTATCTGCAAAACAATCCTCCTTCTAATTTTCCACTCTGTTAACCCTTTCGTGGGCCGTGGGAAGATTACTTCTCACCTACACGCTCTTACAAAACACACCTGTGGGAAGCGCAAAACCCATTCTAATATATTGGTCTTGCTATTAGTTTGGTTTGGAGTGCTACGGTATACTTTTTGCAACACGAGGGCTAATGAGACCGGGACCTACTGCTTAAAGCTGATTCTGAACAGCTACAAACATCCATGCCACAGTGGGATTCGAACCCACGAACTCCGGTACCGAAGGCCAGCACCCTAACCAATCACCCATCGTTCGGCGGTTTTGCTATTGGAATGACGGGAAGACTATTTCCCGCTCCAGTTTTTCGCCGTCATCTATTGTTCGATCGATTGAATAAAATTAGCAGTTCTGTTTTGAAAGTTTGGAAACGTGGAGTGAGAAATAAATGGACCACGAAAGGGTTAAAATAGAAACAATTTCTGAATTTCTGAATTTGTTCTTTTGCTTTTTCTTTTGGGGTATATTTTAGTACACAATTTACATTAAATTGTAAGGAAGAATATAATTCTTCTTTTTATCTTTTGGTTTGGGAGTTATGATCTGTTAAATAGGATTCTTATGATTGTATTTTTTTTACAATATGTTAATTAAATGATTATCCCGTGAAAGGAATTTATTTTTTTAATATTGTTAAATAACAAAGTCTTAACTTTACCATTTTTCAACACGAGAACCCGTTCAATTATTTGGAAATTCTATTCACTTCCAAACCAATCGGATGACCTGAATGATGCAAACGAGTTATTTCTTTTGTATAACATACAGATATAGAGTTTGTGAATGTAAAACTATAACAGAGGAGATATTTTTCACCATAAAGAGAATATAAAGGTGACACATACCGATCTCCGCCAGCTGTAATGCCCAGTACAGGAGGCGCGTGTGAACCGCTTGCGACCTTTTTAGAGGCCTGAAATCGTGAACCTTACCGAAGAGTAGAGATGCAACAGCTATCTGGCCAACATACTGCATCCGGTATATCCGGCCACTATACCGGATAATTGACAGTAGCCGGATATTATATAGCAGTACATCCGGCCAAAAATTGTACACCGAGAAATAAGATAAATATAACAAAAAAAAAATGCAAAATGTTACACAATATACTATATGAAACAATGCGTATCAGCATTTTAAAGCATTATGTAAAAAGAGCTTTATGAAAAAAGATTAGGTTTATCTGCACATTTCATTACAAAAAATCATAAATCATTCTTTTTTCAGTCTCAACTGCAAAATTGTGTTTTTGCATCTGAGAACATAAAAGACAAAACTTTCTTCTTTGGAGGATAGAAGAATAAAGACAATTTACGGTCTTAGTTTTTGAAGAAAGATATTACTATATGTAAAACTTTATATAAATCATATGAAAATTTTTTTATTTGAAATTGACAACCTTGATCTTGTCCTCCCCTCTATTTAGAATTTCAATAGCTCTCTTATACATTTCATTAACTTGTTCATATCACAACTTTGGTCTTATATATCGGTAGTCTACTAACAATATGTTTAGTGCAGCAAGTGGCCAAAGCATTAGTAAAAAGTACTTTAGTAAATTGGTGGCTAATATCAAACAAAATTTTCATTTGAAAATATTAAAAACCAACTTTATATCTTCAAAATACATTAAAATATTTGTATTAGATGAAAAATGAGATAATATAGTTTACCATTGTAATATGAGGCACATTTATAGTTTACATAGCCAAATAATTTATAAATATGTCTTTGTCAATATCCAAGCATGCATCTTTTAATATGCCAAAGATTTTAATTAAAAATCAATTAGAGCTCTTTAAAAATACAGCACTTTTATTATTTTATTTACTAAAAGTAGTTTGAGAAAGTTCATAAGATGTACTACAAGCATGAAAGAAAACTTGCTGGTTAATTAACTGTAAATATCTGGCAATAACTACAACTAAATAAAAATGTGTGTTGAAAAAGTTTAGTTTTCTTTTAGTGTATAAAAATTTGCAATATACTTTTTATCAAATTTTTGTTTATTTTTTTAAATAATATGTTTTTCTCAATAGCCAGTGTGATTAAGTCCAGTAGAAAAAAATTATAGAAATTAATACATTTAATAGACTAATTTTTAAAATTTCTGTTTTGTTAAAACTTTTAATAATAAACAATAATAATCATTGTTGAAGTAACTTTAACTTTCAAAGAAATAAGAGAAATATTATTTATTTAATTGAAATTTACAAAAGTCTGAAAATAACAAAAAATGAAGATTAACAACATTGGCTTCTGAGTGCCTTATAAATAGTTCCCAAATATAAATTTTATGATAAATTTTAAACTAACAGGAATGATTTATAGCTTTATGCTGCAAAAATTCTCAGTGGTTTTATATGAAGTAATCATTAACAGCTGACATTGAAGTTTAAATAGTAATTCAATATGAAAGACACATAATTCAGCATCAACAGCTGATCCAGACAGCTTTTAATTTCATGCTTCTTATCATTTATAAAAAATTGAATTAGTTTTCTTCTTTTTAAATTAGTCTTGGATGAAAACTATCTTCGAGTGTCTTTTCCCATTACAATCGGCGCTACTTCCTGCGATTATTAACACACGAAATTCTATCTCTGTGTATAAAGATGTTAGAGCGAATAGTTATGGGTTAAATGCTGTGATGTCAGTGTACAAGGACATGACTGGTAAAATTGTTCTTTTTTTTATTTCAGCTCTCACAAAGAAACGAGACATCTCAAATGTATAAACTTCAGGAAATTTACTAGATTTGAATCGACAATTACTTAAGAGTACAGATGACCTACAAAATGACAGAATTAGATCTAAAAGTAGATTAAAAAAATTCCTTGTGAGAAGTAAAAGAAGGGTTGTAATCATAAATTCTATTGGTCTTCAAATTTCAATAAAAACACTCATTTCGAATAGGCCTCACATTTTTACTATAGTCCGTGTAAAATCTATTGGCGCTTCAAGGTCACACTTTCTCGTTTCCCCAGTCATCGGTTACTATGGTAGCGACCAAGAAGCATGTGAATTCACATTTATTTTCAGCACTTCAGTTGAGGATTTGATTCCAATACGTTTTTGCTTTTCTTTCTTCTCGTAGATATTTATTTTGCGCTTATCTGATATTACCCTCTCATTTTTTATCTTTTAATTCATTGTTTTATTTAAATTTTGCTTCATGTCTATTTAAATTTTTTACTTCATAAAATATTTCCTGTAATGGCTAGTTTTAATGTTAGAAAACAGTCCAGAATACTGATATTTAACGTATACAGTTACTTGAAATATCTTGCTGAATCTAATCCAGTTGCTACAATTTTGGAATTGTTTTCGCAAACTCAATAAGCAACTCATGATGCCCGTGGTATTTCTAAAATAATTTGTGCCGATCCAGAACTGCGACAATATTAAAAAAAATTCACATAAAAGAAGCGTAACAGAATTAGATGATTTCGACAAAAGTGTCACCTTTTCTGCCTTTTAAATGCCGTTTAACTAAAAAACAGGAAATATTTTTTATTTAGTTTTTAAAACTTTTTAAAATAAATTTAACTACAGTTTTTTAATAAATTACTAATTATAAGCAAAGTTAAAATTTTCAGTTGTGCATAAAAACTATTTACATAAAGAAAAGTTTAACAATATGTATAAAAAGTTTATAATAAATCATAGATGTTCTTGTAAAAATACAAAAATTTATTTTAATTTAGAATTCTTACTAAAACATTAGGAATCTGTACCTTCTAAAGAAATTTTCACTTTCTAAAAATGTGTCAACAGACCATAAATCTTTAAATACATAATAAAATTGTACAAAATATTGTTATTGCATTAAGACCTCTTTCAATTCTTGTAAAATCATAAAATAATTAATTCAGTGCAATTTTGGAATAGAAAGTTTACCTCCCCACACGATGCATGTCACCCCTTAAAACAGTGGGAAAAAAGAGTAAAGTCTTTCCCCAACTGTCGTTACCATAGTTACAGTTTGTGATCGGGGAAAAATCAGTGACCTTGCAGTGCCTATTGAATTTACACCGAGAATAGTTTAAGCGTTATGTTTGTACACAAGTACAACCAAACTTCAACTTTGAAACTTTAAATATCATTTTGATCATATCTAGAGGCATTTTGACAAGTTTTGCTGTGATGTGTGTACTCAAGCACGTATGTATGCATACTACATAGCTCAATAACATTTACTTGTAGAAATTTAAAATCTTGTATTTAGGTTTAGTTTGGTTTGAAGAGCTACGGTTTACTGTTTTGCTCACGTGGGTTAACGAGACGAGCAATTAATACTTAAAGCCAATTCTGTATGTGATGAGGCGATTTAGATCTGTTATATAATTGATTCATTCATACAATAAGTAAAATGTTCAGGATCTAAATCTGACCTCATTACATCTTTGTAAAGAGATGGTTCGGAAGTCCCAGTGAAGAGGTTCGGGATCCCAAAAGAAGGTGTTCAAAAGTCAGGAGTCCAGTCGGGTCCAACGGAAGTTGTTCGTGAGTCCAGAGGAAAAGGTGCTCGATAGTCCA
Organism: Pardosa pseudoannulata; assembly: GCA_032207245.1. Classification (NCBI taxonomy): domain Eukaryota; kingdom Metazoa; phylum Arthropoda; class Arachnida; order Araneae; family Lycosidae; genus Pardosa; species Pardosa pseudoannulata. The sequence continues at coordinate 63,950,480 of CM063505.1, read as the reverse complement.
GACTAAGAGAGTCCAGCCAAGTCCGACAGGAAGTATTCCTGCACCAAATAGTACGGCCGCACCCCAAAGACTCAGGAGGAAGCCCCTGACGAGACCAACGGATGATATATAGATTCCCTCTCCTGATCAGCCATAGATACCCTTTAAACAGAAGTGTTCCGGGCCCAACATTTTAGACCCACAAAGGTATCCCAAATTTAAATACATTTTTGAAAATGAGATTAGGTCCTCTATCTATTTATAAAATTACTTAAGTAGATAAAAAATTTGTCAGAGCTAATTTAAAAAAAAAAGTTTTGCATGTAAATAGATGTATATATATTATAATAAATTTACTTTTTTTAATATTAAGTTAGTCACGGTTGCTGTCAATTTAGCTGTTAGTTTATTTTCATTTTTATGTCTGTAGTTTTTCAGAACCTGTGGTTAAATTTAGTACAAAAATACTTAACACAACGCAATTAAAAATAAATAACCACTATACATTTGATCACAGGTTGATACTCAAATATAAAGGAGGACTACACGACACTGTATAGTTACGAACAACCATGCCAGCAGTGGGATTCGAACTCGCGAGCTTCGGTACCAAAAGTCACGCGGAGTCTACATCAGATTATGTGTTGTCCTGAAAAATTCAAGATATATATGTGATTAAC
>CM063505.1:63918721-63949721 GCA_032207245.1 Pardosa pseudoannulata | reverse complement strand
ACAAAAGAATTTGTACAAAACACACCAGCCTCATTTTATAAGCATACAAGAGAATTTTGTACAAAACATAACCATCTCATTTTATAAGTAAACAAAAGAATGTGTACAAAAACATACCACCTCATTTTATAAGAAAAACAAAAGAATTTGTACAAAATATACCACCTCATTTTATAAGCAAACAAAAGAATTTGTACAAAACATACCACCTTAATTTATAAGAAAACAAAAGAATTTGTACAAAACATGCAATTTTAAGCAAACAAAGAATTTGTACAAAACATACCACCTCATTTATAAGCAAACAAAAGAATTTGTACAAAACATACCACCTCATTTTATAAGTAAACAAAAGAATTTGTACAAAACATACCACCTCATTTTATAAAGTAAAACAAAAGAATTTGTACAAAACATACAACCTCATTTTATAAGCAAACAAAAGAATTTGTACAAAACATACCACCTCATTTTATAAGCAAACAAAAGAATTTGTACAAAACATACAACCTCATTTTATAAGCATTCAAAAGAATTTTTACAAAACATACAATCTCAATTTATAATCCGCAAAAAAAAAAGAATTTTACAAAAGCATATCCATCATGTTTAATTATTAAAAATAATTTGTAATCAAAAATACCTCATTTTATAGTAAACAAAAAAATATTAGTACAAAACATACCACCTCATTTAATAAGTTTACATTAATACGATTTTTATTAACCTTTATTTATATAACTAATTTAAGACATAATGAATTTTATTTTCCTTTAAAATATCCTCTGCATTCAATAGTTAAATACAATAATTTATAAAAGCAGATTTTATCCATACATGTTTAATTATTTAAAGGTTACATTCAGTAATCAATAAAAAATAAGTGTTTACTTAAAAACGTAATGTTAGTAATATGAACTATATCGTTATAACACTGATAAGTAATACATCTTAAGATTCCTTATATAACCTTTTTTTATATAACGAAATTTAACAACTCTAAGACATAATGAATTTTATTTTCCTTTAAAATATCCTCTGCATTCAATAGTTAAATACAATAATTTATAAAAGCAGATTTTATCCATACATGTTTAATTATTTAAAGGTTACATTCAGTAATCAATAAAAAATAAGTGTTTACTTAAAAAATATTAGTAATATGAACTATATCTTATAACACTGATAAGTAATACATCTTAAGATTTTATAAATAACCTTTTCTTTATATAACAATTTTAACAACTCTAAGACATAAATATTTATTTTCCTTTAAAATCTTTATAAAATTTTAAGGATAAGATGTTTGATATTTTAATCCTTTTTCGATGCCTTTGACAGCTAGACAGTTTAGCTGAAAAATCTAATTTGCAGTTCAGATGGATGGAATATTTTGATTCTGTCAAAGGCTTATAGTCATTATCCATTCTTTAACTTTTAAAAAGACACCCATATTGATTTCTCTTTTCTTTTACTCCTATAAAAAAAAATCTTGATCGTAACACTTTTAAACAAAAATTTTTTTCTTCAATAAATACATCCAATGCATGCATCATTCGTATAAATGTATGCCATTTTATAAAAGTTTAAAACTAACCATTTAACTTGAATTAAAATAATTTATTTATTTTTTTAATTTTTTAAGAAATAATAATAAATGGTAATTATCTCTGTCTCAAAGTTTTTGTAATCTGGTTTCATTCTATCAACCCGTAATTTTCAAATCTGAATATGTTGTGCTTCAAAACGGTGCTGTTTATCAACGAGACGTAAACCTACAGAATTTTGATAATTCCAATCAACACAGAAAAAGAGCCATTAACTGATATGTTTTTTCATAATTTTATTTGTTTATAAGGTTTTAGATTATCTAATCTATATATTTTCAAGGGGGACACAACATGTTCTCACCATTCTCAATTACATTTTTTTTATAAATATATCCATATAGATTTGAATAAGTATGTTTATATGATAATTTCCCTTTTATATGTGCAAAATTCAATGAAATTGAGAGATATTTTTTGTTATACATATTTTTCGTATTTTTTTTTATCAAACAGAAAACCAAGAAGAATAATTGATTGGTAGTGTCACTTTAAATTTTACCAAGCTAAAGCAAGGGTATAAAATTGTACCATGGGTTACACTGCTGGACAACTCCAGAGCAGGAGACTTACCGAAGGACGAAGGCGATGTCAGTGACCCCCCCCCCTTCGATTCCATTGGACAAAAGGGGTGGCTAACGCGGGTCAGGCGTCTTTGGCCTTGGCAACAGCAGCTTTTGGATTTTTTGCTCAGCAGATTTGAAGGCCCCTTCCGAGGAAAGACGAAGCGAAGAGAACTTCAGCCGAGGCAGGGAACGCTCAACTTTTTTTTTGTTCATCTGAAGATAGCGTCATCAGCGGGAGTTGCTTCCATAATTCAGCGGTTTACGGCTTCTCCATATTGAGATTGAATATATTTTATTTGCGTATTTGTGAAAGGTTAAATTTGTAAATAAAAAGAGTTTGCAAAACGGTAAGTCTTCGCTCATTAGTATCTGGTATCTTAACTCTTTGTGTTATCTCAGCAGGACCTGGTATAAGTCATTGGTACGTAATAATAATACCGAGTCCTGGCTTTTGAAACCGATTCTAAAACAATAAAAAGTATTCACCTAACAACTAGACATATACTCATAGACTTGTTTTAAATTCCAGGGTCATAAGCATCATCTATCTACAGATTGCGATTAAAAAATAACATGGAAATAAATTATTGATTTAGTAATTGAGTTGTTAATAAATTTTGTGTTCCGCTATATCTATTGTGTTCTTCTCTAAGAAAAAAGAATGAAAATTATAAAATCTCGGTGATTTTTTAATTACATCTTTTTTGGAGTTTAAACTGAGTTATATAAACATTCCACTTTTTGCCAAATTTAACTGGAGAAAACCAGTCATGCTTTCAAGACAAAAATACCATATCTTCCACCATCCTAGCCATCTTCACAGTGAGATAAGAAAATAAGCAAAAATATTTTCTTATTTCGTATTTTTTTATTGTTTGCATAAATTTATGTTAATACTGTTCTTATAAGAAAAATAAATTAAAAATATTAAATTTAGATGATCACACTTGGCATTTATTTTAAATTCTAACTAAGTCTCAAAAGCTTTCACGCATTTGACTGAAATAAACTGAGAAACGGTTAGAATTTTAACCAAAAGAAGTTTATGGACATGTAATATTTACCTGCTGGCGTCAGAGATTTTCATTTAAACTTTAACGCGAAAATATTTTTTAAACAGGAGATTACGATAAAAAATTCATTTTAAGATAACAAATTCAGAAACATCCTTTTTTTAAAGTTCTATTTGTTGCTTTTATGTTAACGCTCAGGTAAAGCTACAAACTTGTCACGCTCTGTGTTTCCTTATTTATAAATATAAACGGTAAACTAAAATAATTTTCTATTTTTATATACGTTCTAAACAGAAAAACATTTTGATTGTAGAGATTCATCATTGAAAATTTTTTTTATATTTATGAATATATGCAATTTCCTGACGAATAGTCACTCAAGACCTTTATACCAATTATGCATCCTTAACTCATTAACGCCCAGCGTCCTTATTTGAGGACAGTCAAAAAATGGTTTGTAGAGTTTTTGTTTTCTTGAAACGATTCTTCCTTTTTAATGGAAATAGATATTAATCTTATGAATAATCTCCCAAGTTTTCAAATATGATCTTATCTAAAATTTTGTCATTTCGATCGGCATTTTATGATTTTCAAGCTTAGAATAGGAACGTATTATGACAGGTATTCTGAACGTATACCGGTCAAAATCATGGCGAATAGCCATATCTGTAATAAGTCATCTCTTTTCAGTACTTTATCATATATGATAGCAAATAAATCTCTTATCACGAAGTTTTCCTTTTTTTTAAAGACATCTTATTATGTTTTAAAATGACACCTTCTCACTAATGATGACTTGATGTCATATTTAACACTAGATTGCCCGAGATTTCTTGTATATCTATATTGCCCAAAAACAATCAAAATGACTGCATTGGGAAAAAATAACAAATATGTAAAGAAATTTGTTTAAAATTAATTTTTAATATTATATAATAAAGGAGGGCGGAAGTAACTACAGTTATTCATAAACCCATTTATATGTTATAGAAAAAGTCACCAAATTCTAAGAAATTGTGTCATTATATTTCATAATTGTTTTTCTAATAGAAATTAAAAAACAGTCAAAATGACTGCCTTGGGCAATCTAGTGTTAAAGGTGTTTAAATTTCATATTTTGTTTTACTTACAGGTGCCTATAATAGCTTCTATGTTAGGTATTTACTAACATATAGTCATCAGAAATATCCGGGCGTTAATGGGTTAATGAGTAAATGGGTTATGTAACTCATTTGAGTAACTGCCCCACACTGAACTTGACATCTATGGGGGGAAATACAAGGCTAGAAGTAAGATTACTGAATTATAGACTGTATTATAAATTTCTTTCTCATTTTTTGACTATTACTTTCTATTATACGCAGTATGGCGAATATATTGTTATTGTTTAAAAATTCGACCTAAAAATTTTGCTTGATCATTCACATTTTGGGCCTTCCTTAGCCTTAAATGTTCATTTGTGAAAGTATCTGAGTGCGTGTGTGTGTGCGTATTTGTGATCTCCATAACTCGAGTACGGTTTGATTTAAGACAACACATTTTGAGTATGTACATTGTAGAAAAGCTGTTATTTTTCTATTAACTTTTGCGTTTCTTCAGGCAGCAGTAGTAGCAATTTGCCTGCTACATCCTATTACCGAATGACTACTTTTAGTTGATGAATAAGTGCTTACTGATACTGTTTTAATAAGATTTGTTTAGATAAGATCATATTTGAAAACTTGGGAGATTATTCAAAAGATTAATATCTATTTCCATTAAAAAGGAAGAATCGTTTCAAGAAAACAAAAACTCTACACACCATTTTTTGACTGTCCTCAAATAAGGACGTTGGGTGTTAATGGGTTAAGGATGCATGATTGGTATAAAGATCTTGAGTAACTATTATTTAAGTTTATAAAATAATTTGTTAACATATTCAAATAACAGATATCATATGATAGTGTTCACATGTTTCATACAAGTAAAAGCAAAACATGACTAACAAAAATAGCTACCTTTATTTTCTATGACTATATTTCTATGTCTACTTCCGTTTTCTTTGTAATCGCTATTGAATTCTTTTATTCTGTCTACAATTCTCTTTTAATCTGAGATCGGAAATTTAAAAATAATCCAGCAAGAAAAACTCAATTCAGATGTAATAAGCAGTAAATAAACTATGTGGATATGTTTTCAAATCACAGGCCTTAAAAGAGAAATGGGATGAAATCTCTTTTTCGGCAGACAGTTATAACTCAGTTATGTTATATCAACATTTGGATTTTACTTCCTTAATGCTGCCATTTCGTAATATGAAATGCCCATTACAAAATATAATTTAAAAATAAATGAAAATTTATATATTTTGAAATTTATATATTTTGGTCTAGGTATATGATTCTGCGAAATTCCATTTTGATATATTACATAAGATAACATTAATTTCATGCATTATTTTTAAGTCAAAATAAAATATATTGCTAGAAACATCGAAGGAAAAGTGACATTAGATATTATAATAGCTATCTTACTTTTCTGAATAAAAAATTGTTTTCTTTTCTTTAACAGTATGATCTTTTATTGAATGTGAAGTTTGTGATAAAAACAACCATTTTATAACTCTACGGGATTTTAAAATTTATTATTATCAAGTAAGTTTATTGTTAATATAACACTGACATGAATATGATGTATTATAATGTAAATTATTTCATATAAGGAATTGCTTTTAAACAAATAATCTTTTTTTTACAAAAAGGTATCCATTTTTTTCTTTTAATGATTCAATTTTAATACTAGTAAAAGCAACATGGCTGTTATTCCATAAAAGACAACTTTAGATTATTTTGGAATTATGGTTTATCAAGACAAATTGAAATAAAACTTCCGGTTATCTAAAACTCTTCTGATATCACAAAAATGGTCTTAGACTAAAAAATATTTTCCTTCAGTCTAAAGAATAGTTATCATTTGAACTTATTACAACTTTAAAAATAGTATACTTTCAAATTTTTACTTGAATATTTTTAAATCGTAATTATTAAGAAAATATTTTCGTCGATGTGCAATTTCTTGAACCTATGTTTTTTCTTTCATCCTATTGAAGAAGAAATAGAGCTACAACACAGCAATATCTGATGCGGATACCAAGTATCTTTTTTGTACGCCTATAAAATTATGCATATTTTCTAAAAATTTGATTTTGATCTTTAAAATTATTTACCACTCCTTTAAAGATTCACAGTTAGTTTTATTTTTATCAAGGTAACGGTGTTGACTAAGTATTTTGCCATTTTGAGGTGATAATACTGCCATCTAGTGACGACCGACAGTGTTGAAATCCAATTTATTCATATATTTCGCTATATAAATATTTCATTATAAATCGGTATTTTACAATATACTCTCTATTCTGCATCAGAAAACTATAAAAGTTTTTATTTTTGAATTAAAATAAACTTAAAAAGTTTTGTTCCAATTGCTTAAAAAAGTAGACATGAATTGCATATGAATACGTTGATATCTTATGTTTATATTGCTAAATACCGGCTATGTTTAAATCTTTTGTTATAGAAAGCTGTTGCAAACAAAATTTAAGATGTACATCTAGATGTTAAGACAATTCTTAATACAAAATTTCCTTCTGAGTTAATCATATTTGATGCTAATACCCAGAAGTGTTAGTATCCGTTATAATTCGTTACATAGAGTGGAGTTTGCTATTTAAAAAAGAAATCCCGAATTAGATATAATCACAGTTTTAAACACAATTTCACCATTTTTTGTCCAATCATTTTTTGAAGATACACAAGAATGTACTCATACACGAGTAACTAGTCATAACTATTTATAAATGTATATGATTATTATGATATTAATAAAGTTACCTCGTAGTACATAAAGATGTAACACTTTAAATAACCAACATTAAGTCAATAAGGAGCAAAATAGACACTTTATAAATATTTATGATTCTTATTAAATTTGTACATACTTTGAAATTTTTAAAAAGCAATTTTACAACATTTGATAGCCGTTTTAATTAATTTCTACTTTATGACTTTGTAAAATATAAGCAGACAAATAAAAAGGTTATGCATAAATAAACAGTGTTTTGATATTTGGTAAAATGTAAAACACATTTTCTTCTTGTAAACAGTTTATTTAATTTAAATATTCTTAAAATTTTTTATTTATGTAAATATCAAATTTTTTACTAATCAATTTAGCTATTATCAATAAATCAAATATAATTTTACATGTTATGTTTTTGGATTTATTTGTTATCACTTTACTTTACATTGTATGTGTTTTGATTTCTATTTTATATAGTTTTTGCGTTTTCTATTTTTTTGATTACGGGGGCACTTGGTGGGTTGGACTAGAAAGATTTGGGAACTTTAACTTTACAGTATGTGTGAGAGTGTATGTAAAATAATTATTTTACATCACATAGCCTACATCAATAAAATTCTAGTAGCTATTGAGAATAATAGTATGGATATATAAATGTAAATTTTATTCTTGTAAAACAGTTGGTGGATTAGATAGAGTTGGGAACCTTTACTTTAGAGTATGTGTGAGAATGTATGTAAAATAATTACTTTACATCACATAGCCTACATCAATAAAATTCTATTAGCTATTGACAATAGTAGTATGGATATATAAAATATAAATTTTATTCTTTTAAAACAGTTGGTGGATTAGATGGAGTTGGAACCTTTACTTTAGAGTATGTGTGAGAATGCATGTAAAATAATTATTTTACATCACATAGCCTACATCAATAAAATTCTATTAGCTGTTGACAATAATAGTATGAATGTATAAAATATAAATTTTATTCTTGTAAAACAGTTGGTGGATTAGATAGAGTTGGGAACCATTTCTTTAAAGTATGTGTGAGAATGCATGTAAAATAATTATTTTACATCACATAGCCTACATCAATAAAATTCTATTAGCTATTGACAATAATAGTATGGATATATAAAATATAAATTTAATTCCTTATTATAAAAGAAACCTCATTCTTATGCACAGAAGTGTGATTAAAGAGTCCTTTGACAAACGACATTTTCATGTAATATATTAATGAAATTTAGAATATTTTTTTTGTTCAAAAGTCAACCTTATTCTTCAGTTTAAAAGCAAAAGAGAGTTTTACTGCCTGCCATTACAAAAGATACGAACATTTTATCTCTTCTCCCCGGCACAGAAGGAATTTATCCTCCATTCCAAATTCCCTGGAAGATTTTATTACTGTCCGAGAAATGAGGAAGTGGGAGAGTGACATTCGATCAGCCCCACCGACAGCTGCCCTGGCCGTAAAATGGAGCCGCGAATAGATCTTAATCGGAGGAATATCTCGTCACAGAAAATTATAAAGATATAAATCACTCTCGATTCCTTTCGTGGATGGACACGGTCCACTAGGAGGCACGTAATCCCTCGCCAGCGATGTTTTCCCCGATGCCTCCGAAAATTTCACTTTGCGGTGATTAGCCTGGATGAGAACTGTGCCGTGGCTGTATGCAGGGTGCTTACACATCCGCGAACACACACACACACATCTGTGCCGATATCGGGTCACGCGATGGGGCGTGCCCATTGCAAAACGTACCATATCACTTCTTGTTTCGCAGATCAGAAGTTAGGCTGCGAACTGAAATGAAATGATGGATCGCTATCCACCTTTTCTTTTCACTTCTAGCGTAACTTCTAATCCCCCTAGCGTAAATTCTTTAGAGGGTAACAAGGAATTTTTCCAACAATTTATTACCTTTGCAGTTATTTAATCTCCATGAAACACACTGTTCTAAATATTTATCTTATTATGTGCCTAATTATTATCAGATGAATACAATTTACATTACAGTTCTGTCTAACAAAAGAAATTTCGAATGCATTGCACAAGATTTTTAGTCAGAACTGTCATTCCAGAACCGGAAAAGTTCTTAAGTAATTTTTTTTAAAAATGCTGTGCAAATTTTCTAAAGATTATAATAAAACACCACAAGCTTATTAACTGTAAATCTTTTCATCTCTATAAGATTTAATTTGGTATGGTTTGGAGTGCTACGGTCTGCTTTCTTCCAACACGAGGGATAACCATCTACTGTTAAAAGTCGATTCCGAACAACTACGAACATCCATACCAGCAGTGAAATTCAAAATTTAGTATAGTAAGAGCAGCATCCTACCCATTCAACCATTTCAAAAAGAAAATATGCCAACAGATAGCTGTTATTATTGGGATAGTTTCTGCCTGTAGAGTCCCGATTCCGGGGGAAGGGCGCCATGTTTTTGGCTCTATTTTTGTACAAGTGATAGACAAATTGTCGCCAAGTGATATTTGCAATTTGTGCTTCGTTTTGTATTAAGTTTAAACTCAATTTCAAAGAATATTTTGAACAAAAAAAGGTTTGAAATTTCGTTAAGATTAATACAAATTAAAAAAAATAGAAAATAAAAAATAGAGGAAGGTTTGCCAGAATACTGGATTTTAGAATTTGGCAACATCGCCCACACTTGACATGCCCACTGAACTTAGTTCGGCGGGCCCCCTGAACTGAGATTCAGCCATTCTGGCACCCGAAAATTTTGTATTTGTAAGGTTTTGTAGGTACAGACTTATTTTTTTATAGAAATATAAGATTTTATAAATAATAATTCATAGATTTTAAGTTACTATGCATAGTGAAATGAAAAGATGGATTATCATGAAAAATGGGTAACGGCGAACTATTATTGCCGTTTATTACCTCCATAACTTATCTTTATGTTACAAAATTAGCTGAATTCTCATCTTATTACTTCTCTAAATATTAATATATGTTTCAGTTTAATTACTATTACGGACAAGAAATAAAATTTTTAATGCAGTGCGTGATCTTTATAGTCATAGTTAGAACTTGCTCTCCAGAATTCGAAAAATTTGTAATCAATTTTTTGTATATTCCTTTCAATATTTTCAAAGAAAAATTGTTACAATAGAAATAAGACCTTATTATTCACAATAATTTCATCTCTAAAAAGAAATATGTAAAAGGACAACTGAGAATAGTTATTGCTGGGTAGATTATGACTTACAGAAATTTTGTACATTCTCAGGGACCTATTCAGATATAAAAAAATAAGGTTATGCAAATAACAATTCATGTGTCATAAATTACTATGTGAAGTAAAATGAAAGGGAGGACTGACATAATAAATGGCGACAGGGAACTTTTCTCTCCCCGTTGTTTTCTCAGTTTTTTAATCTCCGAAGGACAAATTGTGCTGGTGTGTACACACTTTCAATGTACTGGCACTGTATATCTGTTTGCGTCCATATCTTATAATGAAATTTTTGCAAACTGAAATTTTCTCTTTCAGAATCTAATTAGGTAATGGAACCGAATATTAACTTCTTTCACGTTTTGCATGAGATGATTTATAAAGTCGGAAAATAATAGGAAAAGTTTTGGGGATATATGTCAATGTTCTGAAATATATGGTCGAAAATGTTGTATATAGTTAAAATCTTTTTATTTCTTTATGATGGTCAGACAAAGGAAGAAAAAATATAATTTATAAATAATGGGAATTAATGTATAATAATACATTAACTCCCATTATTAATTCCCATTATTGATTTTCTACACAAAATACTGTATTACTGTTCTTTGCGAATAACTACTATTTACTATTCTTAATTACTATTACTAATTACTAGTACTAATTACTATTACATTTTTCTCTTTTTACATAAGTTAGAGTTAAGCTATGCATATAACATCATGTTCGACTTTAATCTTTGCTTATTCTGTAACCTGTGTGTGATTATACACTAGCTGTATTTTATTGATAGAATCTCCTTTTACTCATGTAGTAAATATGACTTAATATCTATAACAATATAAAAATATAACATTTATATATAATATATGTAAATATATATATATATATATATATATATATATATATATATACATATACATATATATGTACATATATATATATATATATATAATATATAATATATATATATAATATATATAAATATATATAATATATATATATATATATATATATACATATATATAATATATATAAATATATATATATATATATATATATATATATATATATATATATATATATATATATATATATATATATATATATATATATATATATATATATATATATATAAATATATATATATATATATATATATATATATATATATATATATATATATATATATATATATATATATATATATATATATATATATATATATATATATATATATATATATATATATATATATATATATATATATATATATATATATATATATATATATATATATATATATATATATATATATATATATATATATATATATATATATATATATATATATATATATATATATATATATATATATAATATATATATATATATATATATATATATATATATATATATATATATATATATATATATATATATATATATATATATATATATATATAAATATATATATATATATATATATATTATATATATATAATTATATATATATATATATCACTGATAACTAAACGGCCATCATTAAAGTTAATACATTTAAATAATACAAAATGCAACGGCTAAATGCTTTGTTTTAAAATTTCACGGACGCATTTTTTGTTTTCTGTAAAATATCTCCTTTGGGTTTAGCTCTGCAATTTAAGGGGAATAGGAACATTTAGACAGATTAATGTGCTCGTTTTTAGGCAGTATTTGATTTTCTTATATATCACTAAAAATTATCTGAATGCTACAATTTTTTATGGTGAATATATAAATATTGAATATTATATATAACAAAAAAAGTAACAGTACAAAGTTTGTGTAAAATTATTGTACTTCATAAACAAGGTGTTCTTTAGGTACACATTTTGAAATTTCTATTGAAAGTATCAATATGAAACGCTCTAAAATGGTTAAAAAATACTATAAATAAAAGTAGTAATAAGAAGTGGTTAACATTTAAATCATTTAGAAAATATACAAAAATTATTTTTATAAATTATCGAAAAATCACTAAAATTTCAGTGAGAAAATTTCCTTTCTCACAAAAATAATTATATTTGAGCTAAGCCACTTCTTATTATTTCATATATAATCATATACAAATACAGAAGGTTTGAGTCTAATGCATTAATAAGGTTTCGTAAAAAAGTATACCAATGTAAGAAAAAATTATAGTTTGAGAAAAATCCAAAAAACTAAAACCTTTTATATAATTCATATATTTATTAATATTTAATATTTTCCTGCTCCATACACATCTTAAACATCACATTACACAAGATTATAACAGAAACGAAATGAAAATCGAGATTTAGTGCAATGGTATATTTGTATTCCTCTAAAGCAGATTATTTTTATTACTTAACCAAGAACTTCTATAATTTTATGCGATATATTATTATTCCGGTATTAACAAAAAAGTAATATGTGTTTTGATTTGAGATATAGTAACGAAAATAATTCACAAAATAATAAATTTTTCGAAAGGAGACCACCCGGAATTGTCCTTGACAAAGATCCAAAGTCTATTATTATATGGGACATATCTTAATCATGCTAATTCTTCTTTAATAATTAAAATATTGTCTTGTATCAGACTTATTCATCTATTTTTAGGATAAAATTAAGAAATACAGTCTTAGCTGTTAATAAATTACAGTAGATATGTTGTAAATGAGGATCGTTTATCCTAAGTAGTGAAGTTACTTGTAAAGTTGGATAGTTTTCAAAAAGTTGTTTACCTAAACTTAGTTTTGAAAATTTGTTTTTACATTAAAAGAGTTTTTTAACGAAATAATTTTTTATATTTATAAAAATAAAAACAATATGTTTTGTATATTACATGTTGTTGATTTCAACATGAGTAAAGGAGTTTCACTACTCTTTCCATTATTTCAAGGCGACTGATATATGAACTAAAAGAAAATGCCGAAAATAATAATTTCAATTCTATTAAATAGTTTAACAATTAAAAGGTAAAAGGCTCATTAATGAAAAAAATTCTATCTGCAGAATTTTTTTAAACAATTATAACATCGAGTTGGGCTTTTCCAATTTTGGTTTCAATTTGTTTCTATAAAACAATAATTTGTTCCTATATATTAAAATAATGGATATTAACTCTTCATACTAGACATAATAATGATTAACAATAGAAAATTAATGTTTCATATTTACAACTGCTGTAACGTCTTGTTTGTCGTATAATATCTGATTGCACGTTACTTAAGTATGTACTTGTGTACAAGAAAAATTGAAATTGGAAACTTTAAATATCCTTTTTGTCCATTCCTGAAGACATTTTGACCACTTTCACTTTAATGTCTGTACATGTACATGTAATATATCAAAAGTATTTAACTTTAATATTTCCTTAAAAACCTCTCCCTTTCTAATTCCTTAAAATCTTTTTCTCAGCCACTAAATGTCTTAGGATATCATAGTTATCACTAAATATCATAGGAGTGTCTTCGACTTAAATTTCTTTCGATACAATTCCAAAAGCTTTCTATCCTATAGATGTAAATTTTCTGTGTATTCAACACGTTTACTAGCTGTCGCCGGCAAATGTCTCCACGTTTTTTCCTTATCTTAACACTTTATTCGCTGAGAAAGTTTCTTCTACCTTGGGATAATTTTTTCTGTCTTCGCTCTTGGGTGCACCACTGTTCGAGTGATTTTTGTGTCTTTTCTTTTGTCTGTCGTTGACTAGTAAAGATGTCCTTTTTAGAAGCTCTCAAACAAAGTTTTAATTAGACTTGTGATGTTCTCTTCAATGCTGCATCGTTATTATTGTTAGCTGATTATTCTTCTCATTGCCCAGTAGCCCGGGCAAGTAAAAATAGTACGGGCTGTAATCTCCAGTAGTTTTATAATTATTTTTACATACATATGTATGTATGTACGTTGTACAACTCTATTTATCCTTGCCATTCGCACTCTGTTGGATAAAAAAAATTTCTATTTTGGTTAAATGCTGGTCTACAACAATACGAAAGAAAGATGCCACCGTACTCTCATGGAGTTGAGAAAATGCTTTATAAGCAGGTGGTACAATGGTATTTAAGTCTTTTATAAATAAGACAAAAGTAAAAATCAGGTATTTGTAGTGAGTAATTTTGAGTTTTTATTGTTTTTTTAACCTGAAACGGAGTAAAGATATTTTAGCATTTTCGAAAAATTTCAGTTTAACCAAATATCTATATAAAAAATCTTAATCGATTATCACTGACAAAAATCTTCTTTCTTTTAAGGAAATTTGTGAGTAATAATCGATACGTCATACAATGAAAATATAAAATTTAAATTAAGTAGTTGGCGTACAAGGAAGTCACAGAGAGCCATTTAGATTTTGTCATTGAGAAGAGTTTTAAATTTTTTCAGACATTCCTTAATATAAAACAATGGTTTTTAAGTCTTTTTAAATAAAACAAAAGTAAAAATCAATTATTTGTAGTGAGTAATTTTGAATTTTTATTGTTTTTTTATTACCTGAAATGGAGTAAAGATAAATTAGCAATTCCGAAAATTTTCAGTTTAACCAAATATCTATATAAAAAATCTTAATCGATTATCACTGACAAGAATCTTTATTTTTTAAGGAAATTTATGAATGATAATTGATACGTCATACAATGAAAATATAAAATTTATATTAAGTAATTGGCGTACAAGGATGTCAGAGAGAGCCATTTAGATTTTGTCATTGGGAAGAGTTTTAAATTTTTTCAGACATTCCTTAATGTAAAACAATGGTTTTTAATTTTTTTAAAATAAAACAAAATTAAAAATCAATTATTTGTAGTGAGTAATTTTGAATTTTTATTGTTTTTTTTATTACCTGAAACAAAGTAAAGATATTTTAGCAATTCCGAAAAATTTCAGTTTAACCAAATATCTATATAAAAAAATCTTAATGGATTATCACTAATAAGAATCTTTATTCTTTTAAGGAAATTTGTGAATGATAATCGATACTTCATAAAATTTATATTAAGTAAATGACTTATAAGGAAGTCAGAGAGAGCCATTTAGATTTTGTCATTGGGATGAGTTTTAAATTTTTCCAGATATTCCTTAATATAAAACACAAAATATTCAGCTAATACAATTAAGTTTAATTGTCTAGAAAACATTAAGCTTTATAATAAAATAAAAATAAAAAAAAATATTTTTTAAGATTACTTTATTTTTCAAGTAAGGCGGCCTCTTTTATAAATCTTACACTCGTATTTATTTTTCTTTTGCAAATAAGTTTTTAAAGTTGACAAGCGTTTTGCAGTAGCGTTAATGTGCAGAGAGAACAGTGGTATGTCAGTTTTTATAAGCGTGACGATGATTAATTTATCATCATTGTAAGCAATTACCCTTTCCGCTCGTATGTCAAGCTGTGTTCAATACAACATTATTCTCGTGTTACTCATATATCGTGCTCAGTTCGACATTCGAGCGGAAAAGCTTAAGTGACAAGTGCTTGAATCGGAATGCTAAACTATCACTCCTCACCAGTGATGAAAAAAATGAAAACCGCATTAGAAATGACGTAGCCAGGAATATCTTTTAGTGTAGTATCAATGGGTATTGCATTCTATTAGTTGTAAGAATTTCGTTAGTAAAAATATGGAAACTGCTATTAATGTACTCTTCTATGAGTGTTGTAAGACAAATGATTTTTTTGTAATTAATGGCAAATCTAAGATTTAATAATTAAAATTATTATAATCAAGGAGTGTTTATGAAAATTAGCAGATATCTATATACATGTCCCTATACATACATAAACATACACACATATATATATATGTGTATATATATATGTATATATATGTGTATATATATATGTATATATATATGTGTATGTATATGTATATGTATATGTATATGTATATGTATATGTATATGTATATGTATATATATATATATATATATATATATATATATATACATCTATAAATAAATAAATATATATATATATATATATATATATATATATATATATATATGTAATCCATTTTTTAGAAAACTCCTTCACAAGGAGAAAGTTCAACAGCTAGCATTCATAAAGTACAAAGATGCAGTCGGGTCTCATATTCAAGAGAACTCAGAAGTCTAATTTAAAACTTTATTTCAGAGCGGCAACACGACACATCTGTCCTTCTGGACAAAACACAATCAAAAGCCACAGAGTTCACTCTGCTCTCACACAAGTACACCCAAGAGCGCTGACAACAAGAATTTTCCCACAACAAAAACAGCTTAATAAGCGAATTGACTGCAATATCAGCAAAACGCGAAAACATGTTCCGCCAACACCTGGGATACTGCTGTATAGACAGAAAGTTTACAGTTTTATGACAGAAAGGAATGTTAAGTGGAAAATACTCCGTTGAACACACCATGTTGAGACTGGTAAAGATATTTAGATGAATTAAAATGGAAGAGAGGAGTTTTTTGAAGAAATATTAAAGTTAAATAATTTTGATATATTATATATATATATATATATATATATATATATATTCATATATATATTCATATATATATATATATATATATATATATATATATATATATAACATGACTCGTGTGATGGCTCGTCATAGTAATCACAACATCCAAATACACTCACAAATTCTTTATTTTAAGATGTATGTAGAGAAAGACAGTGGCTACTCCATAAGTTTCTTTCTTTGTTCCAATAGAACAGACAACAGCTTAGAGGTGCCTCCAGCCAAGATTCACTAACGAAAGTCTTTAACTCTTGCCTCCATAATCTCCCCCCCTTTTTTTTTGGCTATATAACCTTGTTTTCTCAGTACTCTTCTGCTGACAGTAGGGTGTCTCCTCATTTACTTAATATTAGAACATAGAATATATAAAACTAACAGAACTAATTAGTTCATACATAGAACTAATTAGTTCTATGTGTTTTTGGTAATAATTCTCTTAATTTTTATTCCCCGATTTAAAAACCTGACATATATATGTAATCCAATAATTATAAAACTGCTGGACATTATAGCCACTATTATTTTAACTTGTCCGGGCTACTGGCAAGGAGAAAACTAATCAGCTAACAGTAATAACGATGCAGTCGGACCACATTTAAGAGACCTGCACAAGTTTAATTAAAACTTTATTTTAGAACTGCTAAAACGGACTTCTTTACTAGTCAATGACAGACAAGAGAAAGACACAAAAGTCATTCTGATCGAACAGATGTGCACCCAAGAGCGAAGACAGAAAGAATTTTCTCAAGGGACAAGAAACTTACTCAGCGAATTAAATTTTAAGATCTGGAAAAACGCGGAGCCATTTGCCGGCGGCAGCTGAGAAACGAGTTGAATAGACAAAAAATTACATCTATAGAATAGAAAGCTTTGGGAATTGTATCGAAAGAATTTTAAGTCGAGGACGCTCCTTTGATTAAGACATATCATTTTTAATTCCCTGGCTTTCTGGGCAGTCAGGAAGCCTAAGAATTTTGCAGTCTTAGATCCATTGAAAGAAAGCAGCGAGTCCAACATGAAACTTCAAGTTTATTTAAGAATGAGAATGTTGCTTCAATAAGAGCAGACCAATCAATGATACATGAAAACAACAAATTTGGCCCCACAGCAAAAGATGATGTGGAGATATTCCCAAGGAAGAGCATCTTAGTCAGCGATTAACCGTCAGAAAGATACTTAGATCATTAAAATTGTGAACAATTTTGTTGAGACAACTGAAAACTGTGGCCGGTGGACAGAAAATTAGCATTTATTTCAGAGTTAGTTTGGGAGATGGGTAGAAACAATTTTAAGTCAGCGTACACTCCTTTAAATAAGGCATTAAACGGCTGAGAAAATAGATATGAAAGAATGAGAATGGGAAGAGGAGGATGTTTAACAGACAGTTTAAGACTGATAATTTTGATATGTAGCATTTTATATATAATATATATGTATATATATATATAAGATATATATATATATTTATTATGAATAGTTATATATTTCTATATATATATATATTAGTATATATTTATATATATCTATGTATATATAATATATGTTATATATATATGTATATATATGTTCTATATATATATATACTATATATGTATTTATATTACATATTATATATATATAGATATATATATATGTATATATTATATATGTATATATATATATATATTATAATATGTATATATATATATATATAATATATTGTATATATGTATTATATTATATATATATATATATGTATATATATATATATATATATACTAATATATATATATATATATATATATATATATATATATATTTTTATATATATATATATATATGTATATATATATGTATATATATATGTATATATATATTATGATACATACTATATATATATATATATGTTATATATATATAGTTATATATACATAAATATTATATATATGTATATATTGTATGATATATATATATGTATATATATGTATATATATATATATATATATATATATATATATATATATATATATATATATATATATATATATATATATATATATATATATATATATATATATATATATATATTATATATATATATACTTTCACTACTCATTAATATGCTTACATAAAATGGAAACTTAAGACTTTCTTTGAAAGGTTTTCCATCTATTGAAAGGAATTAGAGGGGAATAACTAGTATTTTCTTATCTGTTTAATGATAATATGAAAAAAAATCAATGTCAGAAATTCACAAATAAAAACATCGTAGTTTTCTCCATTTGACTTTTCATGCCATTCATGTATGGTAAGCTAGTTGAGAAGGTTAGGGTATTCCTTTTACTACACCAGCTCTGAGGAAACAGTAACCTACTTCTTAAAGACGCTTACGAAGGACTACAAATATTCATATCAGCAACAGTTTTAAAACCCACAAACACCAACATTAAAAAGTGTAACACCAACACTTATTCTAAACTTTTGGTCCCATTATATATATATATATATATATAGATATAGATATAGATATATATGTATATATATATATACATATACATATATATTTATATATATATATATATATATATAGTGTTCTTCTTACAAACTGCACATTTTTTATTGCTTTCTAATTTGATAAAAAAAATACTCTTTGAAAATATAGCAATTTGTACATTTTTCCTAGAAACTTGGAAAATGACCCTAATTCGGTAGTGCCAGAGAGTTGGCAGCTCTTAGTCAATTGTTAACACAAAAAAGAGGTTATTTTTTGACGTAGTGTTCATTTCGGTTTAATCACTTATAGCTTCGTGGAACGAGTTGCAATATTCCCTCCTGGTAAAAATTCTGTCCTTGCGTGTTTAGCCGCATTGTCACCAACTGTTTTTCTTCCTCGTCTAAAGAGAATCATAATCGAATTTAAGTACTTCTTCAAGTAAGGAAATAGGTGTAAAAGGAAAGGAGAGGGAAGTCCGGGCTATTTTCACTCTTCGTAGGAGCTTCATAGCAGGAAGAGAAAATAATCATTCAAGTAACCAGCAGAAATTATGACAGGGCAACATACTCGACAGAATACATTGGCTTTATTGAAAACCTTTTTCTTCCATAATACCGACTAACACAAAAATATTCAGAAAGTACCTAAAGGAATAATAACAAAATGTTTTTTGATATTAAATACTCATAATGACGATGCAAAATTTATTTAAAGAACTAATTTAATATTATATTTCTAATATTTCACTTTTAATTTTTAATTAATAAAATTCATATTAATATTTTAAACACAAAACGCAGAATAAACACTATTATTACAGTTATATATGCATATTTTATAAGATAGAAATTTTTATAAAGTTTTTATTTGCAGTCTATTTATTACGATCAGCATACATGCATCATTATATATATATATTAAGTTTCGAAACATTTTCATTTACAGCTATAAATATTTTTAGAAAAGAAATCATAATATCGTTAAAAGAGCAACTAAATCTTCTGTGTTATGAATTAAGTATTTTCTGTTAAGGAAATTATAAGTTTTTCTTCTCTGTTAATATTAACTATTATCATTCCTTTTAATGTATAGAATAGATGGCTCTATATGAAGAACGAGATCCGAGCTGTGAGAAGGTTAGTCGATGATGTCCTAGTAGTCTGTGAACATTTCTCTAACGTTCGCAAAATTTCTACACCATTTTTGCAGACGATACATTATTGTTCTTCCGCAAACCTGTACCATCAAATTTTAGCCGTGGTTATATAGTTTTCCTACAGAAATTGAATAACTGAGAGAATTTCTTCGTGGAATCAGTTTTCCACACAAGGGTTTATTTACTTTTATTTACTCTTTTTTAATAATTTGTGGGTTCTTACCTGCTAAGCATTTGACCATACAACGCCGTAGAATTTGTTGAAAATTTTAATAAAGGAGCACCATATAGGTTGCCAAAATTATTCTTAAAGACAAAACAAACAAAGTGGGTCCTCTTATTTAGAAGCAGGTTCCCAGTAGAAGATCCTCAGGCTACAAATCAGTTTTCCACACAATGTTTTATTTACTTTTATTTACTTTTTTATTAACTTGTGGGTTCTTGCTTGCTAAGCATTTGACCATACAACACCGTAGACTTTATTGAACATTTTAATAAAGGAGCACCATATAGATTGCCAAAATTATTCTTAAAGACAAAACAAACAAAGTGGGTCCTCTTATTTAGAAGCAGGGTCCCAGTAGAAGATCCTCAGGCTACATTGCCACCTCCAGAGGTATCGTCTGGGAAATACGAGAACATAGCGAACACAAATCGTGCCTCAGCCGCTGTTAAGGTGTAAACCTAACTGAGCATCTAGATTAGCAGCACGTATAAGTGGAGTACGTTAGAAAATTTAAAAAAAAAAAAAAAAAAAAATAAAAAAAAAAAAAAAAAAAACTAATTCCTACTGCTGAATTTGGTTTATTTGAATATTTATAAAGGTGTAAATAGGAAATAAAAATGCTAATTAGGCCATCATGCCAAAGGGGCCACACTCGGTTGAAGATCTGGCCAACATTGCGTCTTGGTCATAAAAAGAAAATGGTGTTAGAACTCCGCAGAAGATTTTGAGCTCCACACTCCTTCCTTGCTCTCTCTTCGAGGGGCCCCGCAGATCTCTCTAAAAAGTTCGGTGGACAGCACAGCCTGGGCCGAAGATGGCTACTCCGCGGTTAGCAACTCCTCTTGACAAATAAGGCCGAAGGAGGGTCACTCATATCACTTTCGCCTCTAGGTCAGTTTCACACTGGCGTTGTAGAAGTGTAACTCTTTGTTACAGCCGCCATCAAGGAAAGCAGCGGATCTTTGGCCAGCTGAACCTAAGTCCCACAATATTCCTGTTATTATATCGACGTCTTCGCTGATGGAGCTACAGCGTTTCCACAGGAGCTGCCATATGTGTTAACCCAACAACTATCGCTGTAGATGGTTAGATGATAAAAATGAGTTCAGTCGTGGACTGCATGTGTGATAATTGCGGCACACTATTAATTTCTTTACAACAAACAGAATTCCAGAAATATTGTCCTTATAACCTTATTTTTTATCACCCCTGGTATATATTTCTCCTTATATAAATTTCAGAATTGCGAAAGGTAGTACAGTCATGGTATCGCTTGATTGCTTTTTCGAACAATAAGAAGAAAGCTATACCTCAAGATTTGCTTGTTTTCCTGTAAGAAAATGTCTTACACGCAATAACCTCATTTATCAAAGGAAACTGTATCATAGATATTATCTTTCGTTTCTCTAGCTGTTATTAAATACCATAATTTTAGTAAATTGTCTGCAGGCTACTCATCGCGTAACAGTGAAAACAATTTGTGTTCACAATGCTTAAAGTGTGTAATTTTCTCTTGTACATTTCAATTTGAATTTTATTTTTCTAATATTAGATTTTCCTTATTGGGAAACTTTTTCACGTTTAGTGCTAGATTGTAATAATTGTTCGTGTTTGCTGATGAATACAAATTTAAAATATTTACCTTTCAATATTGATTTTCATACGTGAATTATATTTACTTTGGTTACTGTTAAGTGAATATTTGGGGTATAATTTTTAGATTGGTATGATAATTATCTATCATATATTCATATTCTACTGAGTTAATTGTAAATCCTAATATTGAAATAAATGTACACATTTTAAAATTAATCATACTAAAGTTATTCACAGAAAGTTATTCTGGGAATTGAGTTATACAAGTTCTGATTAATACTTAGAGGAATATTGTACAATTCTTTATGCAGTTATTGTGAAAGTTTTAGGAGTGATGGCTTTAATTATAAGTTATCCTTTACTAGTATGGAGTAGAACCCCCTTTTGCATGCAATAAACTTTGGATTCAGCTGGAATTGAGTCATGCAAATTCTGATTAGTACTTAAAGGAATATTGTGTAATTCTTTATGCAGCTATTTTGAAAGTTTTGAGAGTGATGGCTGTGAGGTAAACTGATTCAAGATTAAATGTTATAAAGTAGACGATAACGGTTCCATTATAATGTGCAAAACTGAGCCCAAATTTTTGTTCCTCAATATTCTTTAAAGAATGTTTCAAATCAAGATTTAATTCAAAATTCTTTATTTATATCAAAATGTACATTGTATGGAGAATAAATTTTTAATAACAATAATGAGGTTTTTACGAAAAAAACATACTATTATTTAATGTTTTTAATAACTTTTTCCCTAAAAGAAAATTAAAGTAAAAATAAGTGTGTAATTCTATTAGCGATTACAAAAAGCCTTCTGACAGATACAACCCAAAATGACAGATAAATGAAAAAGTGTCAACTGCATAGAAATTTTCATTGTAGTGCTGTATAAAAGCAAAAACGATCAATATCAATAATGCGTTTGAAATCATATATTTAATAATATTACAGAAGATAGATATTAGTAATTTCAATTTTTACTCGAGAATTTAAATTTAGCTTATAAAACTTGATGCCATGAATTAAGTATTTTTGAATGTTTGATACATTTGGAAAATACTAGTTCATTTAACTTAGACATGTTTTTGAAATTTACCCTAAAATTTTAGATTTAAATTGTTAGCTAAGGAAAATCTTTTCGCTGTTTAATAATTAGTCTTAAAAACAGCTAACACATAAAGTTAATCAAGCAAAAAAATAATTTCGGATAGTTCTTGCGCAGTACGATGTAGAATTTTCCATAAAATATAGGATTTTGAACACTAGGTTTTAACGTCTTGAGTATCTTTTAAAAACCAGCTAAAAGCGGTTGGTATAATTTTTTTCTCGGAATAAATTTTTATTTACAGCGAAGATAGGGGGCAATTCTATAACAAATCTTTTAAACTTTCGAGTACCTTATAATTCTGTCATTTGAATTTACATTTTATGAATTTTTGTTCCTTGCAAGTAAATTATTTATCCTTTTGGTAGGTATATTACCTGAAATTAAGACAAATAGATTTATTTATTTATTATGAGCAAAATGTTATTTATCCATTATGTATTTGGCAGAATACATTAATGTCATTTCAACATTAATATGTTAAATATTTATTTCTAAGATGTTGTTTTAGAAGAAAGGTTTCAATGCACTAAATAAAATGTAACTGAAATAACGCTTAGAGTAATCTATTTCCGTTCTCATTTCTTTTCAAACCCCGTCTGGCTTAGAAATTTATGAACAACTATTATATTTTACAATGCTTTATTAGATATTTCATTACCAAATCCTACTATTATTACACCGAATAATAATCTTCTATAAAGGATAAATTAAACCCCACGTATAGTATAACTCAATCTTTAATTAGTAATTTGAGTGTTAATTCCGAATTTCCAGAGAGAATAAGTCAAAACGAATATCAGTAAAATGAAATTAAATCTTTCAATATTGAATTTCTCAAATTCAATTGCTATGATTTTATATATGTTTTTTAAATATTGTCTGAAATCAAATGTAATCCTTAACTTAACTATTATAAAGCTTTTTCTTCGAGGGTATTATCTTATCTACTTTATTGGGACATAAAATGCCTCTAGGTACAATTTAAAACTTAAGCTAAGCAAAGCAACTTAAAATATTACTGTAAAATGCGTAGGTTGCAACTTTTCTGGACATTGAATATGTCAAAATGCAGTTTGTTGAAGGATAACATTTAACAGAAAAATATATGGAGTAAAAAACGTTAAACTGTAACAGTTTTGATGAAATTGTTAAAAAGAAAATACGATACTCTCCAGGGAGGAAATGTTGTTCTACCTTTTAAAGAAATAATTAAAATTTTAAAATTAAATTTACGATATTTTTCAGCTATTTGGTATCCCCCCAAATACAACCCTCAAATTTAGAAATTTACCCACACAAACAGTGTTAAAAGAGATGTATTTAATTTTTCCACTGTATTCAACATCATTTTAAATCATTGGAGTAATGTTTTTAAAATAAAAAATACGTATTTTAGCAAATAATCACTGTTTTATAAATATAAATATATTTAAATATATATTTATATATGTATATATATAATATATATATATATATATATATATATATATATATATATTATATATATATATATATATATATATATATATATTTTATATATATATATATATATATATATATATATATATATATATATATATATATATATATATATATATATATATATATATATATATATATATATATATATATATATATATATATATATATAAAATATATATCTATATATATATATATATATATATATATTTATATATATATATATATATATATATATATATATATATATAAATATATATATATATATATATATAATATATATATATATATATATATAAATATATATATATATATATATATATATATATATATATATATATATATATATATATATATATATATATATATATATATATAATATATATATATATATATATATATATATAAATATATATATATATATATATATATATATATATATAAATATAAATATATATATATATATATATATATATATATAAATATATATATATATATATATATATATATATATATATATATATATATATATTATATATATATATATATATATATCATATACCCATATAGTATTAAAAAACAACCGTAATTTCTCAGCTGAATTGAAAAATATTTAATAAATAAGGACTAATGTTGAATATTTTGTAATATTCAATAAGTAATTTACTGCTATATTGCCGCATAAAGTAACTTAGCCAACTAGCTAAGTGGCCGAATGGTCAAAGCACGCGATCCAGACCCGGAGATTGTGGGTTCGATGCTTGACATGGCAGTTTATCCAAAGTACGGATTTTTAATTTAAAAATATTGTTTATTGTTTCCTTACGTTCTTGATTATTCTAGATCTTTCTTTAATATGTAAATTAGTTATTTCTCGAATGTTCTGTTCGGGTATAAAAGCTGATACCCACTAGTTGTAGGCAACTTCTCGGTCTTGTAAAGTTGCGAGTTGCTGCTTAGCTTCAATAAATTCTTCTGTTACGTTAAACGGTGTGTTCATTCGAATCTTCGTGACAAATTTGGTGGAGGCGCCGGGTAACGATTTCGCCATTGTGGATAATTCTGACAGTGTTCGCAGAAGTCTCCGTTTAAGAGGATTACCTCCGGAATTTGGCCTTTACATCCCAGAAAAAAGAAAGAAGCAGATAATGCCCGAAGATACAAAGCCTGTCTTGGTAACTCCTACCTACTCGCCAGTAAGGAACCCCTCAACCTTCCGTGGGGAGCCTGGAGACGACCCTCGGAAATGGCTTGCGGAATACGATCGGGTGGCCAAGTTCAACAATTGGGATGAAATGATGTGTCTCGCAAATGTCTATTTTTTCCTAGACGGTACGGCCAAGCAATGGTACCTAAATAATGAAGATATCTTGGACTCCTGGGACGCATTCAAAAAGGGTTTAAATGAACTTTTGGGCGATCGCCACAGATACACTAAAAAGGCCGAAGAGCAACTGAAATGTAGGGCTCAAAGGGCCGGAGAGAGTACGCAGTCCTACATTCAGAGTGTATTAGGGATTTGTCAAGAAGTCAATCCTTCAATGTCCGACGACGAGAAAGTGTCTCACTTAATGAAAGGCGTTGCCGAAGATATGTACCAAGTGCTCCTAATGAAAGATGTGAAGACTACGGCTGACTTCATCAAGTGGTGTAACTACATTGAAGACATGAGGCAAAAAAGAATTGGCCGAAAATTTGAGCGACTACCAAACGTCGTACCAGTTGCAGCCATGGAGGACGAGACCGATTTAGTATCTCTTATCCGTAGAATTGTACGCGAAGAGATTAATCGAGTAGTAAATCAAGTAGACGAGTTGCCGGACCCCTATTCCCAGCCGCTACAGACCGTCATCCAAGACGAAGTCGAAAAAGCTTTGGCGCCAGTGGTCGCAAAGTCTGCAGACGCCCAACGACGTCCCACGTATGCAGCCGCTGTAACGAGGAAAGCCAGAAGTCCTGTCCAGAGATCAGTACCCCAGCCCAGGAAAACGGACCTATGGAGAACGACCGACAACAGGCCAGTGTGTTTCCACTGTGGACGCCCTGGACACGTCGTACGCTATTGCCGTGAGAGGAAGGCCGTTTTTGACGATTATCGAGCCCGCCGACAGAACTTCGATGACATCGAAGATGAGTTTCGCCGACCAAGCTTCGAACGCCGTTCGTTTCCTAGTCCTACTAGAGGCCGATCACCAACCCGTCGTTCCCGATCACCGTCGCCATATCGTCGATCAGGTCAATCTCCAAGCCGTAGAAACGAGGAAAACTAAGCACAGCGACCTTTCGAGGAGGTGAGGCCGCATGTAATGAAAATCCTCCATCGGCCGCAAGGATGACGGGTAACCACCTCGACGTTCTAGTAGATAATCAACCGATCCGTGCTCTAGTAGATTCTGGAGCCTCCTTTTCTGTCGTCTCCGATAAGTTTCGTCGATACTTAAAGAAAGTTATGTTCGCTGACGTCAAGAACACTATGCTGAAAGTCGCAAATGGCAATTTTGTTAGGCCACTAGGAAAATGTGTTCTGCGTGTCGTGATAAATAGACGAGAGCTGCCTGTTGAATTCATCGTCCTACAGCATTGTAGTCACGACGTAATCCTCGGCTGGGACTTTTTGGAAGCTTCTCAAGCTGTGATAGACTGTGGCAGAAGTGAACTGTTGTTAGAAGATACTGGCCAAGAAACCAAAGCACTAGACGCTTGGAAGGTGTATGCCACGAAGGACTACAGGCTTAAGCCACGCTCAATGACGAGAATAGCAGTATCAGGACTAGATGTCGGAAGAAACATAAGCGTAATTGTGGACGGCAATAGACACTTGCTGCTCGAAAGAAACCTTGCCATACCATCTATGGTATCCTTATACCATAATGGACGAAGTGAAATTTGGATTGCCAACATGCAAGTTAAAGATCAAGTCATTCCTAAAGGAATGTACGTAGGCGAAGCTGAGCTATTGGATGAAGGACATATATGCGAGATTGCGGAAACAACAGAAAGTACTAGTACTCTACAGGACCCGACGAATTCCAATATAGATTATACCAAGATGATATCCCCTGAGTTGAGCAGCGAAAGAAAACGCAAATTAGTCGAGCTTCTACAAGCCTTTCCGGGAATCTTTACAAAAGCTAACAGGTCGACAGCCGCAAAGACAAATGTGAAACACAGGATCAATACGGGTGACCATGCTCCAATCTACCAAAGGGCTTACCGAGTTTCACCGACTGAAAGAAGCATAATTAGAGAAGAGGTTCAGAAAATGCTTGACCAAGGTATTGTCCAGCCATCTGAGAGTCCATGGTCATCTCCTGTGGTACTGATAAGAAAAAAAGATGGTAGCTGGCGTTTTTGCGTGGACTATCGCAAACTGAATAGAATAACGAAGAAGGATGTTTATCCTCTGCCCCGTATTGACGATACTCTAGACTGTTTAAAAGGCGCCAAGTTCTTTTCTTCCATGGATCTCCGATCTGGTTACTGGCAGATAGAAGTGGATGAAGCGGATCGTGAAAAGACTGCCTTTATTACTCCAGAAGGGTTATACGAATTTAAAGTCATGCCGTTTGGACTTTGCAATGCACCTGCAACTTTTGAAAGAATGATGGATAATTTGCTACGCCATCTTAAATGGACTATGTGCCTATGTTACTTGGACGACATAGTAGTTTTCTCAGAAAGTTACGAAGACCACCTTATCCGATTAAGGACAGTTCTGAAATGCATTCAAGAAGCTGGACTCATACTTAACTCCAAGAAGTGCCTTTTTGCTGCTCAAGAAGTAAAAATCCTAGGCCATCTCGTATCCAGTAGCGGTGTCCGTCCAGATCCTGACAAAGTGAAAGCCGTGACCAATTTCCCTACTCCACAGAACTTACATGACGTACGAAGCTTTCTTGGGCTTTGCTCCTACTTCAGAAGGTTCATTAAAGGCTTTTGCTATCTTGCCGAGCCCCTTCAGGTGCTGCTGAAAGGCGATGCGAAATTTCATTGGGGTTCTAAAGAGGTAGAGGCTTTTGACAACCTGAAGAAAGCGCTTACATCTGATCCAGTATTGGGGATATTCGACGAAAGATGTCCTACAGAAATTCATACAGACGCCAGCGGATATGGTATTGGAGCAGTTCTGATTCAAATTCAGAATGAAGTCGAGAAGGTCATAGCCTACGCCTCTAGGACCCTGACAAAGGCCGAAAAAAAATTATTCTACTACAGAACGGGAATGCCTTGCTGTCGTATGGGCTATCAATAAATTCCGGCCATACCTGTTTGGAAGACATTTTACGGTTGTAACAGATCACCATTCATTGTGCTGGCTTATGAATCTCAAGGATCCCTCAGGCCGACTGGCAAGGTGGGCTCTTCGACTCCAAGAACATAATTTTTCAGTAAAATACAAATCGGGTAGGAAGCATAACGATGCCGACGCTCTCTCGAGGAATCCAGTAGACGAAGAGACTGAGACGCAAGATCAATTTTTAGCAGTAACTACTAGTATAGACCTCGCTGTCGAGCAGAAGAAAGATCCAGACATAGCAAAAATGATCCTTCCGAAGATCGGATCATCCACCGAAAGGCAATTTGAGTTAATTGATGGAGTCCTATGCAGAAAGAATTTTGATCCAGCTGGAAAGACATGGTTGCCCGTCATTCCCAAACATCTACGTGCAGACATACTTAAACATTTTCACGACGCGCCTACCGCAGGGCATCTGGGCTTTGCGAAAACGTACGACAGGATCCGGAAAAGATTTTATTGGCCGGGAATGTACCGAAATGTTGTTAGATATGTCATGCACTGCCGAGATTGCCAAAGGAAAAAATCAGTTACACAACTACCACCTGGACGCCTGGTTTCTATCCCTCCTGCTGTCGCACCATTTCATCGAATTGGGATAGATCTGCTTGGGAGATTTCCTAAATCTGCCCATGGTAATAAGTGGATCGCAGTATGCACCGATTATTGTACCCGCTATGCAATAACTAAAGCTTTACCAACTGCTGAAGCCGAAGAAGTAGCCAAGTTCCTGCTCGAAGAGATTCTTCTAAAACATGGAGCTCCTCGAGTCATTATTACAGATCGTGGTGCCGTTTTTCAATCCAGACTTGTTTCCGCTCTCGTCGAATTGTGTAATATCGATCATCGCATGACGACGGCCTATCATCCCCAGACAAATGGTTTGACGGAGCGCCTTAACAAAACTCTAGCCGATATGCTGTCCATGTATGTTAACACCGAACAAAAAAACTGGGACGAAATTCTACCATTTGTGACGTTCGCCTATAACACTGCTAAGCAGGAGACAACAGGATTCACACCGTTCTACCTAGTTCATGGACGTGAAGCCGAAACGACTCTGGACACGATGTTTCCATTCTGCCCTGATGATGCAACTAACGATTACATAGCCAAGACTATTTCCAGAGCAGAAGAGTCGAGACAGTTGGCTCGAACGCATACTCTGAGAGCGCAAGATAAAGACCGTCGACGTTATGACTCCAAGCACCGAATGGTGTCTTATAGTCCTGGAGACCTCGTATGGGTTTATACCCCGGTCCGAAAGGTCGGTCTTTCAGAGAAGCTCTTAAGGAGGTATTTCGGTCCCTATCAAGTGTTGCGCCGTCTATCCGACGTTACCTATGAAGTGCAAGATTTCGATCCTTCCTCCCGAAAAAGAAAACCAAAAGACGTTGTCCATGTTTTACGTATGAAGCCGTACCATGATCCGACGAAGCAGACCGAAAGTGAAGATGGACGTAATCCATGTGTCGTCCTTCCGGAAGAGAGGTCAAAAGAAATTTACAAGGGACCTGTGACACGCTCCAGATCTAAATAGCAGCGAGACGCTGTCTTTTTGAGATGGGAGCAATGCCGCATAAAGTAACTTAGCCAACTAGCTAAGTGGCCGAATGGTCAAAGCACGCGATCCAGACCCGGAGATTGTGGGTTCGATGCTTGACATGGCAGTTTATCCAAAGTACGGATTTTTAATTTAAAAATATTGTTTATTGTTTCCTTACTGTTCTTGATTATTCTAGATCTTTCTTTAATATGTAAATTAGTTATTTCTCGAATGTTCTGTTCGGGTATAAAAGCTGATACCCACTAGTTGTAGGCAACTTCTCGGTCTTGT
Source organism: Pardosa pseudoannulata (assembly GCA_032207245.1). Taxonomy (NCBI): domain Eukaryota; kingdom Metazoa; phylum Arthropoda; class Arachnida; order Araneae; family Lycosidae; genus Pardosa; species Pardosa pseudoannulata. Next base: position 63,918,805 of record CM063505.1, on the reverse strand, counting down.
AAAGTTGCGAGCTGCTACTTAGCTTCAATAAATTCTTCTGTTACGTTAAACGGTGTGTTCATTTAAATCTTCGTGACAATATAT
>CM063505.1:63915794-63918621 GCA_032207245.1 Pardosa pseudoannulata | reverse complement strand
ATTTTTTCCACTGCATTCCACAATATTTTAAATCATTGGAGGAATGTTTTTAAAATAAAAAAGACGTATTTTAGCATATAATCTCTGTTTTATGACAGAAAAATAAATAAAATTTCTTTAAATATATATATATATATATATATATATATATATATATATATATATATATATATATATATATATATATATATATAAATATTATATATATATATATATATATATATATATATATATATATATATATATATATATATATTATGTACCCATAGTATTAAAAAACAACCGCAATTTCTCAGCAGATTTAAAAAATATTTAATAAATAAGGACTAATGTTGAATATTTTGTAATATTCAAAAAGGAGGTTACTGCTATATATATAATTTTACAAAATAACTAACAAGTTTTTTTTTGTAAAATTATATATATACCAGTTCATATTGAATGACTTAGTAGAGAAAATACTGATATTTTTATTAGTATTTCTAACGAGATGCACTTGCTTTTATAGCATTCGCCACTACCAAGTCGCAAATATTTACTGGTCATTTAATTACGGAAGCACCATATAGTAGACGGCCAACATTACTCTATAAAGTCCTCTCCCCACTATGGTCAACTGTAAGCCATTACCACCATCTGGAGGAGCAATGGCTTATTCGACGATAGCACACGATAAAATGGTCTTGGCGGAGGATGGCTTCGGAAGCGTTTTTTTTTTTTTCCAAAGATCAAAGAAAACCATTATGTGCTGCCAAAGTGCGCAGTAGATTCCATGGATGCATACACAAACTCTGCTCCTTTAGTGGCCCAGAGTGTGGATACAACTCGTGAACTATTATTCAAAGTCGCCATCAGGACCAGTACTGGAGAGTAAACAATTGGCCATAGTGTAGAGTCTACATAAGATGGGACATCCCAAACAAAGTGGGTTCTGGTAATTAAGCATACGACCCCAGGCTTGACCTACTACCACCAGATATATGTGTTGGGAATTAGGAGAACATTGTTACCACTAATCTATTTACATACATTAATGAACACGGTGACACGATCCTCAAACTTGTAACCCTCAGTTAATGATATCGATTCCGAAGCTCTGTAGTTTAATCTTTTTTTTATTATCTATATGATATACTCTCGTACCAGGAAGAAATCACATATAATTTGTCAGCATTGTCACTTCTCAGAAAGAATTTCTATTCTATTCATTATTGTGCTAAACCAAAAGAACTAATGCACTTGATCAATTGGTTCAAAACCATTACCGAAAAGAATTAGTCATTAAAACATCATACAGATATGAAAACTGTTTAACCAATAAGATAAACAATATGAATAAAATATAACGAGGTTTATACACTTTCACACAAATTAAGGTTACACACAAATTAAGGTTAATATGACTGCAGATTAATATGCAGCGTCCGACACAATCCGAAAAACCTGATAGCAGGAAGAATTTTCCTTTTAAAGCCATTTTTCTCAGACGACTCTTGCAACATTCTGTAATCTTGCTGCTGAAAACCATGGAATTATATAAATATAGCTGCCAGTAAATTTAACTCTAAAGTTCCCTCCACACTATGGCCCATTGCAAGCCATTTCCTGGATTTCCGTCTGGAGTGGTATGGCTTATCGAGGTCGACGATGGCAGACGATAAAATGACCTTGGAGGAGGATGGCTTCAGAAGCGGTTTTTCTTCAAAGATCAAAGACGGCCAATGCGCAACTAAAGTGCGTAGTAGACCCTACGAACGAATCCAAGCTTTCGGCTCATTTAGTGGCCTAGTGGTGGATGCAATCCGTAAACCATCTTTCAAGGTCACCATCAGGAAGTGATCAACAATTAGCCATGGAGGGTTCATAAAAATTAATGTTGGGGGAAAAGGAAGTTTTACTGAACGTCAAGCTACCTTCCAATTATAATTATGCAGGAAGGAACAAAATCTTTATTTAACAAAAAGTATTCAAAATATTAATTGTTTATAAGCCTATTTTTTAATAGTTATCTGTTTGCGTATTCGCATTTAATTATATATACATAGTTGTATATAATAGGTAATCAATATTTCAGTCAAACTTACATTGCTGATATAAAAACCAGATCGTTCATTCGGTGACAGTTGAATTCCCGCAACTCGCAAGGACAATACAATAAATTGTGTTCTAATTAATATTGGCAGAAATTTGGTGTATTTTTTATTGCTGTTATCGCCGATATAATAATATCCTAAGTTATTTGTCCGTCTGTCCTCGAATTTATGAAGCGGTTGGATCTGGAATAGATAGAGGCCTCCATATTGGATTCTTGATGAGTTAGGGTTAGCAAAATTCCAAGCAAATAAAGCTTATCTTCTCCTAAACTATCCATCTAAAATAAATTGGTATAAATATGCTTTATATCACAGTGTATAATACTGTCGCCCATTATAATAATGTCTACAATATGTATAATATATAAATACAATATATAATAATTATGTATAATTATATTATATAATTATATTATATATTATATTATGTATAATATACGATACAATATGTATAATGGACAGTATAATAATCCCATTATAATACTGTCAACAATAATACTGTCTACCATTATGACGTCATTCCTTTAACTATTTCATTTAATCATTTGTTATATTAAGTTATTTAAATATCATCTGCATTAATTTCATACGTTTTACCACTGAACTTAGATATTACTTAAATAATTTTCTTTTATGTTTGGCATAAATAATAAATTAGCTACATATGTGATAAATTTTAAATTTAATCATCAATTATTTATTGTTTAAAGATAATTCTCAGTCAAAAAATAAAC
>CM063505.1:63903294-63910794 GCA_032207245.1 Pardosa pseudoannulata | reverse complement strand
CTTCCTTAAATTAAGGTTTTCCATAACGTCCATACTCCATTTTTTAAAATAAGATTTAATGTGTATTTTATTAAAATTGTTTTTGGATCATTTATTTCTACATTATCATTCCATGCTGTTGTTATTTTTATGTTTTTTACTCAATGTTCTATTTTTTTCAGATGGCTCAAGTACATTTAATAGTTTTATTGCTATTTATTATTTATGTAGCAATGGTTTTACTTCTTTTTTAGTGTTGACCAGCTGATGCTAAGAAATGTGTGACATTACATGTGTTAAATTGTTTGAAAAACTGTTGACAATAGTTAAAAAAACATAGTATTGTTTCAGAAGTATTTTATGTTTCGTGTAGGTTATAAAAAAGGGATTATATAAAACATTGAAAAATACAAAAGTTAAGACCTAATAAAATAATCATATACTTTTGCATGAAATTTGGACAAAATTAAAAATTAAAATTTGAGATTTTATATAATGTATCTCATTTATTTCATTTCATTCCACCTCATATGCTAAATACAAAATGTACTTATGAGTATTTAAATTGTGATGTATTTGAAAAAAAGAATATCTAGAAGTAAATTATAAGGTATACGTCAAAGAAATTTAAATTGATACAGCAAAGACTCTTCCGAAATTTAAGGAATATCATCATGTTCATACATATACTTTTTAAATAAAATCTAATGTATGTTTTTTTTAATTTCTTTCTGATCATTTATTTGAACAATATTTGTCCAGGTTATTGTTATTTTTATGTAAATTTATATTCCATGTTATTGTTGTTTTTAATGTCATTTTTGCTCAAAGTTCTATTTTAATTTAAAAGGCTTAGTAATTTTGTTGCTCTTTTTGTGGCAATGGCTTGAAATGTTTTTGATTGACTGCTGCCAAACAATGATACTAGCATTAGGATTGTAAAGCGATTGGTGTATTTATCCAGGAATGCTTTATGTGTCTTTTATGTGTCAACAGTTGTTAAAAAAGTAAAATATAAAAGTTAAAACATAATAATATAATATTGTACTTTTAAATGTAAATTAGAAAAAAGTATATATTAGATACCAAAAGTTTTTCAATTGCTTTACTTCATTCCTATTGACTTGCGATAAGATCTTTAATTAGTTGAAAACTTTTCGTTATCATATGAGAAATTCTCGCATTCATTACCGGAAAAAAGAATCGTAAACTGAATCCGTTGACGTTTCAACGTGAATAGCTTGACGTCCGATAAAACCTTAAGTCAAATCATTTGTACATTGAATTCATTCTATTATTTTCTACTTGTAGGTATGAGCAAAACAATAACAGTGTCCATTGGGAAGTAGCCAGGTATCTCAGATATCAATGCTTGAAAGATTATTTCTTTAAACTCTTACGTGTGAGTCTTAAATCATAATAAAAATATAAGGATAAATTATAATTGTTATTGACAATTGTGTTACATTTTTTGACACAAATAGGTATTGGTTGTTTTTACATTTAATATTTAATTATGAAGAATCGTATATATTTCAAATAATTTATGAGGTAAATGTTACATATATGTCGTATGATTATTTCAAAGTTGTGTCTATGCTATGTTGCAATTATGTATATCACTATACCGTTATATTACTGAAACCACAATGCAATATTGCAGGTATGTATAAAAAAGCTTTAAAAACTCCATAGTTTTTTTATTTCCCCTTCCCGCAATCGCATTTTTTAAGACTTTATTTGGTGATTTATTCTTTAATACAGATAGTGGAAAATACTTACATACTTGTCGGGATAAATTAAACAGAATTAATGCATTTTCGAAAATGCAAATTTGGCGCATTTCTGACTTTATATAGTTAATCTTATCTGATAAAATATAAAATATATACTTATTTATTTGTGTAAATCTATATACATAACAATTCTTCCTGTAATTTATAGAAAAAACTATAATATTTAAAGTATATTCAATATATATATTATATTCAATATATAATATTTAAAGTATATACTAGTTGCAACTAATTAAATAATTTATATAAAAAAACAAAACTAAATAAAGAAGGTGAATGCACTTAAAACAATAAACTTTAAGTGAATATATTTAAAATATTTTAACTCATTGCAGGCATAACATCATAGACAAAACAAGCAGTTAAAATTTCATTGAATTTTGAAAGTTTTTTTTAACATGCTGTCACAATTTTTTTTATATTGTAGTGGAGTAAAAAAGAATTTTCAACACATTAAATTTAAAATTTTTAATAAATAAATAAAGTACCGTAAGAAAATTGCTACTTTCACTTTATAACGATGTTGTATACATTGAAATTCACTTGTGAAAGAGTGATATTGGCGTATTTTAAGTTAAAGAATATCAATAACATTTGAAAGGTTATTACAGTTTTTAATATAATTACAGAATTCAATTTGCAAAGCAAACTGTCACAAATCCAATAATACATTGGTGGGTTATTTGTATAAACTACAGCCATGTTATAATTTTTTTAGGCTGACACTGGGAGCTTTCAATATCACCTATATAATAATAACCTAACTTATCTGCCCACCTGGCCTCGAATTTATGAAGTGGTTGTACCTGAAATGGATAGAGGCACCCATATTGGATTCTTGATGAGATATGGTTAGCAACGTTCGAAATCCACCCATTCCCTCCTTTTTTTATCATTTAATGCCATTAATTCAAGCCCCATTTTCTCCGGTTAAGAGAAAACGATTAAATTCATCAATTTTTTCACAAGGTAAATAGGTAAAACTATCTTTTTTTTAGCATTATGACGTCATTCCTTTAACTATCTCATTTAATCATTTTTTGTTTTCAATTATTTAAATATCGTCTGCATTATTTTCATACGTTTTATTACCGAATTTAGATATAAGATAAATAATTTTCTTTTATATTTTGCTTAAATAATAGATTACTGACAACAGATCGCCACGACGGTAACCACCAAGGTGTTTTCGAGATTTATGGTTCGAGGATAATTTTATCACCCAGTAAGGAACATTACTACAGAAAGTTCCAGACTACCAGGGAAGTGAAGAGAAAGATCACTCAGGAACGGGAGTCGTGACAAATAAAAGGAGGTATATGAGGTTCAGACGGCTATCATTGGCCTAGGAGGACACTCCTAGTTACCACGCCACGTGGAGGCTGATAGCTGTCCTAGGTGAGTACCGTAGTACAAACTGAGGCTCATCAGAGCTGCGGTAGCACTGCTGAGGAGAAATGCCCAAGATATAAGATAAATAATTTTCTTTTATATTTTGCTTAAATAATAGATTAGGTACATATGTGGTGCTTTTATATTTGATCATCGATTATTTTTTGTTGCAATGAAAATTTTATCACCTTTATTAACAACAAATTCTATCTACATCCAGGGTGTAGTGGAAACGATAGTTTCATTCCTTTACTTCCATTAATTACTGTGGTAAAAAAAATGGGAGGAATTTAATGATAATTTCGACGTAGCTAAGAAAACTTTGAATTATCTTTCTAAATGAATTCAACGTTATTCTAAACTGCATTCACAGTATCGGGAGACTTTAGAGGAGTATGAAGATAAAAAAATTATTGTACCAGATAATTCTCAGCCAAAATACAAACCATTTTTTTCCTGCCTCATAGGGTACTTTACAATTCTGGAAAATTAAAAATTTTTCTGATCCCGTCATATGACGGGCTATGAGCTAGTTTCAATATGAGATGTTAAACATGACAAGCTATTGTCGTTTTCTCCTGACAACTTCCTGTCTTCTTATCTAAAGAGGCAATTTTCCTATACTTTCTCTGTTAAATTGATGAAATAGATTGATATAATACGAGACACTTATATTATCTTGGCAATTTAAGAAGCATATCAAAATTGACACTATACGCTGTAACTACTAAGGCTTTAAAGCTGAAACATATCTGTTACACTCCTGAAAGAGAAACGTTCAATCATAATATCTCAACGAGTAATGCGAATTTCTCTTTTGACTTTCCGGTTTGACCTCAACATTATTTATTGGCAACATTATTCGTTGGCAAATCAACATTACAAGCCGTGAATTCTTGACTTCAGAAAGAATCAAAAGATTCTGAAGAGATCAAATTTCGAATGCAAATTTTCTGATATATTACTTCTATTTTAAAAGTTTGCATTAGATTTTCTAGAAATTAAGGGTAATATAATATCTTGGATAAGTATAACGAAGATCTGTCATGTCTGTATAATAGCTTTCTTTAAGTAGATGGTTTTATCTGGCTGTATTTATATTCATTCATATATGTCGAAATTTATCTTGATAAAAACAGAATTTTAATTCTTTGAAAATTATGATAAAGGTATTTTCTGCAAAATCATCAGTGTAAAAATGATGAAAAAATAAACTTGCGTAATATAATATAGGGTATGTCCGGGAGAGATGATTACCTTTATTGGTATTGCTTTATTTTAAGTATGTATGGTAATATTGATGAAACAATGATTACCACAGCGGTTTGTAGACGTAAACTAATATCTTTCAGTGTAAAGGGAAGGACATAATATCAACTTTTGAAATAATTAACAAAAAATATGCAAGTGAAACATAATTTCTCTACCACCTTAGGAGAGGTGGAAAAATCTATATGGGAGAAATAAGTTACTGAAATTAACTTAAGCATAAGTCAAGAATCAACTATCACCAAAGAATGACTAGGCATTTAATAACTAAAGGCCTTATAACACGTCAGTCTGTACATCATGGCACCATGGTACAATCTGTAAATCATGGTAAGGCAAAAGATTCGATTTACAATTCTTTTCACAAAGAATGCCCAGATTTCTCTTTTGATACCGAAAGTTTTTCAACCGCTTTATTTCATTTCAGACTGATGTGTGAAAAGGTCTTTAATTGGTTGAAAACTTTCCGCTATCACAGGAGAAATTTGCTCATACTTCGTCGGAAAAAGAATCTCAAAATGAATCCTTTGATGTTTCAACGTGTACAGGTTGACATGCGATAAAACATTAAGTCAAATCCCTTTTTACAGTGAATTCATTCTATTATTTTCTACTTGTAGAAATGAGTAGAACAATAACAGTGTCCAATGGGAAGAAACCACATATTTCAGATGACAATGCTTAAAAGATTAATTTTTTAAACTCTTACGTGTGAGTCTTAAATCATAATAAAAATGTAAGAATAAAATATAGTTGTGATTGACAATTGTGTTTAATTTTTATAACGAAATAGGTATTGGTTGTTTTTACATTTAATATTTAATCCTGAACAATAGTATATATTTCAAATAATTTATACGGTAAATATTATATATATGTTGTATGATTATTTCAAAGTTGTGTCTATGGTATGTTACGATTATGTATATCACTATTAAGGTATATTACTGAAACCACAATCGAACATTCCTGATATGTATAAAAAAAAAACTTTAAAAACTCTCTACTTTTTTTTATCTCCCCTTCCGCAATCGCATTTTATACGACTTTATTTGGTGATTTATTCTTTAATACAGCTAACGGAAATTTTTGGCGGGATACATTAAGCAGAATTAATGTATTTGCAAAAATGCAAATTTGGCTCACGGGGAATATAAATAAAAATGTTACATACTTCTGATTTTTCTTTGTTACGTGCAATACCAAATACCGTGATTAATGATGTGTCCCCAAGATAATAGCCATTTATTGACACCTTATCAACAATGAAAATTACTGAGTAGAAGTCTAAACATACGATAAAACTAAACGGTTTTTTGTGAGTTTATTCTCAATATTTAATAAACAGCTGATTAAAATAGAATAAAATAAATTAGACGAGATACTCCACGACAACCAGATATCAAAATTAATAATGATTGATGTAGGTATGTGGGCTTGTGTAGATATGCAATGAACTTGTTAAAAATTCCCTATATAATAATAGTCTATGATATCTGTCCGTCTGTCCTCGAATTTATGAAGTGGTTGTACCTGGAAAGGATAAAGGTATCCATATTGGATTCTTGATGAGTTAGGATTAACAACGTTTGAAATCCACTCCTCCCCCTCTTTTCTAGCATTTAATGCCATTCTTTTCCCCGGTAAGAGCAGGCGATTAAATTTATCAAATTATCCCATAGTAAATAGATAAAAATGACATTTTTTTCTAGCATTATGACGTCATTCATTTAACCGTCTCATTTAATTATTTCTTATTTTAAATTATTTAAATATCGTCTGCATTATTTTCCTACATTTTATCACTTAATTTAGATATTACATAAATATTTTTCTTTTATATTTGGCTTAAATAACAGATTAGGTACATATGTGATAATTTTAAATTCGATCATCGATTTCTTTTTGTTCGAAGATAATTCTTAGTCAAAAAACAAATCATTTCTTTACCTGCCTCATAGGGTACTTTACAATTCTAGAAAATTGAAACTTTTACTGATCCCGTCATGTGACGGGCTATATGCTAGTCGCTTATAACAAAATAAACAAAAAACAAATTCAAATTTCGAGGAAAAGGGCTTCAAGAAGTTACGCACGGTGTCAAGAAGTATCTCCCTGTCAAATTTCATGCATGTAGCTTTCGAAGTTTCTACGCAATGATATATAAACAGGTAGACATGCAGACACACACACACACACAGACACACAAAAATTCATCTTAATTTATATAGATATAAACCAGGAGAGAAAAATCATGAGAGAGACTAAAATTTTAATTGCTCTGAAGTTTTAATATGGTAAATAGTTAATCTCTCTCAGATGCTAGCAACAGATGGTCCATGTTTCAGACTGCCTTCTTTTGACAAGAACCAGTATTGCCCACTAGAATAGTTGATCTAGAGGATTTATAACTAATATAAAACATTCGATCAAAAAATTAAAAACCAGTAAATTACCAGTGTACATCTATGTGGTAAAAAATCATTGGTTTATATAAGTTTCTTTTCCGAGAGAAGTATTTCTTATGAATAAGGAAAAACTTTATTTTCGCATTCTTCAAAGTAAGTGGACATTGTACAATAAAACATTTCAAAAATTTCCTTATCACTAGATATTTTTTGCTTTACCGGAAAACTAGCCTTTGTATTTAAATTAAATAGGAGAACTGACATATATTTTTTCAAAATTCGAATAAAAGAATGAGCTTTACAAAGATATGGCCATAAATTTGAATATTTTCAGTCGAAGACTATTTTCCTTACAAATGTTATTATTATTATTATTATTTGTCTGATGTTGAATTCAATTTGAATTTATGTTTATTTTACAAAGAGGAAATATCTGGTAAATCTAGTATATGTCATAATATATGTATGTACATATATTACGACATATACGTGTGGGTAGGTGTGTATATCTGCTACAGTTATTAAGTTTATTGATTTTTTTATAAATTATTAAGTTTATTGATCTTTATAAATTATTAAGTTTATTGATTTTTATAAATTTTGTAATACACTAAAGAAAATTTAATATTAAATTACAATACGAATATAGACCAGTA
>CM063505.1:63895794-63898294 GCA_032207245.1 Pardosa pseudoannulata | reverse complement strand
ATTCTGCAAGCATGGCAGCGAACTCAGTGGAACGGGTGAGTAAATACCTTTAGCTTCTTCTATTTCCGATATTATTTAGCCGCTATGTTTTATATTCTTCCTAGTAAATATGAAATGAGTTTTTACTTGAAAAGATTGCACTACCTTTCAAAACCAAACTTTGTCATTGTTACAGCCTTTTTCTGGTTCACCATGAAGTAAAATATTTTGTTCCTTTAAGGCGGAATTTTTTACCAGTTCTTTAGTAACACTTCAACTTTTAAAAATTACTTCATACTTTCATGTATTGTTTATTTTTAAAAAGGAATAATACACGAGATTAAAAAAGGGTTACAATCTTTCTTTGGTGATAAATTTGGAAGCATGTCTATAAGAAACTAAATTCTTATATCAAACTAAAGTAAAATGTGTTTTATTCTATAAATTAATTCAGTAAGTGAATCTGAGATTTTAATATAAAAAATAACTTCTTTGAGAAATCTACTTCTGCTATCTCCATTTTTTATTCAAATTTAACTAATCCAAAGTTAAAAAATAATCATTTTCATGTATTGGTTTTTAAAAATATTAGGTATAATCACGAGATTATAAAAATGGTTATAATCTTTCTTGGGTGATAGATTTTGAAACATGTCCTTAAGAAACTAAATTCTTATATCAAACTGAAGTAAAATGTGTTTTATTCTACAAATTAATTCAGTAAATGAATGTGCGGCTTTAATATAAAAAAACGTCCTCTTTGAGAAACCTACTTCCAGTATCTCCATTTTTTATTCAAATTTAACAAACCTAAAATTAAAAAATGACCATTTTCATGTATTGTTTTTAAAATAATAGGAATAATACACTAGATTGAAAAAAAGGGTTATAATCGTTCTTCTGGGATAAATTTTGAAACATGCCCATAAGAAACTGAATTCTTATATCAAACTGAAATAAAATATGTTTTATTCTATAAATAATTTCAGTAAATGAATGTGAGGCTTTAATATAGAAAATAACTTCCTCTTTGAGAAATCTACTTATCCTACCTCCATTTTTTATTCAAATTTAACAAACCCAAAGTTTAAAAATAACCATTTTCATGTATTGTTTAAAAATAATAAGAATAATACACGAGATTAAAAAAAGGGTTATGATCTTTCTTGGGTGATAAATTTTGAAGCATGTCTATAAGAAACCAAATTCTTATATCAAATTGAAGTAAAATGTATTTTATTCTATAAATTAATTCAGTAAATGAATGTGAGGCCTTAATATGAAAAAACGTCCTCTTTGAGAAATCTATTTCTGCTGTCTGAATATTTTTATTTAAATATAACAAATCCAAAGTTAAAAAAGAAACATTTTCATCTGATCACACGATAAATGAAATTGTGAAAGAGAAAGTAAAGTATCACCATTTCTTATGTATTCTATGAGTAAATTGTGTTCATTGAATCGGTGCAGAAGTGCAGCAATCAACAGAAGAGTATTTTAAAGCCTTGCTGTTCAAATGACATAATTTATGTAAGTTGAACATTATCAAAAAGAACTAAGGATAGTGCAGCAAAGGTGTAGCATATTTTATAAATCTATTTAAAAATAAAAATTGGCGATATACCCATTAAAAAATAAATTCTTAGATCAAATTGAAGTAAAATGTGTTTTATTCAGTAAACTAAATATATAAAAGTATGTGGTGGTGTAACCTCTAAAAAGTTAAAATCTAGTTAGAAATTGAAAATTAAATTATGTTATAAAGTTAAATATATTATTATAGCAAAGTTATTAATATAGCTGTAGTCTACAGATTAAAAACAATTATTAACTTTTATAGCATATAAAAACTTAGTTTCTAATTTTTATAATCCTAATTTTATTTTTCTTGTAATTATATTTCAATATCTTTTCCTTTGTTTTATAAAATTTATGTTTTTTTATAAAATGTATTACTTTATATAACATAACTAAATGCTTTTAAAAGTTATAAATGACCTAGGAAAAAATGATTCTTAACAGAGTAAAAATTTCTACTTTGTTATGAATAAGAAACCGGCTGTTATAATGAAGTCTTTTTTTAAGCTCGCAAGATACTATTACCCTTAACCTTCTATCTCAACAATCCAGAATTGAGAAACATTTTCTCAAATGTAAGAATATATATCAGACATGTAAAAAATATCTAAAAGAATTTAAAACATAAAAAATTATATGCAAACATAGTTCAAACTTCCTATTTTAAAAATCTACTTCTCCTGTCTTCATTTCTTATTCAAATTTAACAAATCCAAAGTTAAAAAATAACCATTTTCGTCTGATCACATGATAAATTGAACTTTAAAAAAGAAAGTAAAGTATCACCATTTCTTATGTAGTATATGAGTAAATTGTGTTCATTGCATCGGTGCAGGATAACAATCAACAGAGGAGTCTTTTAAAGACTTGCTGTGTAAATGACATATTTTGATGTTGTTAAGTTGAACATTATCAAAATGAAATTAGGAGAGATCAGCAAAGC
>CM063505.1:63878294-63890794 GCA_032207245.1 Pardosa pseudoannulata | reverse complement strand
ATATATATATATATATATATATATATATATATATATATATATATATATATATATATATATATATATATATATATATATATATATATATATATATATATATATATATATATATATATCTTTTGTATAATGTCATGTGCATACATATCAAAGACTGGATTCATATAAATTTTAGTCATTTAAATTGTGTATATTATTTACAGGTACTGTTAAAGTTGATCCTAGTCTGCTTTATGATGTCCTTGGCGTCTGGAGGCGGGGGTGGAGGTGGAGGTGGCTGGAGCTCAGGAGGAGGAGGAGGCGGTTCCAAAGGTGACACAGGAGGTGGGATAACAGTTCTTGCCATTCCGATCACTCTCACGGCGACCACAAACGGAGGAGGTGGAAAAGGAGGAGGCAAAGGAGGCGGTGGCGGTGGTTGGCCTTCAGGAGGTGGAAGCAGCAAAGGAGGAGGTGGTGGAGGATGGCCGTCAGGAGGCGGCGGAGGCAAAGGTGGAGGCGGTGGTGGATGGCCGTCTGGAGGAGGCGGCAAAGGTGGCGGTGGAGGTGGTTGGCCCTCAGGTGGAAGCAGTAAAGGAGGTGGCGGAGGCGGGACCCCTGTGACACTGCTGACATTTACCATACCAGCTGCTCCTGCAAGTGGAGGTGGAAAAGGGGGCGGTAAAGGAGGTGGTGGTGGTGGATGGTCTGCTGGGGGTGGGGGAGGAGGTTGGCCAAGTGGTGGAGGAGGAGGATGGCCAAGTGGTGGAGGAGGTGGTGGAGGATGGGATGAAGGTGGAGCGGAGGAAGATTGGTGGTGAGAGGTAATTAAAACTATTGAGTATTTTTGAGAAAAATGGTGTTAAGTATTACATAGGGATTATTGCGGATGCCATAAAATCTCCAAAGGATCTAGGTTTAATTATATTACTTTGGAATTTTTTAATACATGTCTAGAGAGAATATATTAGCTATATTTTTAGCTATACATTTTTAGCTATGTTTTATTAAATATATAAAAGATAGGAAATCGTTATTTAACTCAATATATATCCATTAAGTAATATATAATATTTAACTCCTGCTTTCCTTTAAATTCATACATTATCTCTGGCAAGCGACTTTGTTTACGGCAATCAATTATTCATAAGAATAAGACTTTCTCATGATTCGAGTGACTTATTGAACCATCAATTTTCCACTTGAATGACAAATACTGGGATTGGTTTATACCTTCCTTCATCTCTGACATTATTAGTTTATTTAATACATATGTAATATATATGATACATTCATTTATTTAATACATACAATCCGCTTCTTATATCAATGATTACCAAAAATTTGCAAAAGGGAAATATTATTTTGAATTTGAAAATGAAGTTCTGCAACACATTAATTTATCCATTTGAATATCTACAGATGCCTCAACGATAGAAGATTTACAGCACGATGTTCTCGAAATCCTGTGTTTGGAAAACTCACCTTACGAAAAACTCTGTCCCGAAGATATCAGGAAGGAACTGAATACTTGATTTTCTTATGGCTTTGGTTCTACTACTAAAGCCGGCTGGAACGGCTTTTCTTTGTGTGCTTATTCAGAGAGTGGAAAACGAGCCACGTCTTTTATAACTATGCCTGTCTTGCATTTCGTATTTTTAGAAGGGAAAGTTTGTAAAAGAGTTCCTTTCTGTATATTTTGTACAGAAACCCAAATAAAGAAATAACTGAAGCTATTTGAATCTGTCTTTATTTCCTACTTAAAAATCAGATTCGCCGTAAACCTATAGGAATATTTATGAGATTATGAAAACTATAAGAGAGTGAAGTTATGAGGGTTTGCAATTACGTTTGCTTATAAATTTATCATAAAGATTGTTTTCAGGCTAAAGCGACAATGGCCTTTTAGCAGATCTAAATGTAGGTGAAAATATGAAATTTCGATTTCACTGAATTATAAAGTACAGTTAATATTTGTTGAAATATATAATCGCACTCATACTTGATGACTTGACCGATTATTGTTGTATATAAGTAATAGCTTTCTTTGACGTACGAGGTTTTCTTTAGTTGATCCTTTTGCGTTTTGATTGGTTGCATTTAATTAGTTTTTGCCTGTAATTTGATTGGCTGGACACAGGATCTTAAAACTATAAAAGCACAATGTACCTCGTATTTCTTGATTATGAGCTTTTCTCGTCATGAATTTTAAGCTGAACCTAATTTTTAATTTTAATTTTTTAACTTTAATTTTACTTCTTGTACTAACTTAATGTAATTTCACTTATTATTTCTCTCATCAACATTCACCTATATCTTCACTGTCTTGTACGGTAATTTAGTAATAAAAACAAATAAATAAATAATAATTAAAAAAACAATTTTAAATTAAAAAAAAAAATAAATAAATAAATAAAAATTTCTTGCTATTCTTAAACTTTCTTCTTTTTATTTTAAATGTATTTCATCTTAATTTATTTAACTTGTTAAGGGCCTAGCAATTTATCTCATCCCATTATTAAGACCTGCATTTTTATACTTATTGTTTTTCATCTTAAAAGACTGGACACCTGATTTTGAATTCTTAACTTGCAACAGGGGATAAGGCCTTCGGCCAAGGTACCCCGATCAACTCTTCAATAGCTCAATTTCTTGATTATTTGGGTGTTTTCAATAAAAGGTGTTTGCGATCTGCGGCTTTTCATTATGCTTCAACAATATTAAAATGCAATAAGAAATTTTAATATCTTTAATCCTATAATGAAAGTAATTATTACCCCAACTTATAAATATATACAATATAACCCGTTTAAGAAGTTCCCGTTTAAGAAGTTTGTATTTTCAGTACCCATTCCCCCCCCCTATTCATGCAATGTTAAAATAAGCCGTTTATAAAATTTCGTTCCAAACTCTTTCCAGCTTAAAAAGTTTTCTTTCATATCTAAGTTTACTTACAGAACGCGTTTATAGCTGCCTTTCGATTACTGTTTTTTTCTCCCCTCTCTTTGTTTGTAAAGGTCAATGTTTATGGCTGAAAACGATTGCTGTCACACTTATTTAAAATGTGCCTGAAGAAGTTTTAAAAGCTTAAGACAGTTAGACTGTTATCAATTACAAATTGCCGATAAAAACAAAAACAAAAAACTGTAATCGATCTTTTCTATAAAATCGATTCCAGTGGTGTTTAAAGCAAACTTTCTTAACTGAAATAAAGATATTCTAAGGTAATTATGTCGATTTTCTTTATTAGCTGATTTTTTAGGTTCGCAAAAAATTAACATTTTTGAGAAAAACCAAACCTATTGTTTATATATTATTTTATAAAGAAAAAAAAATATCTCCTCATTATCTACGTAATTATTTTGTTTTTTAAAAAATTAATTTCGTTTAAGAAGTTTTCTCTTTCCATTCCCTTAGAAGCCTTAGTGACCCTTAGAGTGGGTTTTACTGTATATATATTTATATATACAAATATATATATATATATATATATATATATATATATATATATATATATATACGCAGACACACATACATACGCATAAATAATGCTTATTGCCTGATTTCCCGTTTAAGAAATTTACCTGCTTAAGCAGTTTTAATCAGACAGACGCTTGGGAAACATCTTAAGCAGGTTTCACTGTAATTACTAATAAAAATTCAAATGTTTCTATAACAAAAATTTATGCATTTTTGTTACGGATATTTTACGAATAATTTAAACTTTCCTGATGCATTTCTAACTATTGAATCACTTTAAAATTTAACATTTATTTAATTTCTAGCACATGGTTTAAAACTGGTGAGCTATAAGAGTTTTTGAAAGAAAATTTAAATATTTCATAGCTCCATAGTGATTTATCTTCATTGAATTTTTTTTATGTTCAGTACAGAACTTTATTTGCAAATTCGCTCTTGCTTTATTGTATGAAATTTGCATTCTAAAAGTGTTGGAGAATATTCGTGCATTTATTGAGACAGGTGATCATCCTCGATACCCATTATATTATCCTTTTAAAAATTTATTTGGCAGCACTTAATTTTAGCTTATTATTAGATTATTTTTCCTCTTGCTACTTATCAATATTAATTCATATCAGTTGGTTGGTTGGGAGCACTACGGTCTGCTGTTTTTTCAACACGAGGTCTAATGAGACCGGGACTTACTGCTTAAAGCCGATTCCGAACGGCTACGAACATGACTCGAACCCATGAACTCCGGATCCGAAGCTCAGTGCTCTAACCTTTCAACTTTCCTTCGGCTAATTCATATTAGTGATCGTCTTCAAAACTCGACTGTTAATGCCTTCACTTATTTTTAATTTTTCCCTTTCATGCAATAGTATGATAATTTGAGTTATAAGATCTTAAATAGTTTTGTTTAAACTTTAAAAATTTTTATTTCCATTTTTTTGCATGTTTATTCTTATACATAAAATATACTATTAGTCATGAGCTTCAAGATATGTATTTGCTTTAAGATACTAAAATGACTAAACATTTGTTTTTTTTATTAAGCTATGCATATTATTTATTTTATACTGGTTTCTCTAACATAATTTCAAAGTTTTGTAAAAATTGGCCATTATGAATTTGTGGCCTGTAAGTATACAGGGTGTCCCAAAACGACCGCATAATAACTCTGCACAGCTAGATTCCTTGTAGGGAGTACATAAAAACTGCCCAAAGAAGCGTTCCTGTATGATCCATAGTTTACGTTGAAATACGAAAAACAAAGTATGACGTCGTTTCCGGTGCAAGAAAAAAAAAACTTTATCGGACATATCAACAACAGTATTTGCATATCTTTCCAGACGATGATGTTTAAAATGTTCGCCCTCGCATATGGAATGGCGTTAAGCCGCTTTTGAACTGGTATTTTAAAGGCTGCATCTTTCATTTACCAGTAGTCTTCTTATGGTGGCCAAGTATTCCGTTCGTGAATACTGGGACATGTATCTGATGTACGGCTGATGTAATGGAAATGCCTTACGAACTGTTAGGGAGTATGCCCGTGCATGTACTGCTGTTGATATGTTCAATAAAGGGTTTTTCTTGCACCGGAAGTGACGTCATACTTTGTTTTTCGTAATTTTTCTAATAAACTATGGATTGTACAGGAACACTTTTTTGGGCAGTTTTTATGTACTTCCAACGGGGAATCTAGCTGTGCAGAGTTTATGCGATCGATTTGGGACACCCTGCATATTAGTTTACCATTGTTATCCTCGAACTCTTACAGGTATTATATGTAATATATGTTGTATATATATGTAAGTATATATATGTATGTATATATATGTATGTATATATATATATGTAAGTATATATATATGTATATATATATATGTATGTGTATATATATGTATATATATGTATATGTGTATATATATATATATATGATATGTATATATATGTATATATATATATGTATATATATATATATATATATATATATATATATATATATATGTGTATGTATATTTATATATATATATATATATATATATATATATATATATATATACGTATATGTATGTATATATATGTATATATATATATGTATGTATATATATATGTATATATATATATATGTATATATATGTATGTATATATATATGTATATATATATGTATGTATGTATATATATATGTATATATATATATATATAACTCGTGTTCTACAATAAACAATAAAAATTAGCTAGAATTAATGTATTCCAAATTTTAGAATCTTCGCATTCTCTATTTATAAAGAAAATTTATTGTCATCTTGCATGAAAAAAATTATTAGTTAGTTGTTATTCTTCCTCATCTTTTTATAGGTTCCATGAATGCTTACGATAAGAAGTAAATGTTAAGCTAAAGTTTATAATATATCTTTTAAATAAAAAGGGCAAATAATATGTGTAAAAGAAATACTAAAGGAACATTTTCAATAAAACGTCCTTTTTAAATAAGTAATAAGTAATATCTTCAATAATAATATTTTACTCTTTAATTTTAACCTCTTTTACGTAAATACATTTTGCTTTATATATTACATTTTCATTCAGTTTTAAACCAGAGAAGCCAATTTAAAAGATTTCAATTTACTTTGAATTCATCGTTGTAATTTAAATATATAAATATAGATGCAATCTAGATATATAAAATTATGCATGCACAGAAATTCTAAAACATATCACGAATTAAAGTGTTTTTAATTCATTAAATAAAAATGGTAAATAATATGTGTAAAAGAAATATTAAACGAACCTTTTCAAAAAAACGTCCTTTTTAAATAACTAAGTAATATCTTCAATAATAATATTTTACTCTTTAATTTTAACCTCTTTTAGGTAAATACATTTTATTCAGTTTAAAACCAGAAAAGCCAATTTAAAGATTTTAATTTACTTTGAATTCATCGTTTTAATTTAAATATATAAATATAGATGCAATCTAGATATATAAAATTATGCATGCACAGAAATTCTAAAACATATCACGAATTAAGATGTTTTTAGTTCGTTAAATAAAAATGGCAAATAATATGTGTAAAAGAAGTTCTAAAGGAACCTTTTCAATAAAGTACGTTTTTAAATAACTAATAAGTAATATCTTCAATAATAATATTTTACTCTTTAATTTTAACCTCTTTTACGTAAATACATTTTGCTTTATATATTACATTTTCATTCAGTTTTAAACCAGAAAGGAACAATTTAAGGATTTCAATTTACTTTGAATTCATCGTTGTAATTTAAATATATAAATATAGATGCAATCTAGATATATTATGCATGCACAGAAATTTCTAAAATATATCACGAATTAAAGTGTTTTTAATTCGTTAAATAAAAATGGCAAATAATATGTGTAAAAGAAATCCTAAAGGAACCTTTTCAAAAAAACGTCCTTTTTAAATGACTGATAAGTAACATCTTCAATAATAATATTTTACTCTCTAATTTTAACCTCTTTTAGGTAAATACATTTTGATTTACATATTACATTTTCATTCAGTTTAAAACCACAGAAGCCAATTTAAAAATTTCAATTTACTTTGAATTCATCTTTTTAATTTAAATATATAGATATTGATGCAATCTAGATATATGAAATTATGCATGCACAGAAATTCTAAAATATATCACGAATTAAGATGTTTTTAGTTCGTTAAATAAAAATGGCAAATAATATGTATAAAAGAAATACTAAAGGAACCTTTTCAATAAAACACCTTTTTAAATAACTAATAAGTAATATCTTCAATAATAATATTTTACTCTAATTTTGACCTCTTTTAGGTAAATACATTTTACCTAAAAGACATAATACATTTTCATTCAGTTTAAAACCAGAAAAGCCAATTTAAAGGTTTCAATTTACTTTGAATTCATCGTTTTAATTTAAGTTATATAAATATAGCTGCATTCTAGATATATAAAATGATACATGCACAGAATGTCTAAAACATATCACAAATTAAAGTGTTTTTAATTCTTTATTGAAAAGGCAAAATATCATATCATGAATTATCTATAATACCGTGTTAGCACTTCTTGAAATATATTAATAAATAATTTAGATTATTTTAGAAAGGTTTGGTTTAGTTTGGAGCTCTACAGTCTACTGTTTTGCACACGAGGGCTAATGAGACCGGGACCTAATGCTTAAAGCCGATTCCGAACGGCTACGAACATCCATGCCATAGTGGGATTCGAACCCACAAACTGCGGTATCGACGATCAGCGCTCTAACCAATCTGCCAGCTTTCGGCTATATTATATAAAGGTAAATAATTTTTTTGGATTTACTGCAAACAAATATAATACTGTAGGCAGATTATAAATTTTAATAGATAAGAATGTAACTCAATGAACTCGAGAAAAAAAAACCTTGCAAATTATAATTAATATTAAATAATTACAGATAAAACATTATCACTTTTCATAGACTTTAACATCATTTAGTTACAAGAATGACGCATTATTTTTAACAGTGGGAAAGATAAAAAAAAATCAGCTCAATACTTTTACAAAACTAAATCCAATCTTTTAAGAATAGCGTTAAAAGTTTGGTTTAAAGTATTTCTAAGAAATAAAAGGAAAAACGGCCAAACGAAGCAAAAATATCCTTCAGTTATGTCAGATTTCCGCAACCGTGACCACAAATCAAGGGAAGGTTTGTTTTTCCTGCCATACTTTTTTTGCTTTAAAACAGAAAGAATAAGTGAAGAAGAGGTTGTTCACCTGAACTTGATCCGAGAAACTAGTTCATGCATTTCGTACGCTGCTGGAATCGTCTCGAATGGGTGATGGGAGGGTAAACAGGAGAGATAAGTGGTAATTTATTTACATATATTAAAAAAAAACACATCCTAGAAGACATATATTGCAAGCATTAGTGCATTAGTTGACAAAATATTTTCTAGAATGAGTTAAGTATTTTTAAAAACTTCTTTCATAGCAAATATGTCAAAGAAAGGGAATAATAGATATTTAGGTTAATGGTTTTGAAATTTTTATTCATATATTTTTAATTTTGGGGTATCTAATTTTGGGGAAGTTAAAATTTAAAATGACATTTTCATTGTAAAATCAAAAAGATGCATGTAACATTATACACACATACACACACACTCCCCCACACACACATATACACATACATATATATATGTATATATATATATGTATGAATATATATATATATGTATATATATATGTATGTATATATATGTATATATATATGTATGTATATATATATGCATATATATGTATATGTATGTGTATATATATATGTATATATATATATGTATATATATATGTATGTATATATATGTATGTATATATATGTATTTATATATATGTAAGTATATATATATAAATATATATATATATATATATATATATATATGTATATATATATGTGTATGTATATTTATATATATATATATATATGTATGCATGCATATATATATATACGTATATGTATGTATATATATATATATATATATATATATATATATATATATATATATATATATATATATATGTATATATATATATATATGTATGTATATATATATGTATATATATATATATATGAACCCCCCCAACCACCCCCCCCCCCCCCCCCACCCCCCCACCCCCACCCCCCAACCCCCCCCCACCACCCACCACCCCAATTATGTATATATAATATGTATATATATTGTTGTATGTATATATATATATATATGTATATATATATATATATATATATGTATATATATATGTATGTATATATATATGTATGTATATATATGTATATATATGTATGTATGTATAGTATATATATATATATATATATATGTATGTATATATATATATATATATATATATATATATATATATATATATGTATGTATATATATATATATATATATATATATATATATATATATATATATATATATATATATATATATATATATATATATATATATATATATATATATATATATATATATATATATATTTTATATATATATATATATATATATATATATATATATATATATATATATATATATATATACGTATAAACTTTCACTCATGAACAGCGAAAACCAAAAACATCTAAGAGTGTGAAGGCAAAACTTCCAACCGCCCATTTTAAAGAGAACTTTCACTCTTTAGAAATAGAAAAGACCTAAATTGGTTCTTTTTAAAATAAAGTATTGTAACTCTTTTTAATCCAAGGATGTATAAATGTTTTGATTCCTCTGTTATGAACAAGTTGAGGAAAATATTTTGTTTCACTTTAATAATTTTTAAGACTTATCACATCAAACTTAAAATTATTTCCGTATAATTGCAATTAATTGATTTAAAAAGGGGGAAATCAATAGTTAATATTGGATTAACACCGAATACAAATCCCCCACATTATGAGTTTTAAAGTATATAAAGGCATATTTTTCACTTCATACTTTAATTTTTAAGCAATGCAAGAACATTCGTCTAAAGCAAAGAAATGACTTGAAAGCTTTGTAATATGCTACATAGTATGTATGGTCTTTTAACCAATCAAATATTTCAAATAAAGATTTATACTCAACAATTATCTTACAGGTATATTTACTTTGGTTAAAAAAAAAGCAGCCATATTTTAAGCTTTTAATGATAGGGGTTCTTTCATTAGATTAATAAAAATTATTAGAGACTGTTATATAGAAACTATGAACATAGATATGTATGTATGGATAGCAATCCTGCAGACATTAATTGATTTTTATAATTATATATTTCTGTAATATATAATATAATCTGTAATAAAATAATCAGTGTGTTTTTCGTGTGGAATACTCAAATGCCAAATGCCAAGGCCTTGTTAGAGGACATATTTTGATATCCATAATATCCATATAATATATATATATATATATATATATATATATATATATATATATATATATATATATATATACATATATACATATACATATATATATATATATATTATATATATATATATATATATATATATATATATATATATATATATATATATATATATATATATATATATATATATATATATATATATGTATATGTTTGTGTGTGTTATAAACCAAAATTAAAACTTCTAAAATAGATAATTAAAATTCTCTCTTTTCCCCTTTACATTTTTTCAACAATTCATCAATTTCTCAGCCCTAAAATGCCAGATAAAGGAGTTTTCTCTGATGTAAATTCTTTTTACCCATTTCTTAAAACTAACACTGGAATAAATGCTAATTTTTTTTGTCCACTTACCTCATTTTTCAGCTGTTCTAGGAAATAGGTATTGGTTCTTCGATAATTAAATTGCTACCTGTGGAACTTTCGATCTAGCTTAAATGATCAAAGTTAATTCTGGAAGTCCAAAAGGTGCTGATTGATCGTTAGCCTTATGGGAAAAAATCAGGAGATTCCCATTTATTGATCACCAATAAATGATCAGTTATACAACGCTGGACTACATTTTCTTTAATGGCTTCTGGACTGTATTTCGATTAGGATTTCTTTTTTTCCAGCATGCTCGGAAAATTAAATAATAGAGGCTAATCTCCCATGTAATCAGGGAAAATTTTTTTCACTGGTTACACACATACGCAAACACACAATATATTCAATGATTTAGATCCAAAATTGTTTTATTATGAGGAAATGAGTACAAAAAAAAGTTCATAATTATATCATAAAATTTATTTTAATATAAATGTGCAAAAGGAGAGTAAATAGGAAAATATAAGAAATCTTTTTAAGTAAACTTTTTAGAACTAAATAGAATATTTAAAAGTTTAATAAATAAAATCACAACATAGTTCTTTTTCAAGTGTTCTCACGGTATCATAAGTACTATTTTGCTATTACTTTTACTATTATTACTACTCTGCTTACTTTTTAAAACATGAAATTTTCAATTATTTTTGAGTTGCACTATAAATAAAAGCATGCATATTTTAAAAATTTTTTAAAGACTTAATCATGAAAAGCTGGTATTAGCTTCCCATTTATTTTCTCAAGCATTTTAATAGGCTTCGTTGGAGGATCCTAATTTATTACCAGATTTACTGGACTAAATTCAATTTAATGAAATGAAGTCTTTTCAAAAGATCGCTCAAATCTTGCAATCTATTCTTCAGAAACTTTATAGAACTTGACTATTAGAATTTACAAGTAATGTTCATCTGGTTTAATTAGTTTGGTAGTTAATTTTCAAACTTTGAGCTACTACAGGTTAAAATTATAATATAAATTGAATTTTTAATATTCTTTAATATTATCAAATGCATTTACCTAGTTATAAAATAGAAAACTTTACCACAATAGTACTACATTTAATTTAAGGATAATTGCAACAAGATAATTGAAATTAGTAGAAAAATTTCCGATTTTATACAGAAATCAAGCATAAAAAATTGTAATAAACAAATTGTAAAGTACTTTACGTACCTGATTTTAATTGAAAGTTTTTATTTTGGTGAAATGGATTATATCTATATTGAAATGGCTTGTTTTGCATCATTTCCTTTATTTGATTATAGTATAATCAAATAAAGGACTGTACAGTATACATAAGAGTTTAATGATAACTGCTTCTCAAACAACTATATACAATTAGTAATACATGTAATACATTGAATATTCATTCCTAATCTGTAAATAACTTGAAGTTTGAAAGTATACGTTCCGATAGTTATAATATATTTACACAAGAAAATATATGGTTGTAACTTTAATACAAACATCAAAATATTGCAATAAACAAATTTTAAAGTACTTTCCATAAATGATTTTGTATGAAAGTTTTAATATTTTGGTGAAATGGATTATATCTCTCTTCAAATGGAATATTTTGCATTATTTCCTTTGTTTGATTATAGTATAATCAAATAAAGGTCTTTACAGTATGTATAAAAGTTCAATGATAACTGCTTCTCAAATAACTATATACAATTAGTAGTGCATGTAATATATTGAATATTCATTCCTAATCTGCAGATAAATTGAA
>CM063505.1:63868294-63873294 GCA_032207245.1 Pardosa pseudoannulata | reverse complement strand
AAATTTTATTGATCCCGTCATATGACGGGCTATAATCTAGTTTCTAAAGTTCCATTTATGTTAATAGTACGTGGTTATGCGCATATAGATTACTTCAGTGATATGGAAAAAATAGAAACAGTTGTAAAATGTAAGAAAAGTTTTTAAAACATATTTATGCTTCACTGAGGAAGAAGAAACTGATTCTTTGCCAGATGCATCGATCATTTAGAACTGTCTAACTATAAAATCTCATCATGAGCTCCTTAATGCTTTATTTTTCAAGTCTTCCTAAAGCTACCAAGAACATGTTTATAACAAAAGAAAAAATATCAAATAAGAAGAGAGGTTAAGCTCTAGAAAAGAAACAGTTTAATTTTAAATTGTGCATTTCTTAGAAATCTTTTCCGGAATTGTTATGTCGGGATCTCATAGGGATTATTTAAATTATAGAAAAAGAATAAACAATCATAAAATGCAGAAAAGATTTCTTTTGAACATTTTTCTGTTGAAATGTGAAGAGGGAAAAGATTTTACACCAAAAATATTGATGTCTTGTAATTTGTCTAGTGACAGAACGTTATTAAAAATTCTATAAATTTAATAAAGCATTAAATCTCTCAATGACTGGAAGCTTGTATTGGTCACAAATCTTCATTTACAATCGTTTTAGCTGGTGAGTAAGGTAACAATAAGTTACATTCAGTTCAACTCTTTTTACCTCTTCCCGCGAGTCATCGTCAAAGACATAACAGAACAGGACCGGTTTGAACTAGAAAGAAACTTCGGACTTCTCCCAACCAATAGAAGGGTCCGTTGGTTTAGGGGAATTTGACCCCCCCGCCGTTCTGAAGTGGACCCCGGTTTTTTCTATGCGAGGCAGTAGCTTTTTTTTTTTTAAAGCGGAACAGGTAGAAGAGTAGAAGGTGAACGGCTAGCATCCGTGGCTTGCAGGAAAACCCTTTTGAGAAAACTTTTCGCCATATTGTTCTTTAGGGCGACGCCGACTCGAGAGTAGTCTTCGATATCTGCAAATGATAAGTTGATTCCAGTTGTATTCCTTAGGCATTTATTTAATTGTACAAAATCATTTAATCAAGACCTATTTTCCATGTGTTTCTTAATGAACTAGAAAGAAACTTCGCATTTCTTCCAACCAATAGAAGTGTCCGTTGGTTTGGGGGATTTTGACCCCCCCTCCTTTCTGGAGTGACCCCGGTTTTTTCTATTTGAGGCAGTCGGATTTTTTTTTTAGAGAACAAGGTTGTTACCAGAAAAGTAGAAGGTGAACGGCTGGCATCCGCGGCTTGCAGGAAAACCCTTTTGAGAAAATTTTTCGCCATATTGTTCTTTAGGGCGACGCCTACTCGAGAGCAGTCTTCGATATCTGCAAATGATAAGTTGATTTCAGTTGTATTCCTTAGGCATTTAATTGTATAAAATTATTTAATCAGGACATATTTATCCATGTGTTTCTTAATGAACTAGAGAGAAACTTCGCATTTCTTCCAACCAATAGAAGTGTCCGTTGGTTTGGGGGATTTTGACCCCCCCTCCTTTCTGGAGTGACCCCGGTTTTTTCTATTTGAGGCAGTCGGATTTTTTTTTTAGAGAACAAGGTTGTTACCAGAAGAGTAGAAGGTGAACGGCTGGCATCCGCGGCTTGAGGAAAAAACCCTTTGAGAAAATTCTTCGCCATATTGTTTTTTAGGGCCGACGCCGACTCGAGAGCAGTCTTCGATATCTGCAAATGATAAGTTGATTCCAGTTGTATTCCTTAGGAATTTATTTAATTGTACAAAATCATTTAATCAAGACCTATTTTCCATGTGTTTCTTAATGAACTAGAAAGAAACTTCGGATTTCTTCCAACTAATAGAAGTGTTTGTTGGTATGGGGGAGTTTGACCCCCCGCCTTTCTGGAGTGGACCCCGGTTTTTTCTATGTAGGATATTTTTTTTAGCGGAATAGGTTGTTACCAGAAGAGGAGAAGTTGAACGGTTGGCTTTCACAGCTTGCGAAAAAAACTTTTTGAGAAAATATTTCGTCATATTGTTTTTTAGGGCCGTGCCGACTCGAGAGCACTCTTCGATATCTGCAAATGATAAGTTGATTCCAGTTGTATTCCTTAGGCATTTATTTAATTGTAAAAAATCATTTAATCAAGACCTATTTTCCATGTGTTTCTTAATGAACTAGAGAGAAACTTCGCATTTCTTCCAACCAATAGAAGGGTCCATTGGTTTGGGGGATTTTGACATCCCGCCTTTCTGGAGTGGACCCCGGTTTTTTCTCCGCGAGGCAGTCAGATTTTTTTGTGCTGACAAGGTTGTTACCAGAAGAGTAGAAGGTGAACGGCTGGCATCCGCGGCTTGCAGGAAAACCCTTTTGAGAAAATTTTTCGCCATATTGTTCTTTAGGGCGACGCCGACTCGAGAGTAGTCTTCGATATCTGCAAATGATAAGTTGATTCCAGTTGTATTCCTTAGGCATTTATTTAATTGTACAAAATCATTTAATCAAGACCTATTTTCCATGTGTTTCTTAATGAACTAGAAAGAAACTTCGGATTTCTTCCAACCAATAGAAGTGTCCGTTGGTTTTGGGGATTTTGAACCCCCGCCTTTTTTGAGTAGACCCCGGTTTTTTCTATACGAGGCAGTCGGATTTTTTTTCAGCGGACAAGGTTGTTACCAGAAGAGGAGAAGTTGAACGGTTGGCATCCACGGCTTGCAGGAAAACCCTTTTTGAAAAATTTTTCGCCATATTGTTTTTCATGGTCGACGCCGACTCGAGAGCAGTCTTCGATATCTGCAAATGATAAGTTGATTCCAGTTGTATTCCTTAGGCGTTTATTTAATTGTACAAAATCATTTAATCAAGACCTATTTTCCATGTGTTTCTTAATGAACTAGAAAGAAACTTCGGATTTCTTCCAACCAATAGAAGTGTCCGTTGGTTTGGGGGATTTTGAACCCCCGCCTTTCTGGAGTAGACCCCGGTTTTTTCTATACGAGGCAGTCGGATTTTTTTTCACCGGACAAGGTGGTTACCAGAAGAGGAGAAGTTGAACGGTTGGCTTTCACAGCTTGCGAAAAAAACTTTTTGAGAAAATATTTCGTCATATTGTTTTTTAGGGCCGTGCCGACTCGAGAGCACTCTTCGATATCTGCAAATGATAACTTGATTTCAGTTGTAGTCCTTAGGAATTTATTTAATTGTACAAAATCATTTAATCAAGACCTATTTTCCATGTGTTTCTTAATGAACTAGAAAGAAACTTCGGATTTCTTCCAACCAATAGAAGTGTCCGTTGGTTTGGGGGATTTTGACTCCCCGCCGTTCTGGAGTGGAACCCGTTTTTTTCTATGAGAGGCAGTCGGATTTTTTTGAGCGGATAAGGTTGTTAAAACTGAAGAGTACAAGGGGAATGGCTGGCATCCGCGGCTTGCAGGAAGACCCTTTTGAGAAAATAGTTCCAGTTGTATTCCTTAGGCATTTAATTGTATAAAATTATTTAATCAGGACATATTTATCCATGTGCTTTTTAATGAGTTTTAATTTCTTCTTTCTTAAACACTAGGTCAACGTGACATTATTCTTCACAGATAATAAATTTAAAAGTTGAGACTAGTGTCTCTTTAATTATAAAATGGATTAAATGATACAGTCTTTATATCTTATAGACTTACTTCATTTAAAATCCTTTATACATTGTTTACTTAGTTGAAATAGAAAAGAGCAAACATTCATAAAATGAAGAAACTGTTTCATTTTAACACTCCTCTGTTGCATTCTAAAAGAGAAAATAGTTCACCATAAACATTGACTTTTTGTAATTTGTCCAGTTTTGGAATCTCATCAAAAGCTCTATATGATCAATAAAAAATGAAAAGTACAAAAATCTTTTAAATTGATATTTTTAACCAAAACTATAGAGTAATCGCTTTTTAATTCCAGAAATGCCAGTCTTGGAGTATCTTAATAGGACAGAATGATTGTATTATCTAATTTAAATCTTTTTTTGCCTTATTTCACATAAATTAATGATTTTTATAATTTGATTTTTATATCTTATTGATGAGTTCAAATTATTTTAGATGTACTACATTTTTTCCACTTAGATTTTAATTTGTAATTTGTCTGATAAGTTAAAGGAAGATATTTTAGAGATAAAATGGAAGGTTAGAGTAATTCAGTTGTAGTTAACAAAGATTAGTATTAATTCGAAAGTCAATAAGAATTATAGAAATTTCAAATAAAGAGTAATAAAATTAACTTATTATAAAATGGAAAACGTATGTTTTAAAAAGCCTTTATAATACACAAAGCCTTTAAATTGATATTTTTAAACAAAAATTTAGAATACTCGTTTTTTAATTCCAAAAATGCCAGACTTGGAGTATTTTAATAGAACCGAATGATTATATTATCTAATTTAAACCTTTTTTGCCTTACTTCACATAAATTAATGATTTTTATAATTTGATTTTTATATATCATTGATGAGTTAAAATTATTTTAGATGTACTACATTTTTCTCCTTAAATTTTCAAAGCCATTTGTCTGATAAGTTAAAGGAAGATATTTTAGAAATAAAATGAGAGGTTAGAGTAATTCAGTTGCAGCTTACAATGATTAGTATTAATTCGAAAGTCAATAAATGTTATAGAAATTTCAAATAAAGATTAATAAAATTAACTTATTATAAAATGGAAAATCTATGTAAGGAAAATATATGTTTTAAAAAGTCTTTAAAGTACAAAAAGCCTTTAAATTTATATTATTTTAACTAAAAATATAGACTACTACGTTTTTAATTCCAAAAATGCCAGACGTGAAGTATCTTCATAGAACAGAATGATTATATTATCTAATTTAAATCTTTTTTGTTTTATTTCACATAAATTGATGATTTTTATATCTTATTGAGGAGTTCAAATTATTTTAGATGTACTACATTTTTTTCCACTTAAATTTTCAAAGCGATTTGTCTGATAAGTTAAGGGAAGATATTTTAG
>CM063505.1:63835794-63863294 GCA_032207245.1 Pardosa pseudoannulata | reverse complement strand
CAGACCCGAAGATTGTTGTTTCCATTCTCGGTATGGTGGTTGATCCAAAGTATGGATTTTTAATTTAAAAATGTTGTTTATTGTTGTAAATGTTGTTTATTTAAGATTTGAACAACTATTTCTTATTTCTGTTAGAACTGCTTCAGTTTATTTGATATCTTAAGCATAGAATATATAATCTAGTGAAATTGATCGTGATAATTTGATACATACATTGAAAATATCAAGTATTAAAGTCTAAAAATATTTTCCGAATCGATATATAGAACCTCATTTTATATGCCGGTAGATGAATAAGCCTGTAACGCATTGCCTTTCAAGATTTAGTGGGGCAGATTCCCACTGAAAGTAGAGATGTTCGTAACGGTTTGTAATCCGCTTTAAATAATATGTTCCGGACTAATTAGCTCGCTCAATGCAGGAATGAAAAAAAGAACCGTATCGTTCTAAACCAAAGTAGCATATATTTTAAAATATCTGACGAATATAATTTATTAATGGAGTGTGACAGTAAATTATTTCTTCAACTTGCCTTGTTTTTTATTAAATTTTTTACCATAAAAAATAGAACACTTGAGACTTGTTTGAGTTCAGCTATTTAGCCTGAAAGCATGTAGCTGTCTGTGAGATGATTTATGATTAGTGCTTTTAGGTTTTGTAATATAAGACTTGAAGTTAAATCGTTTCTTTCAACGGATTAATGTCCTGATCATTCCTGCCAAAATAAATTGCATTTGTGAGTATCTTAAATCGGAGCTATTATGGATTCTCGAGGGGTTAAAAAGATATGAAATTTAAACAAGTTTGAATAATATAGCCTGTTTTGACTAGCTGTCATTTTATTTATCACAGGATGTCATGTATAAAAATGAAAAACTTTGCAATAAGAGATTTATTTGGAGTCATCTGTGAACACAATACTGTAAAGTGAAGCTTCACATATGTGGTATAGCCACATTCTATTTAAAAGGGAATGCCAGGAATTGCCGGCTTCCTGACCCCTTATTTTATGGAATGGGGCTTGTCCATGTTCAAGTTACCTTCAATCTTCCCGCGCGGACCATCCGAGGGTTGCCGTTTTGCTCTCTTTCACCATTTGTCCAGCTTGAGCGTTGCTTGGAGCTATAAATTCCTAGGCTGTTCTTCCTACACACGCTGCGTTTTGGCGATCGTCTTGGGTTCCTGCTGGCGGGATTTTTCCACTGACCTCGCCATGCGCGGTGTTGAGTGGGCATCTTTTTGGCCGAAATTGGGGGAGAGATCACCAGCATCATTTAAAAAAAAAACGAGTATGTTTTTAGCCATTTTGCTCTTTTCTTATCTTTGTGTCATGTCGAGAACGGGTATTTTTCTGACAAAGTCAGCAAGGAATAGAAAATACATAAAATTCCTTTAAGCTAATCATTTAAGAAGACTCTTTTCTATTCGCCAATTTGCATTCACCTCTGTTCTAAAATTATGGAGCATACCATATGAATACAGTGAATTATGTCTGCCACCATATAGTTCCACCAAAGAACCGGTGAAAGGTTATTGCGGCTGAAAGGAGCAATGTAATAATTCTGCAACAATAGTTCTACAATAATTATTCTACAACATTAGATACAAATTTTATTTCTTATGATTTCATTTGATGAATCTACAGAAAAAGTAAGTTTATTTGCAAGGCTTGAAAATTCGTAAAATGTTATTTAAAATGACTTTATAAATAATTGCAGATTCTCAAAACTTTGGGGAGATTTATTATAGGATTGCTAACAACATAGAAATAAAAATTCATTGCGACAAAACGTTAAAAATCTATAAATAGTTCTTTAACTGTCCATGACTTTTTAAGGAATGCTAGACATTAACTGGTTAAAATATTGTCAGGTCGATGACTTATTTAATACACATCTGTCATTTAGTACTAACATATATTTAAGTAATAAAAGTATATAGTATATAAAGTTATTGATTTAGAAATTTATGAAAAATGAAATTTAAACATATAAGATATATCATTATATATCATTCATATATCATGATATATCATAATATATGAATGATATATCATATATCATGATATATCATTCAAATGCATTACTGATTTCCAATTCATTTCCATTCCAGTTTCTGTTCTGTTCATGCTGCTTACTGTTTACCTCAGTTCCCCTTGTCTTCTGTGGTTCATCGGATTCTGCCAGGCCACTCATTATTGCGCTACCCATCAGGATACAAGCAAATAGAATGGCCAATCAAATGCCAGCAGAAGATAAAGAGCCAGATGAAAGCGAAGAAGAACAGCAAAGAGAACAGAGGTTGATTCCAAGAGCTTATAATCCAAATACAGAAACCCATTACCGGCAGCAGCAAGAGGAATACCCAAACTCGAACTCTCAATCCGATTTCCTTACTTGGAACCCCGGCAATAAGTTCATGGTGCTTCAGATCAACGACTTCATTGGAGTCAAGCAAGAAGACAACAGCGAATCCGAGGAGAACGACAGAGTGGAAGAACCTGCACCGGTCAAACCGAGGAGTAACTGGGGTTACCAAGGAGCCTACGACTTTGAAGACTACAGAAGGACTCCGGGACAGAAAATGAAGGAAGAACCGAAAAGTTTAAGGCTTTCTACACCTTCCAAGAAAAGGAAAAAAAACTTCAAGAATGACAGTGCAGAAGACACCGAGAGTGATGTGTACGGTACAGATCCCGTGGTGCATTACCTTAGAAACAAAAACAAAAGGAATGAAACGCAGTTTGATTTTGGGGAGATCCCCGAGGACATAGAAGATGAATTTAACTTCAGACAGTGGTGGAGATATTAGATCGGAAAACATAATTTTGCTTTCCAATTCTTTTTCATCATTTATGAAAATATTCTCATAACTTCATTTTTTAGTTTAGTCACAGTTACTTTATTACTTTAAATTTTCCCATCCTCTAGAAGTCACTGTACATACAAATTTATGCAAGCACTTAATTAATACTAATAAAAAATTTAAACATGTTTTAAATTTGAATTTTATTTATGGTATTTCTTCTCATTTAAATCCATGCAATATTTCAAAAGGATTTTTTAACATTTCACTTTTTATTGAAAAATTTATTTAACTTAAGGGAAATATTTACTAAAATTTTATTTTCACTATTCATGAAATAGTTATATATTTTTTTAAAAAATAATTTATAAAAATACTATATAGAAATAATATTAATGATAAATTTTACGTAACATGTCAGTTGCTATATCTATAAAGGTAAGAAATGTTAATTCAAATCTACTTTGAATTGTAGATTTTGAATAGATATAACTGCGTATTGACGAAATGACATACAAAGAGTATATCTCGAGATATTTTAGTTAAAAAGTTTATGAACCTTGATTGTGATTTTTAAAACCTTGAATTATGCATCAAGACTATTAAGAAATATAAAGTAAAATTAAATTTATTAATTTTATAAATATATATAAAAAAAGTAAAAGCATAAATGGAAAGTATGTTTGTTCATTTTCACAGATAATTTGCAGAGATTTCATTTTTTTTAAATGTGTTTCCATAGACGTTTGCTGTCTATTTTTACTTTATTAATAAGATAATGAAAGTACTTCTTAAATTTAGTATTTATAGAATATATAAATGGATAGTGTAAAGTTAAAAACCAGATATTAAA
Organism: Pardosa pseudoannulata; assembly: GCA_032207245.1. NCBI lineage: Eukaryota > Metazoa > Arthropoda > Arachnida > Araneae > Lycosidae > Pardosa > Pardosa pseudoannulata. The sequence goes on along the minus strand of CM063505.1, from coordinate 63,859,636 downwards.
AAATAACCAGGTTACTCAAACGAATTATATATACTGCTTTTATAACATATAAGACCGTTATTATAACAGCGATTATAAAATATTGATACTTTTTTAAACTCTATAAAATAGTTAAGAGAATAGTTCAAAATTCTAATAAATTAAGAGACAAACGTCTATAAATCTGAATATAATATTTCTTCCTTAATAGGTGCTTTTTTAATCATATAGACAGTAGAGGAAACTTTGTGTGTGTGTGTTTTTATCAATTTTTCATATGTACATTATCGGCGTTTGAATTTTGTTTTAACTTACATGAATAATTTGGTTTATTTGATAACTAAAAGATAAAATTATTTTCTCAATTTCCGTGTAAAATATGCATTCACTTCTCAAAGTAAACAAAAAAATATAACGTCATACTCTTTTTAACAAATGAAGTTTTAAAGCTATTGATTTCAGCTTAAATAATATTACATAATTCATTATAAATTCTTTGAAATAATTAACTGAAATCAATGTAATATAAACTTTCTATTCAGTTGGTTTTATTCGAATCATAAAAGTAAAGCTTATTTGAATAGTGCCAAATTAGAAAAAATATGAAATTTAACTTATAATCACAATATATACCAAATAATATAATATATACCAAATCTTGAACCGTATTTGTCCTTAATATTAAAATTATCAATCCAAATTCTCAGGAATAAACTTTTAATAAATATTATTGTTTTTTTACATATTATATTGATATCCGATATTTATGAATTTATCGACAATAAATTTACACATCATTTAACTGTGATAAACGACGGAAAGCATATACAAATAATAGTAAGATATTCAATGCATACGTTTATTCCATATTCTCATCTCAACACAGATCTACATTTCAAACGACCAAGGGCGTAAGTGACTGTAAATTTCATATAATCTACAGTTTATTGATAAATGGAAATTAAAACAATAAAACATTAAAGATATTATGTTCATTGTTATTCGAGTAAAAAAATTAGGAAGGTATTACAAATATTTTCTGGTATTATATAATTTTAATTTGTTGGTATTTGTGTGTATTATTTCATTTCGTGATATGTATTTGTTTGTTATGTCATGTCATCTTTCCATAAGTATTATTGGACATCACTGAATGCACTGTTCTGGATATAAGTTAGATGTAATGCAATACTGAAACAGACGCATTTATTGCAATGTTATATGTGACACGGAAATTTGTGTACAGTTTGGTTTAATTTTCTTATAATAAATTTTATTATATTTGTGAGATTATGCAGAATGTAATTTTACAATAAATCTTCAACAATGAGATACATTTTCTTCCATTTTAACACTAAACATACCATATAACGGGTCAAATGATCCATAAGGTTTATCTAAAAAATGCGATGGTAAATGAATTAAAAATGCTTATTCTTTGTGTTTGCAATACATAAAAATTGACAATATACAATTTTGTTTAGTTACAATAATGTTTATTTGTCTATTTCCTTCCAATTTTCATATTTCATACATTTATAATCAGAAAAAATAAAGTCCGGTCATTTGACCGGCTATGGTAGAAATAGGTATGTATTAAGTGTTGGTATGTTTAGTGTTAACACAGGTCATGGGAACTTCATGAACAGAATTGTGTAATATTTCAATAGATGCTATATTACGCATTTTGCAAAGTCTTTTATTCATACTGAATTTTTAACACTGGAGAATTATAAATTTCGTGTCATACTTTTCCTGTTATTGCATGTAATTTCATTAATTTGTGAATTCCTTTTAAGTTTAAATTCCTATCAGGCTTTATTCTTGCTTGGTCTGATAGAAGCAATAAGGAAATCGCTCAAGTCCATAGAATAAACAAGGAGAAAGAAGCAAAATTAAGAAATAATGACAACATAAATTTTCAAGCTAAATGATATTAGAGATCTTTTAATATAAAGTAATGAAAACCACCTATTTCTACCATATTAATGAAATTATTTTAATTTAATCACAGCTCAGTGCATTAATTATAGACCGATATAATATTGTCACGTCGATGAAAGTACTAATTGCACACAATGAAGAGTCAAGTTAACAAATAATATCGTTTATTAAATTCGAAACTACCGAGCTCGCAGTCGAACAACAACTGCCACTCGCATCTCACAGGACATCTCACAGAAACTCTCTATTCTGACCTTCCTGGGCCAAGCCCTCTAGGTCAGAAGTACTGTAGTGCATGGTGATGAAAAATAACAGAAAATCACAACACGATAATGAGGACCAAGTTACTAGTTTCAAAATTACAGTTAAAAGTTAAAATATAAGAAGATTAGGTTCACGAGTTCGGTGACGGCGGAAACACTTTAATTACACTAAAAGCTTACACTAAAAATACACTAAAAGTTACAAGAGTTAAGTTAATGACAAGTATTAATTATTTTTCCATACTAAGAGAATTTAATAGTAAAGCATTAGAGCGAGAACATACTTTCAAGTACTTCTACGAGAGAGCGGATCCAGCTAAAGGCTAGGTCTAATTTGATTAGTTCATGAGAACCAATAGAATTTGAGCAGTGGTAGGAACAGCCCTCAAGAGGGTGACCGCCCAAAGTTCAAGTTTTTACTTTTATCAAGTGAGAGATTCAGTTCTAGGCATGGTGAACAAGCTTTTATAGGGTTACAGAATATTCTAGAATTATTATATTGGTACAGAAAATTTACATATGTTGGGAGTCTTCTTGACATAACAAAACGAACATAAAATGAAGGAAATAAATTTGTCCTGATTCACCTTTCAGTTCGCAACCCACGACTTTTACCAATCTGCCATGGAGCTCAGGGGTTTTTTTGATTGAAATGTGGCAAAATAATATAAATTATAAATGGATTCAAATGGCGTCATTAATGCTCGAGGGAAGTTGTGACTCCTCACTCCAGTTAAATATGTTTTACGTGTACACAACAGTTATGGAGGGATGCAGCATCATAACACCTGGTTAAAGTCTTAAGAGACCAAAATTACCGAAATATAGAAGCAAAACAAAAAAGAATAGAGCTATAGCTACACACAAAAAATAAAATCTAAACAACGCTAACATACTAAAAATACATACATACAGAAGCACAGCAACATCGTATATTTCAAACACACTATGCTTTATATAAGTTTACTAAGCCCTTAATGACATTCGATTATCATAAAAAAATCAATATAAACATGTAATTCTATTTAAATTGAAAAAACTCTGTAAAACACCAATAAAAATTTATTGGATAATAATTATGAAAAGCAAGCCATAGAAAGTTTTTTATGCATAATCCATTTTTAACGCTACTAAAAAGCCTACAGCATCTTATGTTATAATTAAAAAGTTTATTATTATATTGCTTTTAATTTTTGTAGTAAGAAACTATGTCATGATTAAATAAAAATTTAAAATCATTTCTTTTATTAAGTGTACTACATTCTATTAGACTACAATTAAAAAGGAAACTAGTATTAAGAAATCTCTACCTCCATCTTTGTTTTTTCTTCATTTTCGTTTAATTTTAGATTGGGAGGATATGACCAAAATTTACAAGGCTGTTGTCACTGTAACATATTACGATGTCGTCAACATAACGAAATTTCATCAACAAATGAAGTACCCTGTAGTAATTATGCAGGTTAGATGTCTGCTAAGGCTGATGAACATCCTCCACCCATTGATATTCCATGTATTTGTTTGTAAAAGTTCTTATTCTACCATAATGACATTAGCAGATATATTTTTATGCTTTACTGATTCTTTATACCACATAGTCTACCACAAGATTTCATTCTTTTATTTAAGGGTGATATTTTTCGAGAATTCAAGAATTTATTTGATAAAACGTATGAGGCTATTTACTTATCCAGTCCCGCTTTTCTCATTCTATTTACCCGTAATGTTTTCCTAAAGCCTTATAAAACCTTAAACATTCCAAACGAAAACATATTTTTCCCTATAAACTCCACATTGTACAGATTTTACACATCGCTTCCAACCTCTCTCTCATTTTTCTTGTTATTGTTTTTAAAATGTGCGCTGAACACTCTTTCATTCAAACCCTCTGAATAGTCACTGATTCGCGCTTTGTAAAATGTATAAAAAATGGTGTCCCGAAAATACATAACAAACCTCACAGCCTTAAATTCTATTCATGCTAATTATGCCTGAAATTTCGTACAGTGTCTGAAGCATTTTCTTTGATTATCTACAGAAATTTTTAATTATATAAAAATTATTGAAAAGTTTTTTCCCGTAACCACTAATGTCTTTTAACTAATGATATTCTTTTTTTCATTAAACATTTTTATGAATATCACAAGCAGCAGAAACTCTAAAGACAAATTTATTTAATCTGCTTTTTTTACTTAAAAGGGATAAAAAATTTGAAAAGGATGTTTTATATTTTAACAGTAATTAAGTATATTACATGGCAATACGAACTCCAAAGACAAATTTATGTAACCTGTTTTCTTTATTAAAAATGGATAAAAATATACAATTACAAAATCTATTAATTCAAATTCATTTCAAATTTACATGCATTTCAGGGATTTTTATTAAACATATTTTTAAGTAATATTTCAAAATTTTCATGTCTTGTTTACCTATACAAAATAAACAATCATAGTAAAATGTAAATAAATAAATATAATTTGAATTTTGTGACCGCAGATCATCTTACTTCCATATACAATCATGATTAAAATTCCATTCACTAGTCAAAAGAACTTTTTAATCTTTAGAAATAATAAAAAATTGAAATACGCATACATACAGTCATTAAAGGTCTAATTTAGAGGGTTTCAAACACTTTTAGACCATCGCCGTGTAACAAGAAAAAAATTCGAATGTCCCCTCTTTTATCAAATATCAAAATAGTGAATGTAAATAATTAATTAAATTAACTATTAAAATATTGTTTTGATAAATTACCTAAATTTTATTTGCCGATCTATCTATCATGAATAATGAAGAAGAAAATAATTCAAATGGACATCAAATACAGTAAAAAAAATTCTTTATTAATCATATTGCCTCAAATTTTTCATATTACTTAAAAATAAATATAAAACCAGTAAGAAATAAAACAGTTAATGAGATGGTTGAGGGTAAAGAACTTCAGACACGTTTTAATACCAGGTTCCAATTTCTTTGACATCACTCCTGAATCTCCATGCTCAATAATGTTCTATTTCTTAGACTGTCAACTAGCAAATGCACTGATCCGGGGACACGTGTGTACCCACAAACAAACCATGTTATTACACTAACCCGTACTAGTACGTGGCCCGCGCTCAAGTATGAATCGTTAGAAAGCGTACTAGTATGTGTGCCACATACAATGTGTTAACACATGATGATATGTGACAACGGGTGTTACGGGTCTTAAATTCTCTTAAAACAAAAAAAATGCATTGATGGCACAGAAAATTGTTCGTTAAATAATATATCTAAGGCTTTAGAAATTTAGTTTAAAAGGATAAATTAGCATTTAAAAGAATAGAAAGAGGAAAAGATTAACGAAATATGAACGAAATTCGATTTCATGTAAGGCATTTAGATGAAAGAACTTATACACTTAATATGCACACCGCCGAAGATAAACAAGAGAGTAATAAATCCAATTCTATTACGCTTAAGTTTTGTTGGAAAGTTTTTCAGTTTGTAACAAAAGAAATAAATTGCAGAAAAATGGTGACAAATTGAGGACGAATTTCATTACTACCACCTGTCAACAGAAAGAAATAATGCTAACTTTAAGGTTACCTTTTTTTAATCAAAACTGTTTGTACTATAAAAGAAAGCAACTCAATAGGTAATAAAAGTAATGAAATATATTTTTTAAAAATTAAAGCAAACGGAAAAGTTCTTTCGGAAATGATAACTCTTTAACTATAAAGTTGATTTATATTATAAAGATGATTATGAATTAAAAAATTTAACTAAACCTTGGTTAGTTTCCATAATTCAATGATATCAGTTTTAAAAAGTTAATATATATTTGCATAACGAATTTGGCAATGGAAAAATTTTGGATATTAAAGCGGTACTGATAATTTTAGGGTATGATTGGGCAATTTTATATGGTGCTAGGATCATATTCAAAGTGATTATATTCACCAGTTTTAAAAAGTTAATATATATTTGCATAACGTATTTGGCAATGGAAAAATTTTGGATATTAAAGCGGTACTGATAATTTTAGGGTATGATTGGGCAATTTTATATGGTGCTAGGATCATATTCAAAGTGATTATATTCTATTTTATGCCATCAAGCCTTACTGTATGAGCATGAGCGCACGAGTGTTAGGGAAATTGAGGTGAAAACTCAAAGCAATACATTATTATTCTTAAACTCTCAACAGAACGGTTAAAAATTATAAAGTACATAGTTAATAAAAAGTAAATCAGTCGAATGATATCATATCTACTATAATAAATGAAATATTTGTTTCAATTATAAATTTGATTGATTTTTCCCAGGCTTCATGAGACCCACTAGTCAACATTATTCTAGATTTATTTTAGAATATAGGTATAACTGCAACAACTTATTGACCTTTTCTGCATACCAAAATGCATTAGAAATCTTTCTGTTTCACCAGCCACCATAAACGTTTATCTTGTTCAGGATATAGGTATAATTACGGCCATTTTTTTAAATCTGTTCTGGAGATCAAAATACAATAGATATTTTTTTCTGTCCCATCGGCCACCATTAGCCCACACTTAATTTAGGATACAAATAAAGTTAAAGCAACTTGATCCTGTTATCCCTAAGCAAATAATCATTTTTGTATATTAAAAAGCATTAAAAATCTTTCTAATATAACTTCCTCTACCGTCAAATAAATAATACACATATATATTTACGAATGTAATAAATATATATTTACGAATTAATATTAATATTATCTTTGATGAAAATACTAGGATTCTTTGAAATACCCAAGTAAATTGCACTTAACAGCATAATGGGCAGCAATTTGTAAAAAGATATAATATACAACCAATTCTGGAAATGTAGACTGATACTTTGATAATGGTATTCTGATCATGCCACTTTTTCAATATAAAGAGAAGGTAAAATCAGTCAATAATAATTTTATCATTTGAATTATATATATATATATATATATATATATATATATATATATATATATATATATATATATATATATATATATATATATATATATATATACATACATACATATGTATATATATACATATATAAATATATATATACATACATATGTCTATATATATATGTATATATATATATATATATATATATATACATACATACATATGTATATATATACATATATATATATATATATATATATATACATATATATGTATATATATATATATATATATATATATATATATATATATATATATATATATATGTATATATATATATATATATATATATTATATATATATATATATATATATATATATATATATATATATGTATGTATATATATATATGTATATATATATATATATATATATATATATATATATATATATATATATATATATATATATATATATATATATATATATATATATATATATATATATATATATATATATATATATATATATATATATATATATTTATATACATTTTAAATTCTGCTTTTTACAATTTCAAATAACTTTTACATTTCTACAGCTCTTTATATTTCTTTTAATAAATTGCACGTGGAAAATTTTTTAAATTTTTAAAAATTCTTCAAAATAACTATTTGTAACGTTTTATGTAATATTTTCCCTTGAACTTATAGGATTTTTTTTCTCTTAATTTATTTTCACTATAGAAACTAAAATAAACAGTCCAAAATACACTTCTATCAAAATTAATTTGTTTCTAAATATGTTAATCAAATGAAATATTATTATATTTTACTACTTTTTAACTTAGTTTCGAATTTAAAAAGTTAAAAGAAGTAATTCAGTATAAAATAAAGCGAGCCAGTTAGTTTAATCTTTTTTCGAAAATTCTTATTTGCCCCTTCTCAATTTTAAATGAATCTACATTGCCAAAAAATCAGTATTTCATAGTTGTTTTTCAATTTAAACTGGTAATTTTTCCATGAATAGATGTAATAATACATTCATCCTAATGTAATATTTGATAGACAAATCAGATAATGTTTTTTAATAAATGTAACTGAATTGGTTAAAACTGCTTTTATGCATAGAATCAGCTTTATATGAAAATAAACGATAATATTATATGAACACTGGTATGATTTTTAAATTGAAAATTAATTAAACTAATGTATCAAGATTAATTTTCATATATCGTGTGTCTTTATAGAGTATCCAAATGTTTAAATTTTGTTAAGAAAACTGTGCATAGATGGCGACACTAACCATTTTCAACTGAAGCAAAATAGGACAAAATTTTAAGCCTTAACACTAGAATTACGGAAGGGGTCATTTTGACACCTAGCGAACTTTTATCTCTGACAGCTCTTCTATTTTTTTGTAAATATCTTAATCCTTTCTTGACTTTTCCTAAATCATTGTGATTTACGAAATAGTAAAGATTTCAAGAAAATCGTATTTTTATTTTAACCCTAACATATGATTATAGAAATACGCAGGCTATATACTGATGTTGAAGACAAGTGTAAACTTCATAATGACTCTTTCCCTATTTTATTAGCAGAACTGGAATCATTCATAGCGTTGTTGTACGTAAGGGGCATTAGCCGCCAAGGGCTTACCAATTCTCAGTTTGTGGTCCAAGACTTGAGGTCCAAAGTTTTTTCATGAAACTATGAGTAGAGATAGGTTTCCGGAAGTTATGAAATTTCTTCGTTTTGAAAATAAACTAACAAGGTCTTCACGTTTGCAGTGTGATAAATTTACACTAATATCCGAGGTATGGAATACTTTTATAGAAAACTGTAAGCTTTGCTACAAATCAAATGAAAATATTACGTTTGATGAACAGTTATTCCCTACAAAAACAAGATTTTTTGCAGTATATACCTAACAAGATCGATAAATTCGGAATAAAATTTTGGCTAGCAGTAGATGTTAGGAAAAAATACTTATTAAACGGGTTGCCATATTTAGGAAAAGATGAAATGAGACCAAGTGATCAAAGTTTAGGAGAGAACGTACTAAATCGTTTAATTGATCCTACATACCTGCAAAGTCTGTATAATTTTAAACACAAACTGTAGTTGTCATAGTTTAAGTTATTTTAAATTAATTTTCACAAATATATTATATCATATAGAGAAATATACAGATATCTTATCCAGGGATCAAAATCACACCCGCCGAAATTCTAGGTATATAAAGACCACCGCAATTCTAGTGTTAAAATATTTTTAAAATGAAATTTTAAATAAAAATAAATTGTTTTGGGATAACTTTGATAATAGAAATATTAAAAGATTTTAATTTTCTCAACATCTGATACTAAGCGTTTATTTTTTGTTTCATAGGTTTTTTGATTCAGAGGCGTAATTTGGCAGTTTTAACTGTAGGGGGCAAAAGTTTTCAATAATGAATATTCGATAAGCCTAATATGGTAATGTTTTAACCCTTTTTTAACTATTATTTTTATTATTGTTTATTTAGTTATAATGGCAAGATCTTAACAAACATGCAAAATCGTTGTAAATCACAAAACATGATGGTTCTTTTCGCTTATTCTTCTGAAAAATGTTCTCTTTCTTTAAGCTTGCAAACATATCTGTCGCCATCGAAGGGAGATAAGATCAAACGGTAAATACCTCTTAAATCAACTAAGTAAAAATAAAATTCAACGAAATAAAATTATATTAAGGTGGTTTTATCCAATTTAAACACAAATTATTTTTTCCAAAGATATAGACATAATTTATTTTCTTGAATGCATAATACTACATATTTATGTCAAATAATTTGCCTTTATCATCTTCATTTCTCTCATCTTCAATCAAACACACGTTATCATTAAAATGTAAGTATTGTTTTACTTTTCAAATGAGTTTAATTATCAGTGAGCCGTTCACAAATGCAACAATAATATTTAGATTTCAGTATATTTTGAAGTTCTTACATATTATAAAACTAATGATTAGGAGTATTTGAAATTACAACATGGATATTTTGGTGCACATTTGGGGTTTGGTTTGGTTTTGAAGTGCTACGGTCTACTGTTTTGCTCACCAGGACTAATGAGATCGGTAATTACTGCTTAAAGCTGATTTCTAACAGCTACGAACATCCATGCCATCAGCGGTATACGAACCCGCGAACTCCAGTACCGAAGAACAACACTCTACTGTCCGGTTGCAAATTTGGGAATACTTCGGTATTTAATGAATAACGATGCTCATTCGAATGACAGTAAAATTGTCCCATAATTCCGACATGGAAGCTTTCCATTGTCCTACATGGAAGATTTGACCATATTTGGGGAGGCCATAAATTTATTGTTTTGGGGTACCTTGGAGCACAATTTTAACCACATCTGGTGTATATAAAAAGGCAAAAATGGTTGTTTAAATCAGATCTAATGATATTCTTTCGAATGACACTAAAATTGTCCCAATATATCAAAGTGTGTGTATTTGTAGGGGGAGGGGGGGGTAATTTTATGATTTTGGACACATTTGAGGTTGATCTTAATGCATTTTCAGTGTTGGTTATACTTAAAAAATTGTCGATCGAATCTGATCTAACGACACTTATTCGAATGATATATCTATCGTTCATGTTTATATAATCATTTTAAAACATTCATAAAGTTATCCTTCCCACTTACAGTTTTTAAATCATTTCTTTTATCTGATCATTGATATGTAGATCAAATCTGATCAAATGAATGACGTACTTTGAAATGTTAGTTTACGTCATGAGGGGAGATAACTTTATTTGGGTATATTTTCAGTTATATTTAAACCTTAAATTGACATTAATGCCAAACCTTTCAAAGAAACTTTGTAGATAATTAAATTAATTTATCGACTCTGTTAAATTGTCATTTTTGTAAATGTAACTTTCAAAGTAGTCTCAAAATTCCTGAATTTTTTAATAAAATAAAATCAATTTTTAATTTTGGTAAAAGAATGTTTACTTTTTTATAACATGTATAACTTTTTTTATCACTGAATTCCCGCCAAAAGTATTATTTTCATACTCATTCTGACTTTATTATTATTTGATTTACAGCTCAATAAGTTATCTGTTAGATCCTGACTTGAAAGTACTTCTTCTAATTAATCTAAATTAGTTATGGTATTTCGAATTTTCATATCTGATTTGAATATCTGATTACTCTTTATGTTGTTCCGAAATTTCTATTAAAGCATTATTTATAACCTCTGACTCAAAATGTTGTATTATCTTTTCCTATATTTTCCTTAGTAAACTTCTAATTTTTGGCCTTTTTCTCTTTAATTTATTTAGTATAAAGGGTATAATTTAGGAGGAGCAGGGTGGGGGCAGATTATTTATATAGTCAACAGATGTACCTACAAACTTACACTTTTATGATATACAGTTTTAAGGAGCAACCCTCCCCCTATACACACACCTACAAATTAGAGACATATTTTGGAAAAAACACTAAAAACATTTTGAAATTTGAAAATTAAAAGATAAAACTTTCTTGTAATATAAGAAGGAAACTTGGGTGAAAACTTGGTCTCATTTATTTAAATGAGAACTTTCAACCCTTGTATATCCATACTTTCATGATGGGTTTTAATATACAACTATCCAAGGGACATGGCAAAATACTTAACATAGATTCACAATCACATAAGAAAATAAAACGAGACAAGGCCGTATACAGAAATTTTTTTCTGAAGGGGACCAGGGGAAAGACATTGTTATTTTTGAATAATACTTCAGTAAAACTACACGTTTTGTTGCATAAAAATGTTTAGTACAAAAATCCGCCTTCAGGTGGCTCTGTGACACAGGGTATTTGGTTTCATTAAGTTAAGTCGAGCATTAGAGTGAGTGAAAGAGGTAGAAACCAAGATGGAAAGCTTACATTAAACAAAATAGTCACATTTATCGAGAATTTTTTAAGAAAATCCCAAATGTTTTTAAAGAAACTTTTTCAAGGACCTAGCTTAAAAAACTAAGGGCTTCAAAGGCTCATTTTTTAAAGATCTCACTAAATCGAGTAGTTTTTAATGACTTTTTATACCCATTCGAATCTGTTCTTTTTCCCGAAAAATATAAATTTTGTGTGCATATATATATATATATATATATATATATATATATATATATATATATATATATATATATATATATATATATATGTGTGTGTGTGTGTGTGTGTGTGTGTGTGTGTAAACCAGCGAAATTTACCATCAAAGACAGGAAGATGCTCTACTAATGTGCGTAGTAGACTCCATGGATGCATTCCCGCACTCGGCTCATTTAGTGGCCCATCGTGTGGATGCAACTCGTGAACCGTCTTACAAGGTCACCATCAGGAAGTGGTGAGCAATTGGTCATAGTGTGGAGGCTACATTAAAGGCCCTTTCACGCTATGGTCCATTGCAAGCCATTACCACTGTGTAGAAGGGTCATGGCTTATCGAGGTACAAGATGTCTGACGACAAAATGGCCTTGGAAGAGGATGGATTCAAAAGCCGTATTTCTCCAAAAATCAAAGGCAGCCAAATGCTCTACTGAAGTGAGCAGTACGCTCTATCGCTCCTCTCATCGAGTGGCCCAATGTGTTTATGCAACTTCGTAAACCATCCTCCAAAGCCACCATAAGGGCCAGTACTGCAATGGTGAACAATTGGCTATAGTATGGAAGGAGCATAAGATTACATGACGTTTCTTTAATGGTTTGGTTAAAATATCAAGTTCAGTCTTACAAACGAGATTCTCTTTTCAAAGAAACAAAAGAAATCGATGAAAGACAAGGTTGGTTATCATTTTGCAAATGTATCGTTAATCAGTTTTATTCCTAATGGCAGAATCTCATGCTCGCCCCACCCCATGTTGTGTCCATTTATCTTCCTTATAGGCCATTTCCATCACTCCAGGTGTCCAGTTTCTGTTATGTCTTTCCAATACAGGTTTGTGTTGTAAATATATTACAATTTTTGCCCCTCTCACTTCTCGAACCCATGTAGCCATTCTTCGATCAGATACAAATCGTCGCTACAATTCAACTGCTCATTGATCAATGTCAAAATTCCTTCAACTGTCGTTTAACTGTCGTAATCGCGATTAATCTCTGTTTAAAAGTAGAATTAAATCTCACCATTGGTTGACTCCATGGGTAAATCGCGTTTAGCCGCTAAACCATTTTGGTGAGACCGGATTTTAGAGGAACAGGCTGAGGAAGTATCACTGCATATGAATAATTGAGAAAGAAGTCAATTTTTTTCTGCAGTTTTGCAAAGCTACTATTCGATTTTGCAAAAGAAAAAAAACAGGACCAAAACCTGAAAATACTGACCAAAATGACTTAGTCACGTGGTTAAGTCACATGGGCGATGTAACCGAAGCGTTAAAACTGTTTTTAGATATGGAACCTGAAGGATTTCTACTAGCGAATATTCGAGAATATTCACTAGGGTTCCACGAGAAGAATTACTAGCAAAAAATAGAATCTTAAACCGAAAGTGATAAAAATATCATTATGTATATATATACATATATATATATATATATATATATATATATATATATATATATATATATATATATATATATGGTTCGGAAATTAGTTGTAATGATAAATTCAGCATTAAGTTTAAAAGCAATCAAGTTTCGATTATTCCATTTTAAATTTTCAAGGCGAGTGGGATGAAAGAACTATGACAAGCTGTTTTAATTATTACAATTGTTATTCGGAATAGTACGAAAATAAAAATTTATAGGCATAACGGACCAGTACGTGCAGGTAAAAATTAAGAATTTTAGCTGTCAAATGCAATGAGATATGTATTTGCTGTACACATTTCTCTCTCTCTTTTTGGCAACAGCAAGGATTCAAATTTGCGATGTTAGCGCATGCTCGAGATAACTTTCTCATCTTGTGGTGTTTCAAACTTCAGTAGTCAAATGGTAGGTGCGCGTATTTTAGTCTTTACGCTTAGAATGTTAGTTTGAAATGTTGAGATTAAGAAGTAACAGATGAAAATTATTGAAAAAAGTTTCAACTTGACTTTTATATTTCACAAGTGGACTGAGTAACTATGGGTGAATATTTACTATAGCTTTAATTGTAACATAATTAGAGAGTTGTTCCTACGAAGAATGTATTTGTTAACTTACTGGACCTGAGAATTATCGTAATTTGTGAAGAAAAAAAAGTCCAAGATTATAAGACAGCTTGTAGAGTTAAATATATATACTTTTATAGAGGTATATTTCAGTGTTTGCACATGATTTTAAACGTTTTTTGTGAAAATAATTGGAAAACCAAACGTGATTTAAATTACTTTTGTGACCTAAAATTTTTGGAAGCATATTCAAAAACATAAGTTACATATCTAAATTAGAAATTTCATATCATTAAAATTTAATAATTTAAAATTTTCCAAAATTTGTTTAAAAAAATAAGATGCTTGTAAATTTATTGAAACTTAATAACACAGTTGAGTTTAATGGCTGTATATAATTAGCATTTATTTAATTGAATTCCGTTACTGGTATGGATGTTCGTAGCCGTTCGGATTCAGCTTTAAGCTTCAAGCACCGGCTCATTAGCCACCGTATAGCAAAAACCTTTTGTTTGGATTGAATTGGAGCTCTGTTTTATGTAATAGTACACCTAGAATCCATTTTTATGAATTTCAATTTAGTGAATATTCTCAATTTAAAAATACAACTTGCCCATTTATTTCATACATATCATTGGTAACATGACTGAGTTTGTTTTTTGCAGCTTTAGTATCGATGCTTAAATGCTTTTAAATTCGTATATTTGTAATTTGGTGATGAACCTAAAAGCATGTGGTTCCATGTGGTTTCTGACTCGAATTTTTGATTCTACTTAGTCTGTAACGCTTACTCAGTGCTGAAGCATCAATATAGCGTTTAAAATTGCTATGGACACATCAATTTTTCAGAACTTGTTCTTTTATTTAGATTGCGAAGATGCAGATTCGATTGAACCTCTTATTTCTGATGCAAATTTAGTACACACGGTCGTTAAAACACTCAATTAAATAATTTTCCTTTTGCTTATTTGAGATTAAAAGTGTTCTTTAGTCGGTATTATCTTAGCATTAATACGTTACAGATTTGTATAAAAGATATTTCTGATTTTCTGTTGGTATAACTGTTTGAAGTCCACGTAACTCTGGAAATATTTTTCTACTTGTAAAATTTCTTTTTTCACTACTTAAATCAATCTTTCTTTCCGTATCTTTATCGGTATTTTTGACATTCCACTTGCAAATGATGGTAGTGTAAACTTTTGAAAAAACGTTTTAAGTTCTTCATATTTTCAGTAGATACTTGCAGTACGGTAAAGCTGCAAGCAACATTGTTGGAAACATTACAGCAGAAGTTTTATTTAAAATTGTTCCGTTTCTGTAAACGATTTGTCTAGTATTTTCATGTAAGTTTTATTTAAAGATCTGTTGTTTTTCTGTTCCACTTATTACTTTGGTTTTCGAAACATGAGTTTCGAAACACAGGCTTTTCCTTAGTCTCACTATAAATGATAGTAATACTTGATAATAATAAATCTTCATTCTGTCACTGAACCAGGCTAGAAACAATTGTTCAAAATACTTGGTATAAACATAGGACCGTAGCCAGAAACTGTATTCCGGAGGGGGGGAAGCTACCAAAGAGGAAAGATATTATTTGTGAATATTTCAGTAAAACAAAATTAAGGTGTAAAAGCATGAAAAAGATTTGAAGACGAGAAAAGGCAAATATGCAAAGTATAGGGAGAACGTTAAATTTACGGCAAGCAAAACTTTATAGCCGAAGAGGGTTCTTTTCTTTTAAGAACATGTTCTTATACAGCTAGGTAATGGCACCTACACACGCATGGAACATTCTTTTGACAAAATAGTCTTCTAGAATTTCGGCCCCCAAACCCCCTCCTTGCCTACGGCGTTGGTATAATGTATTAAACATTTTAGAATCTTATGTTCAGTTTCGGTGAAGATATATTCCAGGTTTCATCAGCATCTCTTTTAGTGCCTTGTGGCACAAAGCTGTAAGTCTTGCTTTCCACTTTGCCCTGTTCGCTGCAGCCACTCTTTGCTTTCTGTCAACTAGATCATCCAGCTTTGTCTTCCTGTTCTAGGTTAATTTTGAACGTCCTCTATGTCCACTCAAGGGCATCTCTGTCCATTCTCAAGGCATGGACTATGTAATGCCATTTTGTTTTTATTTCCTCATCTATAGTTTCCATCTTGGTTTCTTTCAATAGCTTGTAATTCGTTATTGCATCATGCAAAACTGAGCCAGGTTAATTTTGAACGTCCTCTTCTACGATGTCCACTCAAGGGCATCTCTGTCCATCCTCAAGGCATGAACTATAAAACACCATTTTTTTTAATTTCCTCCTCTATACGATCATCTTGATTTCTTTCAATAGCTCGTCATTGGTTATTGTATCACGGCAAAAATCTTAATTATGATCTAAGACATTTAGCTTGTTAGCCTGGTTTCTTACCAACTTCCAGATTTATACAACAGATTTGACTTTATCAAGGATTTGTGCAGATTTAATTTTACTCTTAAAGTTAATATGGCAGGTTTAATGGGTTAAGAATAAGTTAGGGCAACATTGTAATTACGAAATACATTCTCTCTGGCAGACCGTGTCTTTGTTCCAAATTTGTTTCTAAATTTTTAAAATTCTAAATTGAGTTTCTCGATTCCGGCCGAGACACTTACCTATTTTAGTGGGGTTTAACAGTAAATTTATTTTTCTTCTGTCCTACATTTTTCTCTAAATTTCCTTCTACTCAGCCGAAAACGAGAAACAAGTATCCCAGATTAAGGTAAATTAATGCATTTTTTAAACTTCTGTCAAACCTGACATATTAATTCTTTTGAGAAAGCATGGAATACATATATAGCTCTGCTGAGTGATTCTTTAATGTATTACTTTTAAAATTTAAAGCTTTGTACACAGAATATGGGATCTTTTTTATTGCTATTCATTCGAATTTTGACAATAAGCTGTTAACTAATCGTTTTGACTTCTACGTTCCAATGTTTCTATGTTCTAATTGGATTCCTGCATTCCAATAATGTTGTACTATTAAGTACAACATTAGCTTTGAATTCCTTTTAAAGAAAGAACAATATTAAAATATGATTCCAAATAACGCTTCAGACACCAAAAAATATTAAAATATATTGAATATTTATTCTGTCAATTAAACATAGTTACGTAGATATCATACTATAGTCCGAACGATTAAGATGCTGATCTTTGGTAGCGGATTTCATGGGTTCGAATCAAACCATGACATGGATGTTCCTTGCCGTTCGGAATCTACTTCAAGCAGTAGGTCCTGGTCTCAGTACTCCTCGTGTTGCCAAAAAAGTAGACCGTAGCGCTCCAAACCATACTATAAAGCTATAGTTTTGAATGTTATTAAAGCATCAAAGTAATTTTGGGTTACCCGTCAACTTGGCGATAAAGCTCTGCGCATGTTTGTCTAACATTTTCTCCCGATATCCCAGTGTCTAAAAATTCTGTGTCTATATTTTAATTTATATTATATTTGTATCCAGATCTTGTGGAATAAGTTTCTTGTATATTAAATGAGCTTAATGCTTAAAAAAAAAATTAGATATAATGTACCATTAATGTTTCACTGTGGTTCATTTTTAATAAATTGGAGCCATTGACATTGTAAACTGTTTATCATATATCATGAATATAAATATAAAATTTCTAAGTGATTTTAGTTAATATATAATTCTATTACAATGGCGCACTCTACATTCATTAAAGGCGCCCAAACAGCAAGAGATACAAGGTTCAGATGGAATATCTTTGTATTTCAGTAAACATCGCCATTAATTTCACCAAATATGCCAATGGGCACCCTATTCAGTGTTACCTAATTTTGTATGATCTAAATCTACGAAAAATCTTGTCAAAAAGCTGAAATATTCCTCTGAGAAATAAAGTTATGTATTAAATATTTAACGTGACTGGATGAATGTAATTAAAACTATATCCTTGTTTAAA
The DNA here is from genome assembly GCA_032207245.1 of Pardosa pseudoannulata. NCBI lineage: Eukaryota > Metazoa > Arthropoda > Arachnida > Araneae > Lycosidae > Pardosa > Pardosa pseudoannulata. The sequence goes on along the minus strand of CM063505.1, from coordinate 63,841,436 downwards.
AGGACTAACTACTACGTATACAGAATATATTGTAGGCCGAACATTTTACCTGAACACTTGGAATAAAAATGCCATTTTAAACCAATCAGATAACTCGGTGTTTGTTGGTATTTTGTGTCCCCGTCTTTGAGGACTTAAAACCATCAGATAAAGATAAAATTGTATGCTGATTTTGGAAACTAAGTAGATATTTAAAGAATATCCGACCCGGAAGCAATCCTCTTTTGACATTGAATCTTCTTTTACTAATTCCACTTGGTTGACAGCAGCATCAAACTGAGTCCATGAACTGGTGAGGTTTTGAGAAACAGCAAAACTGGACCTATATTGGAGCATAACTGGCTGTTATCACAACCAATGTACATCAAAATATGTGCAGGAGTAGCATCTGGTGTGCCGCATTTGGCCTGGCAATAGTTGTCGGTTTGGATCTACTTTCTGCCTAGGTGCCCATTTCCAGGAGGAGTTGACATCTAATTTCCCCATTGTGCACCAAGTTCCAAGAGACATCCACTGAATCTTTAAACCTTGCAGTAGTTTTGAATTCCCAGAAGTCAAATGCACGGATGTCAACAAAGACATCTGAACTTCTTGAACAGAACATCGACACCATCAGTTTTGATAGAGCTTGCGCCAGACATCTTACTGTGAAAGTACTCTTAGGTCTCCTCTAAAGGTAAGTCATTTTACTGATAGTTTTGTTTTTAAAATAATCGTCCTGGGTCTGGATTATCAATATGTAAATACCTATATACTTTAAGTATCGCGATATCAATATTAAAATTCATCTCGGTTGATATATCGCCCGTCAGCAATACTGATTTTCCTGTGCGCGATATCGCGTACCTCCAAAAGACATTCTGAATATTTATTTCAATATAAATTATATATAAATGCCTGCATATTTTAATATTTGTTTATTACATTCGTTTTACGCATTTACCGCGTACTTGATTAAAACAGGAACTAGAAAATTTGTTCTTGAAGATAATTACGTCTGTCCACGTCTTCAGTGATATATCCCAATTTAACAATTAATTTTTTTTGCTTGTAAGTATTAAAATGAATTACTCTTGAAAAGTTTCTTTCATAAATTAATTTTTTTTTCAAATTGTAATCCTAAAAATTTTAATTCTTTAAAATAAAATTAAGTAATATATATTGATGTCTGTACGCTTCTACTTTAAAGTATTATCGCGCTATATCAATAGTAATTTGGGGGATATATCGCGATATTAAATTTTTGATATCATCCAGCTTAACACGTCCTCTTCTGTTTCTCACAGTACTAATTTGCTTCTGAATTCGCAAATAAAACAAAATTAGTAATATAGTATGCTTTGAAAGTTTCCCCTGATAAATTTTAAATGCTATTGGAAAAACGACTGGTAGTAGCTAACTCTAGTATTAATATTGAAATTCTTTGCAAACACTGAGCACTTGAAACTCGAAAAATAATTTCAGAATCTTGCATGATAACCGTTAAGACTACTACTTCCATAGTTAAAATTATTTTAGTTATAGATTTCTACAACACTGATATGTAAAATTGGAGAAATAGTATCGTCGTTTTTTTATCGAAATCTAAATGTTCTAATCCAAATTTCTTGCATTTAACTCAATGTCAATAAATTGACAACTCAAAACTTTAGACTTGGGAATAATAAAAACTAATTTTAATACGACAGGTTAAATTCTAGTGTTTCAACAAAACCTTTAGCAAATAATTTCGATTGTTGCCTGTTGATTTCCACTAACAAGAACGTTTTTCATATTGTATACATTTTACTTTCATTTTTTTTCTACTACCTGGTGACTAAATACTTTACTAGATATATTCAAATTTTAACTCCCCCACTTTAATTTTATTCCAAAATTGTAAGTATGCAATGTTTGGAATGAATTCTGAAACATTCGTCATGAAGTGTCTTGAATAAAGCAATATGCAATGATACAAAGTTGCATTTATAAGCAAATGCTAAACTAAATCCGTTTTAACGAAAATTAGCAACCCTACTGGCAACATTATAAATTTTAATCTTATTTTATAGGTAGACTTGGTAACAAACCATTACTTTTGTGAAGACAAGTATTGATGAATAACCTGTAGATATTCCGAATATATTCTATTGCAAGAATGTGATTAATTCAGCCTGAACCTCAATTGAAAAGCCCAGGCGTGGGTACCTTTGGATTTCTTCTGTAGATGGTCATACGTGGATATAAATTCAAATTGAAGCAGAAGGTAAGTCGCTACAATTTCTCGTTAACTCGCTGTATTTTCACGTTAAATATCTACAATTCAGAGACAATGGCTTTTCTGGGTTTAATGGAAACTTTTGTTGATTGTTATGTTACGATACTAAATTATAAAATTTGTTCGTAAACTCAACAATAAATGATAATTCCAAGTTCACATCTCGACTAGTTTTGCATGATTATTTCGGATAATGTCCGAATGGATAGGTCGCTGCTCTTAGTTAGCGGAATTCATTTTTGCTAACCCCGTTAATTCGTAGCCGTCCGAAATCGGTGTCGCGAGCTCGAGATTGATTCGTCTGTTCTAAGTTTTCCACGATTGGCAACGCAGACAGAAATTGAGTTGAGGCTGTCGTCGAAATCGAATACATATTTTTAGAAGAATAAAAGTTACTTCCTTTAGAATTGAAATTGACCACACATTCTGTTTTAAGTCTTCTAAATGTTTATATGTGTGTGCGCGTCAATATGTAAATATTCTTTAAACTCTGTCCCAAAGACTATTTCATCTAGAGAATAAAACATTCGGCTTTAAGCAGTAGGATTCAGTTTCACTAACCTTTGTGTACTAAAACTGAAATGGCACCCCAAACCAAATATGTAACTTTTTTCTGTGATATAAACTTTATTTCCTTTAAATTGACCTAATTAGTTTAATTTAAATTGAGAAATTAAAAGCAGTGTTTATATAATTACAAATTCGTTCAAAAAATATTAAATGTGTGCAATAAAAAGTACATGGTTAAGAAATTGGTAAATTTGTTCGTAGGTACGCTTTATTAAAAAAAATGATGCGGTAGCTAAAATTGCTCAATCGAATTTAAAGACCTCATCACATGTCATCGTGAAAGGGAACTGTTGACGAAATCCATTGCTTTTTCAGCATGTATATGTTGACATGTAGTTAGGCCTGTAGACGATAAGTTTAACGCGTTGCCAAGACTAATTTTATTACATTAAACTAATTATCTGGAATGTTAATGGTGTAAAGTTGTAATATACTGTAAGATTAAAACTTTAATTTTGGTATTATATAATTCTATTCTATTTCTAAGGTATCAATATAATAGAAATGTTTTCAATTCGTAATTGCAATTTAAGATTTTTTAGCCGTTTATGTAAAAGTAATTGGTTTTTTATTATCTTTTATAGAGACTAATATTTTTAATTGCGTAATCTTTGAATCGACATTGCAATCAATTCGGAGAACATTCTACAGATGTTATGGGAAAAGCACTCATCCAAGTCTATCATGGAATTGAAAATATTCTGAATATTTCATGCAGCAAATTAGCTGAACTTTATATATTTACTGATTTTGTGTTTGATCAACGATGTTATACGTGCTGATATTGGTCTGAATTGTATCTTTTTTATTGTGAAATTTTTATGTCCCGGGACTCGCAAAATTTGACAATTATTTGCTACTTTTCCCCCCTTTACTATGTGGGCGGGACTCATTTTCGTAATATGCTATTGTGTGTGGTCTCTTTATTTAATACTGACAATCATGTGGTATCACAATATACATAAATTTATCCATTACGACACATTCAAGACAAAATCACTAATACGTACATATTGAAACCCATTCCCTTTTGCTATATGTGGTGCGATGAAGATTTGGTGGTAATTTAAATTGTAGCATGGCCATGTTTATAATATAGTTATTTAGTTTAGTTATTACTATATAGATTAGTATTAGAATAGTGTAGTATAGACTCAGTAGATTGTAGATATGCAATCATTCCTAGAAACAAGTCCTTTTTACCTTACAAATAAGTGTTATGTAAAAATATTTCATAAGCATGTGAAGTCTGAGAAATACTCTGAAACACTGTATAAAAATAGGGGGAAAACATTCATTCAAATGTTTGAGATCTCAACACTTTAACAAGGTTCATTCTGCATGAATATTGTATATGGTACACTTTAACATGAGCGAATTAAAGATTCGCCTGGTAAAAAACTGGATCCAGTGAAAACATTTGTATTACTGCACGACTCAAGTTTGTTTATACAATATTTCATATACTGCGTCATATATATCATGATGATTTTAGCAATTATTTTAAACACAAAACTGACAGAATTTGATACAAAACATCCAAGATTTAAATATTTTGTAAACCGAATTTGGTGTCCTCTCAGTATAAACTAAACGCTTTTATTACACAAAATACAATGGGAAAGTAGTTCGAAATTTTATTTTTATAACGTGCCTACTCTTGATAATTGTTTTATTGATTAAAAAATAGCAGAATATGAACATATTCTCAAAACTACTTATGTGTATAATATTTTTATATGTATATAAAATTATGCGTCCACTTGTATACAAATGTAGAGAATAAAGAATTTAAAAATTTAATGCCATTATTTGCTCAAATAATGTTTGTACATTACTTAGTTGAACATGACGCTTCACAATCAATCTTCCACTATAGGTTTTTTTGCAAAGATATTTAATGCTTCAAGCCAATAGTAATATTAATGGCACCGAGGACTAAAAATATAAACCCAAAATTGAGAACAATTAATTCTAACCGTTAAAAAAGCCACCATGAGACTTTTGCGAAAATGTTAAGAATATAACTACAGCAAATGGCCGCAATCTCTCATGTGCTATGGATTTTGATAAACGGGGTTTGATGTTAGCAAATGAAATTTTATTATAGTTCATTATTAAAAGACACCGGGCTTGGAATGTGGAGGGGCTGAAAACAAAATGCGATGAGAGTCTGAAAAATAAAGCGTTGAATGTAAAAGTCCTATGCATGATTTATTGATCAATATAATCTTTGATTTGTTTAAAATAAGAAAGGTGGACGGAGTGAATCAGAGGAAACAATTTTTTCGTATGGATAACACGTCTGTATTTAAAAGAAAATTCATTCGGTTTTGCAATTAACCTTGTGTAATACCTACGTTCAATCTGAAACAAGCATTGATTTGACCTCTTTTAACACCAATTTAATTCAAATGTTTTAGCAGCTTTAACGAGCAGTTTAGGCTTCGTGTCATAGACAAGTGCATACTAAAAAAAATGTGTGCGCTTTTTGATTTACTGCAATCTAGTAAATAAATTCAATTGCTTTACTAAAATCGATATAGTATATAAATTTATGCAAGTACGCAAGGTGGCATGAGTTCAGGGAAAGAAACAAATGCAAAATAAAAATGGGAATCCACCTCACACACAAACACTTACTACAAAGCTGAAAAACAATTAGCATTATAATTGTTTCTAAAAGACATTTCACCTATATTTTCTTGATTATTCAATATTAATAAGCAAAGGTAAATTCTTATTCTAATCTCTCTACGTTTTTGTTCCAAAGTCAACAAGCATAGCAACCAGTATGCTGTGTTTTTGCTTGTGC
>CM063505.1:63805794-63825794 GCA_032207245.1 Pardosa pseudoannulata | reverse complement strand
ATTATATCTCTGATAGTTAAAATATTTCAAACTATCTAGTTAAATACCTACTTATTAATCTTAGGCTATTTACTTTAGGCAATTGTGAGTAGAAACTAATCTTAATATGTTTATAATAATTGGGTTACTTTATCAATCAACTTTTCCATTAAAGTAAAATAGAAGTGAAGAAAAGATAAAAATAAATAAAAGCAGTACGAATTTTTGAATAAAATATTAAAATACATACATATATTATCAGTAGCTACTCATTGCTAGAATGTAGAGCTGAATGAGTAACTATATTTTGTTAAAGCGATAAAATAATTATCTGAAAGCCTTTTAACAAAGTTTAGCAACTTAAATATGCACGATCTTAAAATTTAAGTACTAACTTACTCTGTCTTTTAAAGTTTCACTTGAAATAAGATTTAATTATTTTCCTTTAGCTCCATTACTTTCATAAGTGTTTTTAACACTTGTAAAAGCAAAGGTGGATCCATGTCCAGCAGTTGGTCCATCTCCTTTACCGCTGCCAATACTACCACTATATTTGACTCCAAGTCCATCACCACCTGCTCCTCCTTTACTACTGCCAGAAATGCCACCATAGGTGCCTCCACCGCCGGATCCTCCTTTACCGCTGCCAGAAATGCCACCATAGGCACGTCTACCTCCGGATCCTCCTTTACTGCTGCCAGAAATGCCACCATAGGCAAGTCCACCTCCGTATCCTCCTTTACCAATGCCAGAATTGCCACCATAGGCAAATCCACCACTTCCTACACCTCCTTTACTATTGCCAGAATTACCACCATAGACGCCTCTATGTCCACCATCTCCTCCAGCAAATTCATCAAGTCCTCCTGCAACACCGATTCCCTTGAGTTCCAACTTGATGAGTGTAAGGCCACCTCCATTTCCATTGCCTGTTAAATTTGTCAGACACAAAAAGTTGAATTAGATAACATGCATAGTATTACTATCCATGTATAATTCATGTTATAATTCTTAAAATAGGAAATCTAACTTTCCGTAAGGGAGCCATTGATTCTCAATTGCGCAAAATGACTGAAGATTCAACAAATATATCTCACTGAATTGTTAAATGTAACTAAGACTGATATGCAAAAACAGTTTCATTCTGTTCTGCATCTTGAAATGAGTATAATTATTACTAAATATTAAACAAAATTATTGTGAATGAAAATTATAAAGGATTTTTAAAACAATTATTTTTTCTTTTAAGGAAACTTGAAACAGACCAGGTAAAATTCTTACATTTCATTCTTTCTGAAATCTAAAAGGCATTTATTTTATAGTACAAATATATAATTGTAATATATATGTATATATTATAATATAAATGTATGTATATTATATATGTATGTATAATATATATGTATGTATATATGTATGTATAATATATATGTATGTATATATGTATGTATAATATATATGTATGTATATGTATAATATATATGTAAATATATATGTATTTTATATAACATAAATTGTTAAAAATCAATCAATTTTAAAAAAGCAAAACTGTATTAGTTCTGCATTTAAAAGAAGTGTTAGTATCAATTCTAAACTAGAAAAATTACTTTTTTCATTATTATTTTAGTTTTCTTTTAATATTTTCCCACGAATGCTTACTATAACTCCTAAGTCTTACAATGAATATTAAAACGTATTCTATAAATGACTGTATTATGCGTAAAAAAGATACGCATAGAACATTTTTAATGATTCTTCTTTTAAATAGTTATTAATTAATATTTTTTAATAATCAATAATTTGTCTCTCAATTTTAACTGTATTACTATTAATGACATCTTAAATTTTTAAGCAGATTCGTTGAAAACATATTGCATTAGTTTTAAAATCCCGTCATCACATTAAAAAAATTATGAACTAAATCATTTTTGGCAATTGTCAACTTAAAGTTATGAAAATTGTGCTCGTGTATATTTTAGTATTTAAAAGTTAATTGGTTTGGTTTGGAGCGCTACGGTCTACGGTTTTGCACACGAGGGCAAAAGTTAATTGTATTTCTTTTACAAATTTGACTACATTTAGGAAAAACCGATGCTATATGTAAGCATAAACAGTAAAAATTATCCGATTTCGTATTGCAATTTTGTGGTCTGTGTAAAAGCCGAGCATTTTACCACTAAGCTTCCTATAAATATGTAACTTTTTATGTTATAAGTCCATGTTTGACAAAATATTAATTAACGATAGTAGTCGATATAGTCTAAAAATGAACGTTTCATCTGTAAACAGTTCCCAAAACACTTTCAAAATTTTCCTCATTTTATCAATATAAATTTACTTAGTTTATAAAATTACATTTATAAATACTTTGAAAGTGGTATGTACATTTTCTGCAAAGAGATAATAATTTGTTTAAAAATTATGTTATATGTTTTTACCTAAGACTTTAAAAACGATCCCATTAAACATATAAACTTAAAACAATTTAATATTTAACGCCATTAACTTATATCAATAATTTTCGAACCCTCCATATATATCTTAAAATAGCTCAATATAATAGAGAATTGATTAATACTACTTTGATGAAATGTCTTATAAAGGCAAATAAAGAGTGTACCAGTAGTAGAAAAGAAAATATATTTTTAGGTAATAATAAGAGAAGATTGGTAGGAAATTTGAGAACTAAAACTGAGCACATTTTACAAATTAACAATACATTTTAAAAAGTGAATTTTTAAATTAATTATTTAATGTTTTATTTATTGTGATTGATTTAGTTATACTTTAATGCATATGTACACTAAATTTCATATTTAATAACTTCGTAGTTAATAGTTTACGAAATCGCTTTTCAAGGTTCATCCTCTCTTTAAAAGTTGTTAAATTATTCATCAGAGAAATATATGACAGGTTAAAAATATTGTGCAGTAGCTTTCATTTAAAAAATTGGGAAATATCCTTTTGAGATAAATTATGAGGTAATATTTATATCGTATGTTCCACCTGATTGTTCATTCATGAATGGTTTTCAGGAGCCCTCACATCAAAATATTTTTAAAAGATAAATAAAGCTAATACCATTTTTAATCATCAATTTATTCGATAACAATTTTGTATCGCTTCTGTTTCCTAATTCACCAAAATTAAGAAACAAAATAATGTTAGAAATAATACAAAAATAATTAAAACAATACCTTAGTGAACTTTATGAGCTTAATAATTTATTGTGACTTTCAGTATAATAAAGCCTTTTGTCATTCACCAGTGAGGATATAATTGTTCCACTGCATATCAAAGACAACGCTGTGGTGGTAAAAAGATCTTGTGAATGATATCGTAATCATTTCTATAAGCCTTAAACTTAGTTTCAAAATCAATCTGTTCTATCTAGAATTTAAGTGGGTTTACTGCAAAGATGTTCTATTTATCAAAGAAGTGTAGCAATCTTAACATTCTGATGAATAATATTCATTACATCAATTATTCAAAACAGATATGTTCTAATTTGAACAAGTTTAATGACAATGTAATAAAGAGGAAATGAAAGGCGGAATTTTAAGATATTAAAAACCTATGTTAAAAATAACATAGATGACTCTATTTTCCCTTATTCATATAAAATAGGAAATTGTATATATATAGGTATGTGTGTATGTATGCATGCATGCATGTTCGTGTGTGTGAGTAACTTTCCAGGCAGATAATGCATTTAAAAGAACTGACTTACCTAATTCAATTGGACCGGCTTTAAATCCTCCATTTCCACTAGATAATGCGTTGTAGCCACCATTTCCAAATCCTCCTTTCCCAGTGCCACTTCCAATTCCTCCTGAAAAAGCATCTACTCCACCATAATTTCCAGTACCATGTCCTCCTGAAACGGCAGCTCCTGCATTATAGCCTCCATAATCAAATCCTCCTTTCCCTCCAGCATTTTCAAACAATCCTCCAAATCCTGATTTTCCGCTAGCTCCAACACTGTAGCCTCCAGAACCTAGTCCTTCCTTCCCTCCATCAAATAATCTTCCGTATCCTGATTTGTCACCAGCTCCTTCACCATAACCTCCAGAACCAAACTCCCCTTTCCCTCCTGCATTTCCAAACAATCCTCCAAACCCTGATTTGCCAACAGCTCCACCACCGTGGCCTCCAGAGCTAAATCCTCCTTTCCCTCCTCCATTTCCAAAATTTCCTCCAAATCCTGATTTGACAACAGATTCATCATTGTAGACTCCAGAACCAAATCCTCCTTTACCTCCTGGAATTCCCGATGATCCTCCAAATCCCGATTTGCCACTAGCTCCATTACTGTAGAATCCAGAACCAAACCCTCCTTTTCCACCCGCATTTCCGGACAGTGCTCCAAAAGCTGATTTACCACCAGATCCATCATTGTAGACTCCAGAACCAAATCCTCCTTTACCTCCTGCATTTCCAGATAATCCTACAAATCCGGATTTACCACCAGCTCCATTATTGTAGACTCCAGAACCAAATCCTCCTTTTCCTGCTGTAATTCCAGACAATTCAACGAATCCTAATTTACCGCCTGTTCCATCACTGTAGCTACCCAACCCAAACACTCCTTTACCTCCTGCATTTTCAGACAATCCTTCAAATCCTGTTTTACCACCAGCTACATTACCGTAACCTCCACCAATGAAACCACCCTTTCCACCACCATTTCCAAATGATCCTTTTAATCCAGGAGCTTCGTTGTAGCCCCCACCACTATAACTACCTCCCTTTCCACCGCTGCCATAACCACCGCCATATTCACTGCCACCATATCCACCGCCACCAAAACCACCTACGTTTATATTGCCAACTCCTGAATTTTTTGAAATAATAGGAAGTGCAATCAATACAGTTTTTATACCTCCGTCACCTTCGTTGTGCTCATCGGAAAACCCGCCTGCTTTGCCGCCATCAAAACCTAGAGCATTTACGTATCCTGCATAATATCCTTCGAATACAGAGATAAACACACAACAAAACGTGATGAAATATATACAATTCTGTAAAGAAAAACAATAGAATCAGAAATTTCACGACTGCAATGTGAGTATATGCAAATAAACATTAAAAAATATATAAAAAGGAAAATATGGCCTCGGACAGACGCAATCATTAAGCAAACGTCATGAATCTGAAGCATTGATCTATATCATTAGAAAATATATTACCATTTCAAGGTTATTTTTTTAACGTTTAAAGTAAGGAAAACAAAAAAAATTGTAATTTACAATACATCTTAAAGCATATTCAGAAAAGAAAAAGCCGTTTAAACAGTCTATTTAACTAAAATTTACATTTAAAAATTGCTTTAAAAACTTTTTCAGGTCCTTATAACGTTTTCAATAATTATTTCGATTGTTCGAAGCCTTTCATTTTCGGCTTTAAGTCCTGTCTCATTAGCCCTCGTGTATCAAAACAGTAGCGTTCATAATCAACCAAATTAATTAAGAATGCGTGATTTCTAGTGTGATAGCGAAAAGTTTTTAACCAATTTAACCTGAGCCCAAATAAATCAATTAAAGCGTATTCACTGTTACATAAAATTTCACTCTTAGGTTATTGGGAATACACTGAATACGTTGCTTTTTTAACACATGCAGGAGGACATGCGATAAGGAAATAAACGAGCCTTTTCCTTTTTTAATCTATATTATTTTCCAAGATTATATGTCTAATTTTAGATTTCCAGTATTAATTTAGTTTGTCAACAAATCTAATACAAAAGAACTGTTCCACTTTTGTGGCTTTAAGAGGTTTCTCCCTTTTCTACTGGGGCAGCAGTATTGCGTATTTCACAGAAATAAGACAGAAGGGGGAAAACGATTTACAATACAACTTTTAAGGAGGTGCTTTACCTTGCGTCTTCTTACTAATAACACAGATCAACAATAGGTATTTAAGTTGAACAAGTTATGTTTCAGACCTGAGTTCAATGTACTAATAAAAATTTTAGAAGTGCAATCAACTTTCGATTTCTAGATTTCGCTTATTTCAAATTCCTGCTTATCTCGATTCTTTCCTAATTTGCGTCAATGCGATTCAAAGGAATTTTGTGTTTCTAACTCGAAATCCACTCTGCTTACATCGATGCTTTATAGAGACTTTTAGTTTAGTAATTTTTTTTCTTCTGGTCTGGTCTTGTTTAGCTGAGTGATTCAGAAAGAGCATTGCTTTTGTAAATACTTAATCACTGCCAACGTGCGAGGAATAAAAGATGGGGATTTGGGGGGAAGAGAGCGGACTGGATATGACTATTTACAAGACCATCTCTACAGAAATGAAGTGGTGATCCACCGGACTGTGTTTGTGTGACTATAGTCATCCAATGACTTTTGAACATTTAAATAATTGTGTTGTACTTTCTCAATATGATGACATTGTTAAAAAGGTATTGGAGAACCCGTGAACTAATGGCCTAGGCACTAATTGATTGGCATTTGTAAAATAAAATATTTAATCATTGCTTCAGAAAATTTGAATGTTTTTTATCATGTGATAACTCTCCAAGTTCAATGAATACTTGAACGACGAATTTAGTCATGTTCTAAAGCTGATTCAAATGAAATCAGTGGAACTTTCTGAGTACTGACTGGCTATGACTGTTTGCAAGACCATCTGTACAGAAATGAAGTGGTGGATTCACCGGACAGTATTTTGTATGACTAGTCATACAATGACTTTTGAACATTTAAATAATTGTGTTGCACTCAGTACGATGACATTGTTAAAAAATATTGGAGAACCCGCGAACTAATGGCCTAGGCACTAATTGATTGGCATTTGTAAAATAAAATATTTAATCATTGCTTTAGAAAATTTGAATGTTTTTCATCATGTGCTAACTCGATAACTTCAATGAATACTTGAACGGTGTATTTAGTCATGTACTAAATCTGATTCAAATGAAATCAGTGAAACTTTCTGAGTACGTAGATATAGACTCAGAACTCGACATGTATTCAAAAGTTATTTAATTCCTGAGTCTCAAGTGAAACATTTTGTAGCTAAGATATTATCCCAGAAATAATGTCTCAAGAAGGCTTGGCTGAGATATAAGACTCACAGTTTCCTGTAGATATTAATACACCATCCAATTCAGACATTGCTGTGTCAGTTATTAACCATTTAATTGAAAGCCCGGAAAAAGTAGTGAAAGGTATTTTAATTCTATCCAAAACTTAAAATTTTCATTCAAAATGTTAACTTGAAACCAGAAGTAAATATAAAAAATTACTTAGCATTTCAGTCCTAAAACGAAGTTTTGTAATTAATTCATACATTTATTAGGACTAAAATGAATTTCTTTTCTATCTACACTAATTTAATGGTACATATATTTATTATTGATCAAATTTCTCAGTATAAAATAAGCTATTACTAATAAATGTGTTTTATCGAAATTTTGACCTTTCGTTATCTCAAATATTTTTCTAGGTCCTAATAATTATAAGATTGCGAAAGTTCAATGTAAAAAGAAATAGTTCCAAATTTGAAGAATTAAAAATAAGAATGAAAGCAGTAAAATCCCTAACCACTAACAATTTATAAAATGTAACAGATTAATATAAAAACAAATAATTATCTAATAATAATCAAAGTTTAGTAATATATTGCGGAATGATTTCATTACATACAAGTTACTTTCTAGAAAGAATTGAATGATCTGTTATATTTATCTCGCCAGTTAAATTCTTTGCACAACAAAATAAAATCACAACGGCAACATCTATATAAGTGCATAGACAAGCTTTCTTTCTTTTATAAATTATACATAAATGTATATCGAGGTATTATTTTCTAAATTCAATCTCTTTAATTAAAAATATATATTACTAAAACGTATGAAATCATAGTGGTTTTAAACTCTGAGCTGGAAAGAACACCGTCATAAAAGAAAAATGTTACGACAGCAAAATATGTCAGTTGTTTAACAAAGATAAGTTTAGGAAATAACCCAAAATGCTATAATGTTTGTGCAAACACATCAGGAAATGTTTCTAGAATTCTCTCTTTAGAATATTAATTTAAAAACGAATGGGAAAATAGTAGTTCTTTTCATCGCATAAAAGTAAATGCGATAGAATAAAAAAGATAAACATGAAAGTAAAACCCAATTTAAGGAAATGATTTCGATGAATAAATGGCGGCGACCTAAAGAAGGTGGTTGTTATATTAAACATTCACGGTGTTTTGTCAGCTCTCGTTGTTCTCTAACTGAAGGAGGAAAGTCCAGCGAATATCGGGTATTATAACGCCCAAGAGTGAGTCAAATAAAGAAACAAAAACGAATGAAGTACTCTATTGCATGTTCGAAACAGGTTAAATGGCTGTCAAAGGAAATTGAACTGAGTTTACATCCTGTTACATTGTTGATTTTAAAAGATGAGTATGACTAACATATCTTTCAAAGAATTGTAAATTTTTGTTTGTTAGAATACCTCCAACATTGGGGTTATATTTAAATTTCGATGATGCTCAAATCACCTCAATTTGACATTTTGGCATCTAACTAACAGGAAATCAAATTATATCTCTTTTATTGACATCTTACTAAATGTACACAAGATACCTATGTTCTATTAAAATTACTTGTATTTAAAACATTTATTTCATGATTTTCCTAAGAGATGGTTGCTATATTCGTGTTAAAATACATTGGAAACTTAGTTATACAAAGCCCACGGATAAGAAATAATTGTTCGTATAAATGATTAATTCGTATATGTAAATACAAACATATATGAACATATCGTTTCTGTCTATGAAAACATGAAAACATTACTGAACAGTTTTTCTTGTTTTTAATAAATAAACCCAGTTTAAAGTTAAAAATGATAGTTATATTAATATCTGTGAACTATAACAACAAAGATGTACTCTGTTAACATTAAACACGGTTTGGTTTGGTTTTTAGCGCTACGGTCTACTTTTTGCAATACGAGGGCTAATGAGACTGGGACCTACAGCTTAAAGCCGATTCCGAACGGCTGCGAACATCCATGCTACGATGGGATTCAAACCTACGAACTCCGGTAACGAAATCCAGTACCCTAACCAATCGGCCATCGTTCGCCCATTACATATAGATAATTTCTGTGTTCGTTAACAACATACATAAATACATACAATGAACACATTTTATAAATTTTTTATAAACTAAAATAATATTAAATGTGAAGATAAATGGAAAAGCTAGATGAAAAACTGTCCCTACTTTTCGAAGAATATTACAAAGAAATATTTTGTTAGAATAAGGTTAGTTATTTTATTGGAATTTAGCGGCACTAAATCCTCTTAACATAAATTTAGCCAAATCAGACGAAAAAAATAAATAATCAATATAACTAAACAAATTTTGAAACAACAGTTTTGTAAAACCAATTTTGAGGATAATGTTAAAAGGAAAGATACCTAAAACAGATAGGAAAAACAAATTAACAGAAATAAATATGCAGAAAATTGTCGAAAACAAAAAAAATCAACACGATAATCAGGAAAGTTTGATTAAAAATTACAAATTTAAAATTTAAAACAGAAAATGAAGAATTGAAAATCGTACAATACAAAAATGCAAATTGGGAATTTAAAGATTCAAAAGTATTAAAAGTATTAAATATCCAAAGAAATCCAAAATCAATTGATTTGAAATTGAAATAAATAAAAATATAAAAATTAAGAAATAGTTAAAAGAATTAAAAAATGAAGAATTAAAAGAATAAAAATTAAATATTATAAAATTGAACTGGAAAAATCAAAGAACAACAAATTCAAATCCGATTTTGAGACCCAACCCAGTACGGCGAAGACAAATGAATAAGCCTGGATGTTTTCCCGATACTAGAATTTAGATTAGGCGACGAATTTCCAAAGAATTTTGAGTACAAAAATTTAAAACAAAAACAAGAAGTTAAAATGTATAAGGTGTCTTACAATATACGCACTGTAGAGGTACCTCACCAACAAGAGATGTGCATGGATGAGTCTGTTAGAATAAGGAAAAATAACATAGAGAATATCTGAATAAAATTTACGTTTAAAAATTTACCTAGAAGATCAAGCATTTCCTCGTATAAGCAATATATTTCTTTTAACTAATATTCGTTTAAGCGAATAATTTATTACATAATGCTAGTTTGCCGAAAAAGGGGAAATACTTCGAATAACTGAATATTTCGTGTAAGTGGGTTTCGTATAAATGGGAGATTCTATTATACTTGTTATATCTGGTATCTTATGTTATATATGGTATCTTTATTAACTTACTAAGATACAGTTACTGATAAAATGAAAACAGAAGTACACAGTTACACACATAGTTATAAACAACAATATTCATTCAAGATGGAATCATCTTTCATAACAAATTCCGACATAAGGTTCGATTCCAAATACAGCTACTTCTGTTTCCTCTGATCTTTTAACATTATAAACAATTTTAATATTCGGAATTAATTTACACACGCTTGGAAATTTAGATAGGGGATCGAAAATTCCTTAGTATAAGTTAATATTTTGTATAACTTAATATTTGTAAAAGTAAATAATTAATTACATAGACCTTTAAGAGAGTTTTATCAGAGAATGAGATGTATTTCGTGTAACTGAAATTTCATGTAAAAGAATGTTTACACAGTACTCGTACCAGATGAATTTCTCTTCCACGTAAGATTCCAGCATACGTTCTTGTCCAACACAAGTTACTTCTGTTAATTTTGATTTTTAACATTATGTGCAATTTTCATATTATTTTAAAATACTGACTTCAATAATTTAGATAAGGTTTGATGTAGTTTTTATATTAAAATTTTATATTACAATTTTATCTTAAATGTCTAATTATTATATTTACGATTTAGGAATATTTAACAATGTCCCGTAAAATCCAAACTGTTTAAGGAAATCAAATAGAATTTGATGTAAGGTTTTTATAAGGATACACACACACATACACACACACACACATATATATATATATATATATATATATATATATATATGTGTGTGTGTGTGTGTGTGTGTGTGTGTGTGTGGATGGATATTTTTTCAACTACTTGAGAACAAAATTTGAACCCGGAAGCATTAGCACTGAATGAAAAACTTAATCAACAACAGATCATAATAATCCTTATTTTTAATTTTATATCACTTAGGCAAATATTTTGTATTATATTATGAAATTTTAATTAATACTCTAATTATAAACATGAAATGTCATTTAGATATTTGTATTAAATTAAACAGATACACAATTTTATTTCCTAGATCTCAGGCTTTTTTAATGAAATAGTTATTTGAAGCAATCGTTTAATTTTTTCTTA
The DNA here is from genome assembly GCA_032207245.1 of Pardosa pseudoannulata. Lineage (NCBI taxonomy): Eukaryota > Metazoa > Arthropoda > Arachnida > Araneae > Lycosidae > Pardosa > Pardosa pseudoannulata. The sequence goes on along the minus strand of CM063505.1, from coordinate 63,814,476 downwards.
CAATAATATTTGCTGTCATTTTTTTCCCATTCCCTTATATTATTTTTCATTATACTTCTATAAAACTTTAAACTGGGTTACTAACTAAAGGTAAAGGAAAGTTTATCTGATTCTACTAAAATAGTCTTTAATAGATTTAATAATAATTTGTTTATATTTTATATTTATATATATATATATATATATATATTATATTTATATATATATATTAATATTTTTAATACAATTTATATCTACATATATATATATATTATATTATAATATTTTACATATATTTTATATTTATATACTTTTTTTACATATAATATTATTTAATAATCGTTTAATATATATTATATTTATATACATATATACAATATATTTATATATATATTTATATTTATATATATTTTATATATATAATATAATATATATTTTATATATATATAAAAAAAAAATATATTTATATATTTACTATATATATAATTTATATAATATTATATAATCTACATTTTTTATTATTTATATATATATATATTTATATATATATATATATATATATATATTATATATATACATATAATATAATATATATATGTATATATATATATACATATATTATATATATATATATATATATATATATATTATATATATACATATATATACATATATATATATATATACATATATATACATATATATATAGATTTTATATAATATATACATATATATACATATAGATATATATATATATATATACATATACATATATATATATATATACACATAGATATATATATATATTTATATATATATATATATACATATATATGTATATATATATATATATATATATATATATATATATATATATATATATTTATTTATTTATTTATATATATATATATACATATTACACACACACATATATGTATGAGACGAAAGATTGATTTATTTAATGAGACTTGATTATAATTACTTTGTATAACAATCTAAGATCCAACCAATGCAATGAATACATAAAAAGTTTTAGAGTTATAAAATTGCACATAAGAAAGAAATAGTTTTAATATTTACATAAAACTGTAGCCATCTAAATAATGTAAAATGATTTTATGTCAGAAAAGTTAGTGCTTATGAAGTAGATTATGAAAGAGTAGAAGACATTTGAAGATTTTTTGGAAAACTCTTGTGAAAGTCAAGTAACATAGTTGTAAGTAATTAAATTTTTTTCTCTAAGGAAAAAAATATCTCAATATTGAAAAAAATTCTTATCCTTATTTTACAAGCTTATTTATACAGAATATTCCTTTAAATAAGTACACTATATAACTATCTTTCGCTAGAAGCAGTAAAAGAGTCAACTTACCTCCATGCTTCTCGCAATCTTCTATTGTCACCATCGGAAGCTGGGCAGGTTTATATAGGGATGGTCTCGAACACTCATGTAGGTCAGACATCTTTCAGTTAAATCACTCACTTTTCCACTTTCGAGAAAAATATTTTCGCTCATCGAATAAGATGCGGGGATTGTGAAAAAAAAATAAAATCTTCAATCATTTGGCTTCAAATAAGCAGTTAATTCTTTCTTCATAATTTCTTCAGGATATAGATACGCTTTTTTATACAGATTTTTTGGGGGAAGGAATACATAACCGACATACAGCTGGTTATTCTATGTTTATGTGTTTTTCAGATCATTTGTGTTTAATTAAAGTTTTGATTGAAATTTCATTTCATTTTTGTGACATTTAATCTACATACAATTTTGTAACCTAGTTTCAAGATTGCGAAACTATTATTTCTTCGTATTTGTATTATAATTGAAATACATGTCATACGGGAGATAAAAAGTTCGTGCAAAATACCGCCGGGGTTACAAGTGAGGCAATTTTTTAGCGTAATTAATTTGAATTACACCTTTTTATAATTGTAAAATTACTTGTTTTGTTTCTGCATATTAAAACAAATTCCTTTGTGGAAATTCAATTTTCCTTATTATATTAAAAGATATATATTTAATTCCCCTAGAAGAAAAAGTGTTTATAAATTCCTACGTCTTATTTGATGACAGAAAACATAAATCTTGAATAGTTCTGATTTACTTTTTAACAACTTAAAAATTGAGACGGAAAATTTTAAATTCAATTTTAGAAAATTATTTTGAATCATGCTGGATTTTAATTATAGATATAATTGTATTTATAATTAGTTAAATATTATTTTCTTTTATTTTTGCTTGTTTTATGTACATATCCAATATTTTTTATGGAATAAACAATTACTAGAATTCATTCCTGAAACGCTGTTTACATAAACTCATTCTGAACAATCACTAAATATCACATAAAATTTTTTCCGTCTACTTTTATTCATTTCAAAGGTAAGTAACGAGTTTGTTTTGATTAGTTTATATATTTATCAAAAAAATATTTTTATAGTAGTATAAATTTTAAATTTGCTCTTTATAACAACTAGCCATCTCAGCTGAGCGTGATAATGTTATTTAATTTTATAGGTACGTTAGAAATAATTATATTTATTTTACTTTTATAATATTACTTTGCTTTGTGAATGTTAACGATGCGTTTTAAGATAGGATAGGGGTTTCGTTAGAACTTTAGACAGCATGAGATAAAATTTATTAAGAAAATAAACGATCGAAGGAAAAAAGTTTTAAAATGTATTCTTAAAAACTATTAATTTATTATCTTTATTCTTAAAGGAACAAGGAAATAATAATTAATTATTCTTTGTACCTGAAAGGAAATAGCAAAGACATGTTTTGTAATGAATGACTTTCTAATTGATTGTTTTTGTAATATCATTAAAAAAATCGAGTTTTGTTACGGAAAGTAAGACTACTTTTATTTTTACTTTAATAAAATTTAGGAAATATTTGCTTGCTTTATATTCAGATATGAGATTCTAAATTGTAATTTATTTTAGTAAACTATACGTTTACTAGAATAAATTAATGAAAATTATTATCATTAATTATATTAATTACTCATACATTAATTTGCATTACACCTGTAGGAAGCTTCAATAAGATATAAAAGGTTTTTCCTATTAAAATTTTATGATTTCCGATAGAATTTGGAAAAAAGTTTTATTTCAGAAACGAAAAACTTCTCCTGCCCTCTAAACTTCCATATAAGTAGTTTGTTGCAGTGTTATTTACCTACCTATAACGTATTTAGTGGGATTTCTTTTTCAAATTTTTTAAACCTTATTGTTAAACATAGTTAAAAGCATACAACAGTTTATTTTTCTTAAATTTTGCTTGTAATATCAAGAAATATCTAGCATATACATTTTGCAAGTCGTTTAATATAAAAATAACATTTATGTACTTTTATCTGACGTTGATTGACAACATTAATATATCTAACGCATTAAAACGCGGATTAACCGCATAGTTCAGTTTAGACGATCGATCAAAGACCCTGTATTTTGTTTTGTGAACAAAACCCATCTGGACCACGAATTGTATGAACTGCTCGTGGTCCAGTTGTGCTATGTTAAAAAAACCTTGATAAATCCATTTTTACAGTTAACTCATATTTTAATAATATTTGACGTTTAAACATTTATGACTAATTGTACATTAATAATTATTTATAAAAAAATTAATCTATAGATTCAGTGTCTTTCAACATTATAACCGTGGATTTTGAAAACATTTATTGTACCAATAAATCATACAATTAAAATCCTTTTGGAAAAATTGTATATGATAATTTTTTTAAAGGATATAATCTTCAAATGCAGTGTCATTGAAAACCATAAACCTGTTTTTTGGAAGAAACTTTATTTTCAGTAAATTAAAATATGTAGAAAAATTCAAATCAATACTCGATACAGTTAATTTGAATTTATAAGTATCTCAGTATGTTACCGAAAAAGTTCAGAAGATTGTCTTAAACATGAAAATTTCTTTCTTATTGTCCAATTTAATCATGAATTTATCAGCTAAAACTAATTTCGTAAAACTGTCAGTATTTGTGTTTTTAACATACAGGAATATAGTGATAAATATTAGAATAAAATTTTTGTTTTTATTTCACAGGTCGTTTATTTTTTCTGAAAGATATGTATGAAATTTTACATTATGGTATCTATTACAACCAATTCTTTCTCATTTGTTACTTAACTACCTCATTAGTTCACTGTATTTGTCTTTTAACATTTTTCATAAATTCAAGGTTTAGTTACTTTCAATATTCTTTAAGTAACCAACGGAAAAGTATCATGCAAATTAAAGCTATTCAAGCGTGTAGAGTCCTCCAGAAGCATATCTTTGACAATTGAATCTTATTTTGCTTCTTAACATAATCACTAGTTGGGAAATAGGAAATTACAGTGTTCTTAAAGTATATTTCACAATATATAACAGTTTCTTTTAGAGAATTTTAAAAGAAAAAATATATACATACTTTTGCTTCTGATTTTCTTATGGCCTCAAGGCAACTGTTAGAAGAATGAAATGCAATGATTTGAGGTTACATATTTCAGTGACAGGTAATAACACAACTTTATTTATTTTCTACAGATTTTAAAATTTAATATTTTTGATTTTAGGCAATATTCTTTCAAAAGATATATATTGTATAATATATAAAATATATAATATATAACATATCGTATATAAAATATAATATATGTAGAAGTAAAGAACAACTCAACCCTTCGGAACCTACAAGAGAGAATGAATTCTTTGGTTTACTTTTCGATAGACGTGAGGTAGACGGCAACGTGTGCAGACGGCACTTCTTATTGACCACATTTTCACCGCCAAGACAGGCGCTGATGTTGTGCCAGACGGGCACTGATGTCCAGTTTTATTTTAATTCTCTCTAAACACCAATTTTGTATATAATGTGTAAATAGTTTAATTAAATAAGTTCATTTTAGTTGAGCATTTTCATCTTTTCCACTGTGGGAATAAATCTCCCACATACTTCGGGACCTCGGCCGTGATATGGATATGGATATGAATATGGATTTTGCGTCTTGAAAGAAGACCAGCAGTTCTGTTCATTGGTTGGAGACAGCCGAGGACGTCTGAGTTGCACGATGGCCGAAGAAGTAGAAGTAAAGAACAACTCAACCCTGCGGAGACTACAAGAGAGAACGAACTTTATTTTACTTTTCGATAGACGTGAGGTAGACGGCAATGTGTACAGACGGCACTTCCCACTGACCGGTTTTTGACCGCCAAGACTGGCGCTGATGTTGTCCCAGACGGGCACTAATGTCCAGTTTTATATTAATTCATCGTAGACACCAATTTTGTATATAATGTGTAAATAGTTTAATTTAATAAGGTTATTTTAGATGAGCATTTTCATCTTTTCTACCGTGGGAATAAATCTCCCACATATATAATATATAATATAATATAATATATATATATAATATATAATGTATAATATATAATATATAATACATAATATATAATATAATATATATGATATATAATATATAATATATATAATATTTATATGTATATGTATATATGTATAGATAGATAGATATTACACATGCTTTTTCAGGTCATACCTTTTCAAAATTTTACATTATATTATCCCCTATTAACAAAATAATAGACTTAATAGAATGGCTTTCTTGATGTTAGGAAGTCCAAATACACATTTGCAGTTTATTTAGCCCCGCAGTGAACGAGTCACGTGATTTTATTTTCATGAAAATTAATCTAGAACAACAATTCTTTGAGGTAGTGTGAACTTTGAATATTTAAGAAAGTTCAAAATATGCATGAAGCAATTAACTATTTTTTAATCAATACCATTTCCCTGGGATAGCTGAAGATCTAGCTGAAAAATGTGGCTAGTGTATAGAAAATTAGGATTTATTCCGGTGTTAGCCTTAAAAAAATGAATAAAAAGAATTTAACTCGAAGAACACTTCTTTATCTTACATTTTGTGGCTGAGAATTGAGATATTTAAAAAATTAGAAGAGTTAAGGAGAATCTTGGATAGCTATTTTAAGGGTAACAATTTTGATGAATTACATGTTCACGTACACATACAAGCATATATATTTATTTATATACATACACACACACACACATACATATATATATATATATATATATATATATATATATATATATATATAGAGAGAGAGAGAGAGAGAGAGAGAGAGAAAGAGAAAACGAAAACAAACCTCTTAGAATCCTACGTTGATTTTCTTACATTACGTCAGTATAATCTTTAAACAAAAAACCTTGATTAAAACTGCTATACATTTATATATATATATATAATTGTGTACACATTATATATACATATATATATATATATATATATATATATATATATATATATATATACATATAAAACTTTTGTTTGAGTAAGTTTTTAGCTTATAGTTTTATATAATTTAAAATTGGGTTTCACGGCATTTACCATTATCTGTTGATAGTTGAATAGTACTTTTCTAATGTAAATTTTGGTATTGTTTTTAAAGTCATGCAATAAACACATTTATTCGAAAATGCGAGTCCTTTCAGCCAAATATATATAATTTTAATAGCCAAATATATCTTAAATTTAAATTATTTTAGACTACGCAGAGTAAAATAAATAGGAAATGTAAACCACTTTAAACAATACAGTTTGTCGTCATTTGAAAGCAGCTATCTTTTTAAGCATCATACAATGCCTTTAGAAAGGTAAAATGTAATTAAGAAGTTTATTTTATATTACAACTAAAGCCCTAAACACACAACTAAAGAGAAGTTTTGGAAAAGATAAAGCTATTTGTCATGATCTCATTCGCTGTACCAACATAAAAAGTAAACTTAGTAAGGGGCTAGAAAAATCATAAAATGTTGATTAAAATGACAAAACATTACAGCATTTACATAACAGCATATAATCAGAAACGGGTTATATTGTTTGTAGAGTTTCCATCCACCTTTGAGGAAAAAGAAAACTTGTTCCAAGAAAAGAAAAATTGCACAATATTCTTATATTTTCTTAAAAGGGACCACTAGGAGATAATGTGTTAAAAAATGGGATTATACAGTTAGATTATACGAATCTTGCGAAGATTTCTATACGAGACTTTGGTGTAATTATAATTCTGTTATGTTGCAGAGGAACAATTCTGGTCAACTAGACTCTCTAGACTATAGGTGCCCAACCCAAATCGTTTGGTGGGCCAAAAAAAAACATTTACTGAACTGAGGTGAGCCGCACTTATAAAAATAAGACAACAAATTATTCAAAATATTTTATTATTGTGTAATATTCAAAATATGCATTTTTACAGTGCCAGCTGCGACTGTACATAAAAGTTGTGTTATACATATAAATACAACGACAATAAACGTTAACTATACTGTATTTATAATCACCCCCAACACTTTACATTCCTCCCTAATCATGAGGGTTAAAATATTATTATTATATTAATTCTATAAATATATATTGTAGTTTATTCACAAGCAAGCACTACCACATGTATTATTTTAAAATTTATGTGAGATTTGTTTTTGTATTTTACTAGAGATTTTGTTAATATCAATGGATAATGTAGTCGACGCTCTTCGTAGCTGATTGGTCATGTTTTTATCAAGCAACCAGCTGTGACACTTTGTTTTTACCAAGTTTAATTTGGAAAAAAATGATTCGCAGTGATAAGTAGTTCCGAATGCTGATATAATGCACATTGACAATCGTCTTAAATTTGGAAATTTGTCTTCGACGATAAATTTTTGTTAATACTAAATAATATTGGCAGAATATTCTAGAATACTCAAATTTCAACGTAACCTGTCCAACCCTACTCAAAGACCAGGTTTACTTTAGTTACTATCAAGTCTTAACGTGCAAAATATGTGATATTTATTATTGCAAACATTAACAACTAAAATTCTATGTTTCAACTGTATATAGTCAAAATGACTGAAACTATATAGACAGTTGAAAACTTCAATTGGGCCACGAAAAGTTTTTAAATGGGCCGCATGAGGCCCATGGGTGACGGGTTTGGCATGCCAGCTCTACACAGTTTAACATGAATAAAAGCATAATTCTTGTATCTTTTCTAGTTTTACACTGGTATACAAAAATAGAAAGCATTGTTTTTTATATAAAATTTTCAATAAAATACGCAAGATATACGATTTTTACGCATAGATTTCGGCACAAAATAAGAAATTTGATTTCTCCTCGTAATATTTGATCTTTTAAATTATCTTACTAACGTAAGCTGACAAATTCTTAATACAGTAACGACTTAATTGAAAACGGAGTCTGGAGATTTTAACTCCACAATAAACGAATACGAAGAAAAAGTAATTATTGAAATATGATTGATATGAGAAAGGTAATTACTTACCTCCTCCCATATTCCGGATGGCAAACTTTCAGCTCAACACACACAAAATCCATTAAAAAATATAAGACTACTATTTAGAATACGGTATCTTTAATAGTTTATATCCTTCCACAACTAATAAAAAATTCCTTAAAATTACGAATAAAGTTCAATAAGGAATAACATAGATTTAATTAAGAATAACATAGGATAACAAATAATAACAGAATTTCTCTAACTCGAATACAAATATTTTAGAATTAAGCTTCCGGTTCGTATGGAAGCGACGAATAGTTCTACCACGAAATAATAGTTCAAAGTTTATTTTTTGTTTTTTCTGGACGCGA
>CM063505.1:63785794-63798294 GCA_032207245.1 Pardosa pseudoannulata | reverse complement strand
ACAGTAAAATCCTTACACGTGCTAAAACTGCCTAGGTATAAATGTTGCATTATAGAAAAAAATAACAATATTTAGGTAGAAACAGGTATTTAAACTTTTAATTTAATCAAGATAAGCGATTTGTGATACATACTTATTTCTTTTTAATTTAATTTTTCTTCGAATAATACATTCCTGAAAGTTTGTATTACAATAAAATCATTACACATGCTAAAACTTCATAAGTATGAATGTTGCATTATAGAAAAAAAATAATATTTAGGTAGAAACAGGTATTTAAAATTTTAATTTAATCAAGATAAGTGATTTGCGATATATATTTATTTCTTTTTAATTTAATTTTTCTTCGAATAATACATTCCTGAAAATTTGTATTACAGTAAAATCATTACACGTGCTAAAACTTCATAGGTATGAATGTTGCATTATAGAAAAAAATAACAATATTTAGGTAGAAACAGGTATTTAAAATTTTAATTTAATCAAGATAAGCGATTTGTCATACATATTTATTTCTTTTTAATTTAATTTTTCTTCGAATAATACATTCCTGAAAATTTGTATTATAGTAAAATCATTACACGTGCTAAAACTTCATAAGTATGAATGTTGCATTATAGAAAAAAATAACAATATTTAGGTAGAACCAGGTATTTAAAATTTTAATTTAATCAAGATAAGTGATTTGTGATACATATTTATTTCTTTTTAATTTAATTTTTCTTAGAATAATACATTCTTTAAAATTTCTATTACAGTAAAATCATTACACGTGCTAAAACTTAATATATACTCAAATTTATTCAAAAAATTTAGGTGATGGTTCCCTTTCTGAAGAAAGTATACTTTAAAATATTTAATACTTTCTCAGAAAGTATTTTATTTTTTACATTATTTTGTGTACAAAAACGTTTTTAAATGTATGTGTTCCGTTATTGGGTTATGCATCCTGCTTCGAGAAGTCTTAGAAGCATTACCTACAATGAACCTAACCATTCTGAACAAATATGTCATTAAATCTAAAATATGTGCTATCATAGCACGTTTGTGCTTGCCATAAAATAGCACTTGCTTTTAGAACGCATATAAGGAACTTTCTCTTATAGTAATTTCTGGTATATTACATAATAAATAACTAAAAATAATGAAAATTCATTACGATAAGCCGGATTATATACATATACGCTAAGTATATGACATGCAATTGATAATTAACTAAAACCAAATGAATGTTCGATGGATTATCTGCTCTACAACTAAGTTTTAATTCATCATTTTTAGCTGCTTCCTGGCTAATTTTAACTGTTGACAGGATAATCCTTTTTCTCTACACTCCGTTGTCTATTTCTGTGGTCTAAAAAAACAGTCCAAATTATGACTACAGGAAATCAGCTTATACAACCAAACAAACTTAGCTCTTAGCCAACCAATGCAGAGTTTTTGATTACAGAAAGTAATAGAGGGACGAGAAAAGTCTTCAACACAAATAGAATATCAGCAAGAGGGCCTTCCCCGTTACAATCGGCTAGGTTAAAAGAATCGTACATTATTTAGTTATAAATAGTTGCTATCTTAATATAGCGTTTAGCCAGCAACAGGCTGGTTATTTACATGCAATAATTATAATTTTAAACAATCTATCCCTTTAACACAACTTTGTTACTGAAAAACTATTCAAGAATGTGTAATAATTAATAATTTAACAATATTTTCTTGTTTAATATAGTAACCAAGGATAGGAAAACATATCCAGCAAACTTTTGTGATATCAGGCGTTTAGACAGCCTCGCTTAAGTTGATTGAGGCACTTTTGTCTGGGAATAACACTCACTGTAGCATATGATACGCTACATCAAGTGGATACTTTGTGGCACATCATGGAAAAAAAATAATAAATCGTCTAACATATGCATATGGTGACGTTTAATTTAAAAATTTTTATACAAGTATAAAAAAAATTCAAATTTGTTTAGACACACCACAGACAATAAATTTCAACATTTGCATACGTACAAACCGCGACTTATCTAACAAAAATTACGGTATATTACAAATTTACCTAAATTCGTGAAACTTACTACCACAATGCTTTTCAAGAATGATACAAATTGAATTTAATTATTGAACTCATCAGTAAGTTGAAAGATGGTTATATAGGTAGGGAGGGAGTTGCTCTTTGGTACTAGACATCGTTGTTTCGAATCCTATTTTTGGCATAGATGTTAGTAGCCTTCAATATCGGTTTTAAGAAATAATTTCGATCACATTAAAAACAGTAAAGCAACAGACCGTATCGCTCCCAAGCAACCAAATCAGTACATTTTGGACAGAAAAAAAGGTATAACCATAAATTACTCTTACATAGAAATTCGAGAAGAAAGTACGTGAAAGATAACATTTTCATTTGGCTTGGTTTTGGATTCCAGTGCTACGGTCTACTTTTTGCAGCACGAGGGCTAATGAGACTGGGACCTACAGCTTAAAGCCAATTCCGAACGGCTACGAATATCCATGCCATAATGGGATTTGAACCCAGGAACTTCCAGTACCGAAGGCCAGCACCCTAACCAATCGGCCATCGTTCGGCATAACGTTTAGTAGCATTAGCAATAAATGTCAGAATTATTTTATTAGAAGAAAGAACTTTAATACAGGAGTAAAGCATTTAATATACTATTTAGGATTCTGGGCAAAAACATTCGGAATTAAGTTTTTTATTATATATAAATTTAGAATCTCTGTAAATGCTGCATGTGAGGAAATATTGCCTTATGTATACTTTAGCATAAACTCCAAAAAGAAATTCTGTACAAGTTACGAAATGACTTAGAATTAGCGTGCAAAACGAAACTATTTAAGAGTATAAATTACTTAGAATATAAATATTATGAATACTGGATCATAGGAGCAAATTTCAGTAAGGAAAATCCATCTTCGATAAAATGTATAAAACTCATTTTCCCCTGTTGACTTTTCTATATTCATTCATCTGAGAACAGGTTTACCTACATTATACCATTTTATTCCTTTTGCTTACCTGATAATTAAAGTAATAAATATCAAATTGAGATATATAGAGCAATAATCTGTCAGGATAGGATAATTCTGGACGTTTTAGCAGACAAGGATGAAAACAATGGACAGGAACCAATCGCAAATCAATCAGGCTAAAGCGGAAAGATTTCCTCTGAAAGGCGTAGGAGTTGTAGTCTATAATTTTCCTTGATAAACCTTTCAAAATGTGAAATAAAATAAAATCATAAAATGTTCTTCAAAAAATAATAAATACTGTGTATGATGTTAAAGAAATAAAACATGAAGTTTTTAATTACTCTTCCTGTCAAAACTGAACATCGTGGTAAAATATATTTTGATTATTAACAGAAGTAGATTAATGAGACATTTACCAAAGGTGACTAAACTAAACTTTAGACAATTTAATTCATTTTTTAACTTTCCGTAAGGGATGAAATATAATTTCCCTTGCAGTATTAAGGCAATGAATAAAGTTAATTTAGCAATATCTATAGGTATCTAAGCAATACTTTCCAAATGGTAATTAACAGGAGTAAGTGATATTCCCATTGTATATTACTATCTATTGTTGTAGTCTCTAAAGCTGTTTCAAACCGTAATACATCTTTCTGGTAATTAAGTCATTGAGTCACAACTACATTCCATTAAAACTACTAGGCGATCCGAAAGTCAAAATAAGCTTTAAAATTCAATAAATAAAATAAAATCATAAATTGTTCTTCAAAAACTAATTAATACTGTGTAGGATGTTAAAGAAATGAAACATGAAGTATTTAATTACTCTTCCTGTCAAAATTGAACATCGTGGTAAAATATATTTTGATTCTTAACAGAATTAGATTAATGAGACATTTATCAAAGGCGACTAAACTAAACTTTAGACAATTTAATTCATTTTAAACTTTCTGTAAGGGATAAATATAATTTTCTCTGCAGTATTAACACTAAAACTACCAGATATTTTTATAAGGGCAAAATAACGAAAAATGGGGTCATTTGACCCCTCTTGGTAGATTTAGTGTTAAGTCTATGAATAAAGTTAATTTAGCAATATCTAAAGGTATCTAAGCAATACTTTAATAATGGTAATTAACAGGAGTAAGTGATATTCCCGTTGTATATTACTGTCTATTGTTTTAGTCTCTAAAGCTGCTTCAAACCGTAATACATATTTCTGGTAATTAAGTCATTTGAGTCACACCTACATTCCATTAAAACTACTAGGCGATCATGAAGTCAAAATAAACTTTAAAATTCCATAACTCGACAGTGAATGAAGATAAAAAGATATACAGTTTCTACCTAAATTTATACATAATTTTATACTATAGCATTATTTTCGTTAAGTTTAAAGGGATGGTAGACTTTGTAATGACTGAAAATTAGACTAAGTCTCGAAATTTTTGCATGTGTAATGTTTTATATAATCGCTTGTATCATTTTATATAATAGGATTATTTATGCTCTGTTTAAGAGGATGGTAGTCTTTGAAATGACTGAAAATTGACAAAAAACTCGACATTCTAGAGTGTATGGTGCTTTTTATACAGTAGTATTATTTATGTACAGTTTAAGGTGTACTTTGAAACTGAAAATTGACTAAAATCTCAAAATATTTGCGTGTATAATATTCTTTATAATTGCTTGTATTACATGCAACAATGTTTTAACATCTTAGATTTTTAGGAAGTTATGTATTTAAAGTTTCCAAACAATGGTTTCAATATGGTTAAATATAAATCTGAAAACAAAATATTCAATTTAAACAAATCTCATGTACAATTGAAATTAATTTGTGTAATTTCTTTTGATACCTTGGAACCATCCCGTTTTAACTGCAACTCTACAGTTAGTGAACTTTGGGTGTTTAACTATTTTATTGTGAATAAAAGAGGCAAATTCACTCAGAAAAGAAGGAGACTGAAGGAGACAAATTCACTCACTCATTTTTCTTTTTTTCTTATTGGCAAAAAGCGTGATGAGTACCATTTGATATAATATCAATACTTATAACCATTCTTATACAATATTAGATCAAAAATACAATTGAACTTAAAATCGGAGACAATTTAGAATCTTAAACTAGAGTAAATTTTATAACAATCTGAAACTCATCAAGTAAAAATTTACCTTCGAAATAAAAAAAAATCTGTATAACAAATTTTTAAACTGGATTATAAAATTGCTACAAATTTCTTTTAGTTAACTGCTTAAAAGTATTACGATGCGAGAAATGAAAAAATATATATATTAAATTGCATTGAAAGGAACATTTTTTATAAAAAAAAATCTAATATTTATTTAAAATAGTTATAAACGTATATTTAGTTGAATCATTGTATAATATTTGATATTCTAGTGCTTTAACATTGAAAATTTTAAGTACTAGAATATCAGAAAATTTCTGTGATGAGTACCATTTATATAAAATCTTATAACCATTCTGATACAATTTCAAAAATACAATTTTGAAAACCAAATATAGGAATTAGATCATAAAATACTTTTATAACAAAATAAATTTAAAGGAAAACTATTTTTTCAACAATTTTATAAATAAAAACGTAATACTCTATTTATGTTTTTAAATGTATCTACTATTTAAAATAAATGTGTAAAATTTAAATATTTTTATTTAATACTTTTTTTCTGTTTTAATAGGAAAGTAATTTCAAATTTCTGATTAGCCTATTTTATACTAAACAAAGATAACAAGGATCATTTAAACTTTAAAAAACGAACACATTTTTTATGTATATTTTTTATAATGATGTTTTAAAACTGCTCTTAAAAATAATTTCTCTTAATTTGTATTTTTAATTACCTCTTTCAACATAACTGAAAGGAAGTTTTTCAAAAGAATCAGGTATTGTGTATGGTTTAAAAAATGGAATATAGAAGGAAAAAAAATTTTCTAACCGGTTTTTTTACTCATAAGGAAATTGAAATTTAATTTCATTTTTTAATTACCCACATGGTATTAAAACTCTTTTTTTTAACCACTAAACAGAAAAGTTCACAGTATTTTATTTTCACAGCTTTCATGTAGACATTTAGCTCTACTGTGAAAGGCAAAAATTTATTAGATAAGGCTATAAATTATTTTATCTCATTGAGATTTGTATGGAAGAGGAAGTTGAAAGAATTATTTTAATTGTGTTTGGAAAAACACAGTAAAAACAAATTAAGCATTGCGAAGTTGTTTATTTATTGGACAAAGTTGATTCATACTTACAGAGTTTTATAAGTTTTAGAACAGTTAAATAAAAGTAAAGTTTAAACACTTATTTACTCATTTTAACAATAACATATCCTACTCCGAATTGAAACCTTTTAAAAATTTTAGTTTTAGAGTAGCAGACACTATGTTAGCATTAATGTCTCTGTTACGATAATGACTGTAATATCACACAGTTTTAAAGATATAGAACACATTTAAGAAATAAATATATTCCTTAATAGAGAAATTAATTACTTTATATTTTGATTAAACTGTATTAGATTTTCATCCCCTATATAATAATAGAATAAATTATCTATTCGTCTGTCCTCGAATTTATGAAGCGGTTAGACCTGGAATGGATAGTGACATCCATATTGGATTCTTGATGAGTTAGGGTTGGCAAAATTTAAAGTGAGTAAAGTGTATCTTCTTCTATACTATCGAATTCCCCAGGCTGGGCAAGATTGACCCAGCCTTTCATCCCTTCACTGGGTAGAGAAACTGAGGACCAAGCATGCTTGGAAACTAAACACTGCGGGTTCTACGTAAGGCCGACCACTTAACCGGAACGTATGCTTCGCACCCCAGGGCCCTTGGTCTAGAAAACGGAGATTGGCACCGTAGGCCATGGCCCCCTAAGGGATGTTGCGCAGAGTAGGAGAAACTATCGATACGATTCTAAAATAAGTTGGTATAAATATGCTTCATATTACAGCGAAAAATACTGTCATCTTTAACACGTTCGAAATCCACCTCTTCCCCCTATTCGAGAGTTTAATGCCATTATTTCAAGCCCTATTTTCCCCGGTTAAGAGTAGGCGATTAAATTTATCAATTTATCACATAATAAATAGGTAAAAGTAACATTTTTTCTAGCATTATGACGTCTTTCTTTTAACCATCTCATTTAAGGCCGGTCTACCAAAGTCGTTTAATAGCTAACCGTGATTAATCTCAGTTTAAGCGGAGAATTGAGTCCAACCATTGGTTAGCACCATGGGTTAATCGTTTCATTTATTTATTTAAATTGTTCTAATTTTTAGTTTCATTTCAAATGAAACACTAAAAAGCGATCAGAGCTACTGCTAATAAAATTGAAATAGAAGTGCAAAGGGACGGAGTTTTATTGCTATTTAAGTTATGTAAAAAGGCCGAATGTGTTCGCCTGCCCAAATACCACTGTTGGTATCGATGCCTTTCAGATATTCGGTTTTCAGTAGATTTCGGTCTTTTTTTCTAATAATAAAAAAATACATGAAAAGACAAAAAAACATTTTAAAAACACCATATTTTGTAATGACTTGGTACACGCAATTTTCTTAAACGGAGACCTTTTCAAGCATATATAAGTTAAAACTCTAAAAGAGTCATTATTAATAAAAATTTCATTTTAAAACTCTTTACATGATAACTAGGTATACACTTTAAGAAAATGCAAATATATCATCTGCAATTTAGTCTTTTGGAGAATTATTGGAAAACTTAAGCTTTTATTCTAAACGATTTCTATATAAATGCCTCTAAGTACAGAAAATGTTTCTAAGATTTGTAGGATAAGGTAATATAATTACTTATTTAAAATTTGAATATAATCTTGAATATAATCTTTAGATCATTAAATATAATCTTTAGATTTTTAAGGGTGTTTGCGTGGATATCTCCCAAAATCTTTTTTTTAATGGTAAACTCTTTGAAAGACATTTGTTTCGTTAGGGTAAATCCATAGATTTGAAATATCAAAACTCCCCAATATACAACAGGATAATGTCGTGTAGTCCTCGTTTATATTTGAGTATTAACCTGTGATCAAATGTATAGTGGTATTCATTTGGATTGCGTTGTGTAAAAGTATTTTAGCGATAAATTTAACCCCAGGTTCTTAGAAACTACAGACATAAGATATGAAAATAAACTAAAAGCTAAATTAAAAGCATCTGAAACCAGCTTAAAATAAAAAAGTAAATTTATTATAAAGATATATAAACATCTATGTACACACAAACTGATTCTATTTTCATAAAATATACTTTATCAATACCTTCAAAATTCGGTGCCTAAATTAGTTCTGACAATAATTTTTCATCACTTAAGTAATTATGTAAATATAAGAGAGAGGACCTAATCTCAATTTCAAAATGTATGCAAAAGAGGGTACCTTTGTGAGTTAATATGTTGTGCCCGGAACACTGCTGGTTGATGGCTAATCAGGATTGGGTATGTATGGATCTTCCGTCGGTCTGGTCAGGGGCTTCCTTCTGGGTGTTTGGGGTTCGGCCGTAATATTTGATACAGGAACACTTCCTGTCGGACTTGTTTCCTCGACTGGACTCTCGAACACCTTCACTCGGACTTGTTTCCTCGACTAGACTGTCGAACACCTTCTCTTGGACTTCCGAACACCTTCCGTCGGACTTGTCTAGTCCACTCAACTCCCGAACATCTTCTCTTTTTTTTTAGATTTTTCTTATTTTATTAATTTCATCCTTGTCCCCTCTTCCTTCTTATCGTCCAATCGGGATAGTTGTAAGAATCTAATTGGTCTGCTTAAACCCCGCATTGAGACCGCCAACTTGGAAAACCTTATCCCTTCTAATTGGGCACTGTCCCTTATGGACTCATAAATAACTCCACAAAGGTACATTCTTATTTAATGTCAACTACAGAGACGGGATTCTAATCTGGGACTGGGATCAGAACCCCGTCCCGTACCAGACAACAATATCCGTAGATAATAATTTTATGGTTCTCTGTCTTTTACAAAGATGTGATGAGGTCAGATTTAGATCCCCAGCATTTTACTTCTTATATGAATGTATCAATTATATTACTGATCTAAATCACCTCATCACAGATAATAACTTGCGAAAAAGGGGGAGCAGGAAGAAACAGCGAGATTTCTCTAAAGTCCTTGTCACACGTCAACTTGTACGTATTGAAAAAGAAATAGATTAAGTTCATAATTTTTTTAGTGAAGAAAGTGCTGATATTTCGTATAAAACCTAAAAACATACAACCATTTAAACGTCTTATCACACATCAAACTTAACCAAAATATATCGGCTGAAAATTTATCGTTATCATACGATAAATTCAAAACCTTTTTTCATTGAAAAAGTAATCACGTATTGAATCCATTATCGTTACAGGTTAGTCCTGCGATAATGCTTTAGAAACACTTTGTTATCCACTCTTAATGCTTGAAAGGGAAAACATAACACCTTCCTACACATGGCTGTTAATTGAACTTCAAAAAGCTGAAGCAAATCATTTCACTTCTGCTGTGGTGTAGTACATTGCTGTTGTTATTTCAAAGTCATTTATAACCCAAAGTTGCTTTATATCGTCTTTAATTATAGTATAATACCACTGATCTATATTACAATGTTTAAATATAGAACAAATGACAAGGAAATGGGCAAATATATATATATATATATATATATATATATATATATATATATATATATATATATATATATATATATATATATATATATATATACACTCATGTCCATAAATTAAAGATAACGAAGTTCAGGCAATGAAAGAGACAAAAGCAAAACAAATTTGACTTATTTGTAAAGTCTATTTATTAAACAAAAGGTAAAGAGCAAAAAAGATGCTATATGTTTGACATAATTAATAAAAATTGCGATTTTTACTCCCTGGAGCAAATTTCAAAAAAGAACCTATTTACAGAAAACAGTATAACATGGTTAGTATGATGGTTAATACGGAGTATGTCTCACGGACGATGCAATACAAGCGTTACAACGCCTACGCATGCTGAGTATCAGATTATCAATCTGATCTTGGTGAAAATTACACCACTCATCAAGCAATGCCCTCCGAAGCTCCGATAGACAGTTGGGAGGGGGTTGACGGGCTGCAATTCATCGGCCAAGCATGTTCCACACATGCTCTATTGGACTCAAGTCCGGTGAGTATGCTGGCCAATCCATACGGGTGATATCCTCCGATTGAAGGCATTCGTCTACAATGTTTGCACGGCGAGGTCGGGCGTTGTCATCCCTATACAGAAATTCAGGACCCATGGCGCCCCGAAACCAACGTACATGTTGCTCCAGAATGACATCCAGATAGATGTGGCCTGTCATCGTTACACTCTGAACATGCAGTTCAGTTCTGGAGCCAAGAATAATTCCTCACCAAACGAGCCATCCTGCACCACCGTAACGGTGTCGTTCAATGGTGTTCTCTTGGTGGTAACAGGTACCTGGCGCTCTCCATATGAAAGTCCGGCGAGAATCAAAATGTAAACTGAACCTGGACTCGTCGGAAAACATCACATAAGACCACTGTTGCGGTGTCCACAATGCAGGCTCTCTAGCCCAGCATAATCGCAGGCGATAGTGAGTTGCGGTAAGGGGAACACATCTGACAGGCCTACGAGCATATAGACCAATGTTCCCTAAGCGTCTGTACACGGTCTGCCTTGAAACGGTCGTACCGGTAGCTGAAGAGAGCTGACGAGACAGGTCTGATGCTGTGCTCTGTCTGTTTCTTTCGGCAGTAACTTCCAAATACCGGTCATCATTCGGCGTAGTAACTCGGGTGCGACCTGTGCTGTAACATCTACTCACATTACCATCATGTATGAATCGTTTCCAAAGCCTGGAGATGACACTCTGGGCGATTCCAAGTTCCTCGGATACTTCCAGCTGGGTACGTCCACATTCCAGTCGTCCGATAATTCTACCACGTAAAAAATCATCCAAATGCTTCCTTTGTGCCATAACTATGCGGTTATTGCACTGAAAGGCTTTTAAAGAGCTTGTGAACAATTTTACTTCTTTGCTACCATTCCTTATATACCCCTTTCATACACTCTCGTCATTGTGACGTAATATCCGTGCCATCTGGTGGTTTCCTGCAATTTGCATATTCTTCTTCAAGATGTGTGTGATAATTCTACAGGTGAAATTTTTATTTTAGAGCTCAATTTCTGTGTGATTCTGAATTATCCTTAATTTATGGACATGAGTGTATATATATATATATATATATATATATATATATATATATATATATATATATATATATATATATATATATATATATATATATATATATAATTAAAAAGTAAAAGAAGCACTCCACGTGCTACGCCTCAAAAAATATTTTTTGCCAATGTCCAAGAGAACGCTGCATTCTTTTTCTTTCTTCTTTCTATTCAGGCAACCTTATAATTTTTCTATTATCCTGTGCTGATGTGTTCGTTGTTCTATTGTCCTTTTTACAATGCGTCATTTCCCGGCTCTGCCCAGAAGGACCGGGACTCCAAGGATGGTCCTGAATCGCCTCCAATCACAGTTCTCCAAAACTTGGTAAAGTTTAAGTGCAATTATTTTCACTGGCCACACCACACGCTTCCTGGAGTCGCGAAAAAAACTTGGGCATTCAACCCACAACGTGTGAGTGCGGCGAGCAAATCAGTTTCGCAAACCTTATGTCAAACATAGCTGCACTCTCACAACTTCAACACGGAGTCAACCGCTGTGGAGGATGTGGCATTATGTACCATTTAAATAAGTTCCTTGTACTCATCCTCCCTTAAAATTAATGAGCACGTCTCAAATTATGGTCAAACTGACGTTAAATTTTAAATGTTTCAAAACCTGATATATATCTAAATTGTTTTCCTATTGTCTAGACCATTTCTAGACCTCTACTTGCACAAGTTACCGAAAGGTATCTCAGAAATTTCAGATAGACCCCTAACAGAATGACATAACAAAACAAGTTTTAAAAAAAATACAACAACAATTTTATTTTAAAAAAGTATTTTATTTTGAAACCTCGCTTAATATTTTATGGATTACAGCAACAAATACTACACATTTCGATTTTTTAGTGAAACACTTTAGTTTTGAAGGTTATTTAGCAATTTAAGACAACACATGGAATTGTTTTAAATGATTGCTTCCATAAAAAATTATCAACACATTTATTGTTAATGAAAGCCTGAAAAACAATAGAGCTATTTCGACACCAACTGACCTCGTTTTTAATACAAAATGCTAACTATATAAGTACCACTGTTTTCCCAGAATGAATACATCGTCTTAACACCATGGGAAGATCTTCGAAGGTAAGTGAGCAGCTGTCATCAAAACTATAGCTTCTTTTATTTGTCGTATTCATTTTATGTTACTTCACTCGGTATAGAACTTCGGTATAGATGTTTCTTGATAAAATGACCAAGATTCGACTCTTAACT
>CM063505.1:63763294-63778294 GCA_032207245.1 Pardosa pseudoannulata | reverse complement strand
AAACCAATGAAGTTTCCGGAAGTGCGGGGGATACTCCGCAGGTGCCCTGCCCAGGTTAAAAGTCTGGTTGACCCGGTGTACTACGTGGAACTTTCTGACATGAGAGCAGGTGTTGGTGAGGGAAGCAATATGTTCACAGGGCAGTTGAGATGGTCATTCGTGAAGGGGTACTTTGCCCCTGTTTGTGTGGTTTTAGGTTAAGATCTTCATGGCCGAACGATGTCGCCTTGATTTGCGGTGAGCCAGTCAACAAGGCTCCTGGCCCAGAGTTCCTTGTATGAGTCAGAGGATTTCTTAAGATGCAAGTCGTGTGTCAGAGTTCAGTCGTGCAGTTAATGATTGAAGTCACCGACTGCACCACAGACACGATCTCCCGATGAACCAATGGAGATACGGAAGGAAGGTCCGTGTTTCTTAAGGAGGGCATTTACTGCCGCATTTCCACTCAGTCCAATCAATTTCACTTTCCTTAAGAAACCGTATAGAATCCTGCCTGTACTGGCCGAGTCCCAGAAATTTAACCACTCGAGGATCAACTCTAAGTTTTTGTTTTATAAATGAGCTAGTGAGTAGGAGTTTTATTTCTGGCTCGCGAAGTGTCGCTTCTTTAGCCAGCTTATCAGCCACCTCATTGCCATCGATACCACAATGAGCTTTGACCCAGCCGAGGTCAAACTGCTTCAAGCTTATTCCAAACGGCTATAAACATCCACGCCAACAGTGGGATTCGAACCCGTGACCTCCGATACCGAAAAGCAGCACTCTACCATTCGGCCATGGTTCAGCGATCAAAATAACATAAGAGTAAAAAGCTGACAAGCGTTGTTAACTGATTCTAAAAAATATCGAAAGAATGTTAGATTTCCTTCCCCTCTTCCCCTTTCTTCCTCTTAACTGCTTTACCTACAGTGACAATAGAATCATATGGGCTTTCTGCCAACCGTGGTTCTTCGTATTTTAGTCGAACAGTAGATATTATTCAAAATTTTCCAAATTATTTCAGGCTATTTATGATACAGTATTTTTTCTATTCGTATGTGAGTAGTTCCTTAAATGCACAAGTCTTCGAAAAATTTGTGGAATATGTAAGATTAAATATGTTCTTTTAAGTAACTAAAGTTAGTAAACAAATCGCCAAATATTTTTTTTTCAGAAATTTCAACAAATCAAAACTTTAAAGTGGTCAGATCGTTTTCGCTTTTCGTTGTATACAGTGTAATCGACTTTTACTGCATATAGTAAGAGTTAGAAATTCTTCCGAAAGTAAACACTGCAAATAAAAAATTAATTTAACATACACTTATTTAAAATATACTTATTTAAAAATGTGATCATACTGAATTTTTTAGTAATTTAACATACACTTATTTAAAATATACTTATTTAAAAATGTGATAATACTGAATTTTTTATTAATTTAACATACACTTATTTAAAATATACTTATTTAAAAATGTGATCATACTGAATTTTTTATTAGTTTAACATACCCTTAGTTAAAATATACTTATTTAAAATGTGATCATACTGAATTTTTTATTAATTTAACATACATTTATATTAAATATACTTATTTAAAAATGTTATAATACTGAATTTTTTATTAATTTAACATACACTTATTTAATATATACTTATTTAATAATGTGATAATACTGAATTTTTTTTCTTTTCAGCCTCAGACCAAAGCAGTCGCTTCTATAATAAATGCCATTATGTGTAATAATGTACCAAATTCTAATAAAAAGTGATTTTTGAACATAAATACTGTCTCTATGGATTTTTTGTCTTCAGAATTTAAAACATTTCTTAAAATACTGTGACGAATCACCCTAAGTTTTAGACCTAACTTCAAGAAAGAAACAAAATCTGCTCTGTATTTATATACATGCTATATGTATTCTCAAAATAACAATATTAACTCATTGTGTGCGGGAACATTTCACAGCGGAATTGTACCGGAAGCGGGCGTTTTGCTCGTAAATTTAGTTATTCAGTTAAATTTCAATAGATTGAAAATTATTTAATTTTTAACCAACTTTTCGTATTTTATATTGAAATATATAAACAAATATATAAATAGAAATATATAAATGACAACCATAAGATTTTTGTAATCAAAAATTATATTTTTTAGTGGATAAATTTATAATAGTATTGTAAATATGAAAAATCAAATAGAAATAGTAGTATGTAGTTTTAATTTTTTCGAATTATGTTATATATAAACATTTTTACATTATAAAAAAATGAAAAGAGCAATCATAAAACTAATAATGTAAAAACTAGTTTTTATTTGTCTAATTTTTTCCAGAATCTATGAAATATACAAGAACATTCGCCTTCGTTTTCCTGTATATACCGTTATCATTGTACCCACAAACAGTCCATGTTGTTACACTAACCCGCGCTCAAGTATCAAAACGTACTAGTACGTGTCCCGCATACAATGTGTTAACATAAGAATTTGATATTCTGGGAGCAATGTAAGTGTTCAAGGCATGTAAGTTAGCCGGGAGTTTCATCAAAGAACCGACGATAATCTATAACCAATTTGATAAGTTATTGTGTTAGCATTTCAATATCAATCTGATTGTAATGTCAATTTCGCATTGCTTGGGACTGTAGACAGAACGATAGCCGAATGGTTAGAGCGCTGATCTACAGTACTGGAGTTTCTGGATTCGGATCCCACTGTGGCATGAATTTTCGCAGCCATTAGGAACCACCCTTAAACAGTAGGTCCCGGTCTCATTAGCCCTCATGCAGCAAAAAGACCTTAGAGCTCCAAACTAAATCAAACCAAACTACTGATTCGAAGAGATTTAGATATATAAATACTGGTGCACTAAGAATAGTCAGACTCGGAGTGAGTAATAAGTAAATTCGAGAAAGACTTCACAAGAATTACACTCCTAGTTTGGGAACATCAATTTCAGTGATGATGAAATTAAAACAATCTCAGGCACATAAGATGTACTCGTTACAGGCTATACAATTTAATCTCCCATTTTGGAATAAGCAACTTCAGCGATACTCTAATTAATTAAGATCTTCCTTGCGGATGGGATATCTAAAAGTATACCCACTTAAGAATAGCAAAAAAATTCCTGAAAAAGTTCCATTAGTGCTTTTTCCAAAAGTAGCATCTTATACAACTGTAATAAAGACTTAAACACATCGTTTACCATCTACTGATTTGTTCTTAAATGCATCCTATCACTTTTAACAACTTTAATTAGAGAAAGAGTGTCATTAAAAAAAGGCCTCGAAAATCCCTTTGTAACTTGAGCTTCTTTTTCGCTCTTTCGTATACGATCCAAATGGCTCACAATCTTTTGTGTGTTCAGGTACTGCATCGCCAGTTCATTCCTTCTATGAAAGGATATACTCGCGATATATTTTCTCTTTTGGAGGTCGCAGCTATGTGAGAGGAATTAAGTCATATTTATATATGTATTTATCCCGGGATGGTCATCTTGGGTTGTCGAAATAAAGAAGTTATGATACATACATATAATGATAAAATTCTATTAAAGTAAAATCCTAACTTAAATGTTTTCCATTGAATACATTGAAAATCTAGATTCCCTATTGATAAATTTTAAAACATATTTTTCATAATAATGGTGGCGAAAACTCAATTCCTGGCACCTTGAATTTACATTCGCAGCCAGGTTGATTCCTATTTTCCGCGCATTGTGACGTACTATATCTTCTAGGATAAACTAAAAGTGATTAAAGAGATGTGATTGGTTACCAGAATGACATCATTTCCGGAGCCACGCCCCTTCCATTTGTTAATAAAAAGGTTAATAAAAAGATTTCGTGGCTTTTTCCTTTGAGATTGCGATGTGATATATTATCAAGTATTTTCTGTGTTTTGTAATATTTTTCCCTATGGGAGTTTGCGTTTCATATGGTGTTCCAAATAAAAGATGTTTTTGTAAGTGAACGTCTGCATCCATCTACTAGGTTACTACATTCTACAGTATTTTTAAATTATTTGGACGTTATTATTAATAAGTTGTTTCATACACGTATCATATTCGAAAAGTTTATTGAGAATAAAGTAATAGCCACCTGCATTATCTTTATCCTCAGTCTCTCTCAAATTATTGCACGTACATTGCTTATTTATGTGTTTGTAATAAAACTTGGTGTGCTTTTTTAAGACTATGAATATTGTGCCATTAAAGTGGTTTTAATACTGTAAATTATCAAAATTGTTGCTAAAATAGTGTATAATTTGAAATAATTGTTTTACATAGATTATATTTAACTTAAATAGCTACCCAGTATTTTTTTTTGTATAAATGCTTAACGCATAGTAAAAAATTAAAGCAATAGGTTAAAATGCTCTTCATTAGGAAACATTTATAACAAATATTGACTTAAGTCTCAGTTTTTATAAAGAAGTTTCGCATTTTGATCAATTTTTTTGTTCCTGTAGTGTATAGTATTTTATTTTATTTATGCAGAATCATAATTTATGCTCAGCATAAAATGAATTTAAAAGCTGGATATTTAAAATTCTCCTTAAGGGGACTAGAATCTTCGATATCACAGATTTAATCTAAAATATGAAATGATGTTTTGTTCTGACAAAAGTTAAGTATATGCTTCAATATTAAAAGGCATATTTCGAATAACATGATTTTTTTACTGCTTTGAAACTTTTTTTTCTCATACTTCCACATTTTAAGCTTTAAAAAAGTATTTTTCATTTGACAACTTTTATTATCAATTAGTAATTTTAAAATGTTTTAGGTGCATTACCTTTATGTATTTCGTACTCAAAATATTAGAAATTGTCTTTAATGTGTTTTTCAAAAATCTGGGTATCTTTTTTTAAAATCGCAAAGTATATTTTCCGTTAGAGACGATTTAATACCGTGAAATGGGAAATACATTTGGTAAAACTTTCTGTAACTTGAAATAATTGTGCTACATAAATATATAAATAGTATTTAAGGTAAGTGAAAATTGATACTCAGTTTTGTTTCAGTTTAAATTCCAAGAATGAAAGGAAAAAATAAAACAACTAGTTCTTATGCTATGCACTGGGTTTATTTTTAAGAAATATTGCTGGAGGAATATTGTAATCTTATGTTTTAAAAGAAAGATTATTTATTAATAGATTTTATTGTTATGTTTCATATAACAGCAATATATGTATTTTTTCATTAAATGAATATCTTTTTTTTTTAAATTATAATAATAACTAAGTTCCCTTATACCCTTAAGGGGAATAATTTCATAACTTTATAAAAGATGAAACTAATCTTGAATTTATTTCAAGTTTTGTATCATTAAGAATTTAGAAACACGTGATATATTAAAACAGACACACATTATTCATGTACTTATTTTCTTTAGAAGGTATAAAGCAGAACCGGCTCTAGCAATTTTGCTACCTCAGACCAAAAAATAGGGGGGGGGAAATACTCTCTCCCGCTTTACGATACAAATAATATAACATTTTTTACAAAACGTTGACATTTTTTTAAAACAGTGTATATATATATATATATATATATATATATTATATATATATATATATATATATAAACTAGATATTTATTTTACTTATCTCAAAAATTTCACAACCCTGAGTACTAATTAAAAAATAAATAAAATAATTATATTCCAGACATGTAAAAAATAAAAAATACTTTACACATATTTTTATATAATTTCTTTCCTAAAAAAGAAAATATTCTGAGAATTCGAACAAAAATCCATATTATAGTTCCTATTACCACGAATTGCATACACGAAACACTCAGTATTCTAACTCTTTCCACCTTGAAATTAGTATAAGCACTAATAAATAATAAAGTCGGCTTTTTTTCCATTTATAACAAAGCTGTGAAAATCCTGTCAAAAGGAATGTACTTAACAGTGATTCGTTATATACTTATTACCATAAATTGATAACATCGTTCTTTTAAATTCCCTAAATGATGAACTCCTATGTGGCACATTTTGCTAACACTGGTTGGCTTTATCTAATAAAAAGAATTATATAACTAGCTTCCAAGTAATAAAGATTTATACTTTGTAAATTAACACAATTTTTTTATAAAAAAGAAGTTCGGGTAAAAGTGCTCCCCCGTATAATTTTACCACCCCTAACAGGGATCCGGAATGTCCGGCTATATAGCTATCTCTAATATGACACCTCTTAAGAGATCTTACCAGGTACATGCCTAGTGTATCTGTTTTCTTAATAGACCATAAGTCTTTAAATACTTACTAAAATTATATAAAAAATCTGAAACCTTTTACTCTTGTACGTGCATGATTAAAAATTCTTTAATGAAATTCCTTTATAAATGTCACCAATTAATCAAAGTGAAATATGTTAAATAAAAAGTTTTACATTTTTCGGAGGAGTTAAGGGACGGTTTAATTATACATTTTAAATGTAAATTATTTTAGGAGAACAGTGAATAATTATCATTAAAATGACGAAATAATTATACAGCCAAACAGTTTATAAGAAATGTTTTTTTTTTAATTTATTTATGGTCAAAAGAGTGACAAATGCTATTCCATTTAAAGCAAGTTTAAAGACATACGTTTCAAAGAAGAAAAAAAATATTTGTAGTGCTGCCATCTGTTTCTAGTTTGAAGCATTATAAACACAGAAAATCTAAATTTTCTATGCCTTTAAAAAGCAGGGAAAAAAAGAGTTTAATAGGAGGTTTCACAGTGCAAGCACCATGAGTCAAATGATTTAGCCTTGCTTCAAGTCTTATAAAACCATGAAATAATTTGCTTTAATTTATCATAATAAAAAATGGGGACCTATTATTGAATTAAAATTTGAATAATAAAAGTTATATAATATATTGGGCAATAAGATTCATTAAAAGATAGGTATTATGTTTTAATTAATATAACTTAGACTTTATATTAAACGGCATTCTAAAACTGCATTCTATAGAATGAATTAATAATCCATAAATCTGTTTTATATAAGAAATTCAAGCTCTCATGAATATTAGTAAAAAAATAGAACTAGAATGAAACTATTACTAATTAGTCATTAAAAGTAGCCTAACTGGTTGATTATTTGAAAGATAGTCATTCATTCTCTAAATAATACAAGTATATAGACAGACAAGAAATATTTGTGTTTATATATAGGGTAGAAAACTTTTTATCTTAATAATAATAATAATAATAATAATAATAATTTAGTTTTAATTTCTTGTATATTTACAACTGTGTAGACCCGATTCAAGTCAAAGGAGTATATTTCGTATTTCACCTTCCGACCGCAACTTGCAGAGATAAACAAGCTTCGGGTTTGGTTTGATTTGGATCGCTACGGTCTACTTTTGCAGCAAGGGGGTTAATGTGAATGGGACCTACTGTTTAAAACCGATTCCGAATGGCTACGAGCATCCATGTCTCGGTGGTATTCGAATCTACGAACTCCAGTAGGTTCGAATCCCAGCGAGGTATGGAAACCAAACCCGAAACTTGAGAAAGGAAGGTGAGATACAAGAGATACGCGTTTGACTTTATAAGACCCTATATATTTTATTGTAATCAATTAAAAGGAATATTTTCATAATTTTACCACAGATTAAACAAGTTTTAAATATATCGCAATGTTTTATATTGTTTTATTATGTATTTAAAAACTTATGATAGGTCAAATCAAACAAATTTTCCCTTAGGAAGAAATTTCTCAGTACGAGACTCTTTAATAAAATTCCTGCTTAATGATACCCATTTCAAGCATGATAAGAGCACATATTTTCGAAAATTCCTTATCATCATAATAAATAACCACAATGACAATATATATGTAAAAAATCTCAGTTTTTATTTCAAGTATTACATCACTAGTATTGTTTCTTGTATAATCGGCTGAGGACTTTTGTGTGGGGTAAACACTGGATGCAGTAGAGAAGAACTTTCGGGGATCTGCAGCTGAAAAGGAGAAATAGAAATGTTCTATTTTCATTTATTTTTAAATGAAAGTACATGATGTATAGTTACATTAATGCATTGTAATATTTAGTTTCAATGCATATTTGAAACTCCCTTTATGTGGAGTGATGTTTATTGAGCTGGTGGACAATTTCCTTGATGGACAATAGCAGCTAATAGCAACTACAAAATAAAAGGCAGGAAAGTGTGAAAATTATCAGAAATTCGAGAGTTCAGTTAGATGGGTTATTCCTATGTAAATTTTGGTTTGCTGAATACCTTCGTGACTTAATAGCGCTGATAAAATATATATTTAATGCCTATTGTCCAGCTGTTGTCCAAAAGTAAATTTTAATACGAATCAATTAACGTACTTAAATTTTTGATATGTCTTCCAGAAATCTTTTAGATAATTTTAAGCCGAACGATAGCCGAATGGTACAGAGCTTCTCTTCGGTTGCGAAGTTCGCAGGTTTGAATCCCGCTGTTGGCATGGATGTTCGTTGCCGATTGGAATTGGCATTAAGCACTAGGTGCCGGTCTCATTAGCCCTCGTGAGCTAAACAGTATGCCTTAGCGCAAACCTTTTAGATAATTTTAAGCTTGGTGGTTTTATCGCTAGGATTGAGGAAAATCGACAAATAACAGATGTTGCCAGTGAATTCAGTAACAGCGTTGTTTCAACGTCGTTACTGAATTACTCCGTTGATAATTACTGGTTTACTCCGTTGTTTCAACGAACGTTTCAACGTTCGTTTGTCACATTTGCTACACTTTTGTTTGGAAATCATTCCAAACAAAAGTGTAGCAAATGTGACAGGGGAGTTCGTGACTGCAGAAAGACGCATGTAGAGGATAGGTATATATTGGTATCGACAAAAAGGTTCCGGCACTACACAGCTACTAAGGTAAGGTTTTCCTGCTACTGTAAAACGAGTCTATCGGAAAAACTACAGTCGAAGGATTCTATCAAGAAGAACCATTCACCCGCCGTCTTGTTGTGTGCATCCCGTAGTCCAGGCGTCACATTTTCGCATGTTTGCAACGCTATCGTCAGCATCGCAATCGGACTGTTAGGTATGATCTACTCAGATGAAATTAGTTTTCAGACTCTCGTCTGAATCTGAACAACATTGAGCTTGCGTGAGAATGGTCAGTGGTTTAGAACACGAAAATGAAAACCTATTACTTGCAGAGAATAACTTTGAGTTTTTATAACATATTACTTTTTAATACGAAATATAAGAACTATTGTAATAACGGAAAATTACGTAACGAAAATCTACATAACAGAAAGTCTCAACTCTAAGCGTCTCCGGGAGATAAAAGCACTTAACTCCTTATTAAAAATCATGGGTGACATGAGAAACGAAGAAAATGCAGGAAATACTGTAATCACAAAATAATTTCAGTTCAGAATGAACTATTTGTATAAAAGAAAATCTTATTTTAAGTAGAACAGAAGCAGAAAATTTATATGATGAATCGATAAAAGAATATTATTTTTAAAATCTTAAGTCTCGGAAAATACTATATATCTCAATAAGCAAACCTGAATGATTAAAATTCATTCTTGATTGCCAAAAACACTGAGTAAGCTCTTGGCCTGTTGGGAAAAATTTCAATTGATCGCCAGCTGTTGGATTCGAAATTTGTGTTAAAAGTGTGCATTAGTAACCACTTGATGCAAAGCTCTATTAAAGATGTACATTTTTAGTGTCAATTTAAAATACTGCTACGTTATTGTTTTTTAATGGAGTAACGACTGCAGATCTCTAAGGTTTTCTCATTGCCCAGTAAGCCCCGGCAAGCCAAATAATAGGGGTTAAATTTTCTTGTGTAATTGGCTAAAATAATTTCGTACATACATATATATATATATATATATATATATATATATATATATATATATATATATATATATATATATATATATATAAATTATATATATATATATATATATATATATATATATATATATATATATATATATATATATATATATATATATATATATATATATATATATATATATATATATATATATATATATATATATATATATATATATATATATATATATATATATATATATATATATATATATATATATATATATATATATATATATATATATATATATATATATATATATATATAATATATATATATATATATATATATATATATATATATGTATATATATATATATATATATATATATATATTATATATATATATATATATATATATATATATATATATATATACATATATATATATATATATATATATATAATATATATATATATATATATATATATATATATATATATATATATATATATATATATATATATATATATATATATATATATAATATATATATATATATATATATATATAATATATATATATATATATATATATATATATATATATATATATATATATATATATAATATATATAATATATATACATATATAAAATATATATCTTAAAGCAATATTTCTCTATATATATATATATATATATATATATATCATATCTAATATAGAAATTATTACTTTTTACTAGACTCCCAAAGCTAACTCTGAAATAAATCCTAATTTTCTGTCCAATAGCCAATTTTTCCTAGTGTCTCAGTAAAATAGTTCACTCCTACCACCGTCTAAATTGTGAAAACGCTGTTGGTCTCTTGAGAAAGAATTCGCGTCATTGCTCGTTCTTAGGTGAATTTTTTATTAGAAGTGTGTTTTAGTCATCACTCGATGCTTTTCTCTTGTTCGATAGACATGACCATTTGTATTCTAAAATAAAGTTAAAGTTCCCCAACAGGTTTCGCTGTGGTTTTAATGAAACGACTGCAATTTACTTACTTCTGCCCCTTTTTCATTAAACTAGGGCAATTGAATATAATAGAGGCTATATTCTGGTGTAGCGGGGAATATAAATTTGACACATCGTAAGTCAGAAATATAATATCTCATCTGTTTACGCAAGCAGTACAAAGATTAATCAATTATTCATTATTTTAGATTGGGTCCAAGGCTTTATTTCTAATTTTCGACTTTTTTATTTAGATATCAGTTTACACAGTCCACTTTTAATAAGGAATAGGTTAATTAAAATGAGAACAGCTACTCACCTTTATTTTTACCACTTTTTAAAGAACCTGCCACCTTTTCCGAATCCTCCGCCCCCACCGTAACCTCCTCCTGCTCCTCCTCCTCCGCCTCCTCCATTTCCTCCTTTGCCTCCGCCTCCACCCCCACCTCCGAGATCGGTGAGCTTGATTCCGAGTATAGCGATTGCACCGCCGTTTCCTCCTCCGTTGCCGCCACCACCTCCGCCTCCATTTCCGCTGCCTCCGTATCCGCCTCCATTTCCACCGCCACCATTTCCACCACCACCGCCATATCCTCCTCCGCCACCTGGAAAATATAATAAGGCATTTACAAAAATAGATCACGATTACTTTGTCTTTTACAACGTTTAACCCTTAATTTGGCTAAGTTCGCTACAACGAACACTCAAATAAATAATATCTTTATAATAAATATATATTTTTATCGATAGTTTTTAATATATTAAATATATTATATATTATTATTATTATTAATTATTTTTATTATTATTAATTATTATTATTATTATTAATTATTATTATTATTATTAATTATTATTATTAATAATTATTATTATTATTAATTAATATTATTATTATTATTAATTATTATTACTATTATTTAAATTATTATTATTGTTGTTATAATTATTTATTTAAATATATTTTTAATCGATATTTGAAAAAACATCTTGTCAAATTAAGTGTTAAATAGATTGCAGGTTGAAAATGCTAAAATTACCTAGTAATTAGGTCATATTTAACTAGTATTTTAAAACTAATTAAAATTTTAACTTTTAAAGAAATACAAATTATTCAGAGTATCTTATAGTTAATAAATCTAATATAATACTTAAATGATCGTTTTAATCTTAATGTTTAGTTTAAAAACTATTTCTCATTTCTAACACTTTAGTACGGATTTTTTATGTTCAAAATCCTTTCAGTACAAAGAAACTAACCTCCGACAAAGATGATTTTTCCTCCATTACCACCACCACCACCTCCTCCTCCTCCATGTCCTCCTTCACCACCGCCTCCTCCACCGTGTCCACCGCCACCACCTGCCTGAATGGGCACTGCAATCAGGATAGTTTCACCTCCACCTCCGCCTCCACCGCCGCCGTAACCTCCGCCTCCACCACCGCCGTAGCCTCCGCCTCCACCACCACCGCCGCCGTTACCTCCGCCCCCTCCGTGGATGAAACCAGCGGAAACGGACAGCACCAGACAGCTAAGTGCGGCCAATGAGGTCCAGTTCTGAAAGAAAAAAAGCGAAAATTACTTATTAGGATACTTTATATGAAAATGTGTGTGTTATGTAAAGTGTTATGTAAATGTAACTATTATAGGATATTCATTAAATTCTTCTTGGACAATACAACTCAATATTTTGTATCTAGTTCCTTTATGTACTCAAACCTATATTAGCATATAGCCCATCATATGACGACCTCAGTAAAATTTTTAATTTTCCTGAATTGTAAAGTACCCTATGAGGTAGGTAAAAAAATGGTTTGTTTTTGGCTAGAGAATTATCTGATTCCCGCTCAATAATTTGTTTAACTTCATACTCCTCTAAAGTCTACCGGTATTGGGAATGCAGTTTAGAATCACGTTGAATTCATTTAGTCAAACAGTGTGGTTATGTGTAAAAAACAAACACATAAATGAACAAACTTCTTAATTTTCAAAGATATTTAACTTAAATGACTTTTATGAAAAGAATTTGTTGTTAATACCCGTGATAAAATTTTCATTGCAACAAAAAATAATCGATGATTACATTTAAAATTATCACATATGTACCTAATCTATTATTTAATCGAAATATAAAAGAAATTATTTGTTGGTAAAAGTTCAGTGATAAAGCGTATGAAAATAATGCAGGGGATATTTAAATAATTTAAAATAAGAAATGATTAAATAAGATGGTTAAACAAATGACGTCATAATGCTGGAAAACAATGTTATTTTTACTTATTTATTATGTAATAAATTGATAAATTTAATCACCTGCTCTTAACCGGAGATAATAGGGCTTGAAATAATGGAATGAAAAGACTGAAAAGGGGGGAAGGGGGGATTTTGAAAGTTTTAAAGACTTGCTTTGAGTTTGTTAACCCTAACTCATCAGGAATTCATTATCAATGTATTTATCGATTCCAGGTCCAACCACTTCATAAATTTTAGAACTGACGGATAGATAACTTAGGCTATTATTATATAGGAAATTCTATAAGCATTTTAATTGTTGGGATAATAATCTAAGTTCCCTAATATTTCAAGATTTTACTTTTAATATTATATTCTAAAAAAGAAGGGGCAATTTTCATTTTAAATTGTAATTTCAGTAAAACACTTCATTAAAACTTGAATATAATTTTAGTAATTTAAAATCTAATCTTACCCTGTCTATCAAAATGCATGTTGAAATACAGCAGTACAAGAACGAGTACTTTGAAGAAAGTGATAAACTTTTATTT
The DNA here is from genome assembly GCA_032207245.1 of Pardosa pseudoannulata. Classification (NCBI taxonomy): domain Eukaryota; kingdom Metazoa; phylum Arthropoda; class Arachnida; order Araneae; family Lycosidae; genus Pardosa; species Pardosa pseudoannulata. Next base: position 63,764,730 of record CM063505.1, on the reverse strand, counting down.
TGAGGACATATATTACAACATAATACCAATCTTATATAAGAATTTAAGAATAATTTTATCTCATTAAATAACATTACAAATTAACCTATGAATTTTAATTGTTAGGAACATGATTTAAAGATCGCTAAAATTTCAAAATATTAATTCTGATGTACATTAAAGTATTGCAAACAAACCAATGTATTTTAATTATGAGAGTCCTGATTTAAAGATCGCTAAAATTTCAAAATACTAATTCTGGTGTAGACTAAAGTATTGCAAACTAACCAATGTATTTTAATTATAAGAGTCCTGATTTAAATATCTCTAAAATTTCAAAATATTAATTCTGATGTACACTAAAGTATTGCAAACCAACCAATGTACTGTAATTATAAGAGTCCTGATTTAAAGATCTCTAAAATTTCAAAATATTAATCCTGGTGTATACTAAAGTATTGCAAACCAACCAATGTATTTTAATTATGAGAGTCCTGATTTAAAGTTCGCTAAAATTTCAAAATATTAATTCTGATGTACACTAAAGTATTGCAAACTAACCAATGTATTTTAATTATGAGACTCCTGATTTAAAGATTGCTAAAATTTCAAAATATTAATTGTGGTGTACACTAAAGTATTTCAAATTAACCAATGTATTTTAATTATAAGAGTCCTGATTTAAATTTCGGTAAAATTTCAAAATATTAATTCTGATGTACACTAAAGTATTGCAAACAAACCAATGTATTTTAATTATGAGAGTCCAGATTTAAAGATCTCTAAAATTTCAAAATATTAATCCTGATGTACACTAAAGTATTGCCAACCAACCAATGTATTTTAATTATGAGAGTCCTGATTTAAAGATTGAAAAATTTCAAAATATTAATTCTGATGTACACTAAAGCAAAGAGGAAAGAATTTTAGATCCTACGTTCAATAACATATAAGAATTTTGACGTAATTTTACTGATTAAAAGCTTGATCCTAGCTTTTTTTAGCAAAGAACATGCTGCTGAACAGTCTAAGAAGTTCCATGATTAAGAAAAAGAATGAAGTTCTTTTTTATTTTTAGGGAGCATATATTATTAATACAGCACAATCTCTGTATATCATATATATGTAAGTAATATAACATATAAGTAAGAATTTCGGTACAGTTATATCTCACTAAATAAAACTGAAAACTAATAAATGTATTTTAATTACCGGAATCACGATTGAAAGTTCACCAAAGATTCAAGATTTCAATTTTGATAATACGCTAGAGTAAAGAAGAGACACTTCACATTTTAACTCATACGTTCAATAAAATATAAGCGTTTAAGTAAAATTTTACTTATTAAAGTTAAATCCTAGACATTCTAGCAAAGAATATGCTGAAACGAAGTAGTCTGAAAAGCCCCAAGAAGTAGAAAGTGAAACAGAAAGGATATTGAATGTCTGAAGAACAA
>CM063505.1:63748294-63755794 GCA_032207245.1 Pardosa pseudoannulata | reverse complement strand
CTAAAATTTTCGCATAAGCTAGGAATGTTTTTAGAAAGAACGTGACATCTGCTTTTTGTTTCAAGAAGAAAACATAGAGTTATTTGGAGTAATGATCCTTAAACACAACAAAATACCTATAATTTCAGTGTGAGCTCTTGAATGTTCCACAAATATCAGATTACACAAGTTCTTCAACCTATGCTGCTTTGGATTTATTGCCAAACTTCAGATGGTGTGTTTTTCCGTATATACACGGTTCAGATCTACATTCTACGATCGACATCCTTCATCTAAACTCACTTCGAAACTAAATTCCTTCTTGAGCAATTTTTTTTAATTTCACGCTTGTCTTGGTGCTCCCCATCTACCATGATATTATTGCAGTAAAGAATTGTTGTTGTCTGCATCAGTAACATGTATTTCTATTAATTTATTTGGAAGTACTGGTTCTAGAGCTGCCCTATATAAAATTTTGCTTGAAATAGAGCTTTACTGCATTGTTGATTTTTAACCAACATTTAGTAGGAATGAAAGTACTACACTATTCTGTTTTCTATCCTGGGCAGATAACGCTGAAAACAAATTTCTGTTGATCACATGGTCATACCAGACATCTCTCAATTCTATTACTTCAATATTTCCTTTAATTAAAGTTTTGAATAGGATGTTTCTTTTCCCAAAAGCTGCCAAAACTTCTTTCCCTGCTGCTTTGATAGTATGATTGCCTGAATTATTTTTTCAGCAGATACACTTTCAGCACAAGACCTTCCAACCGAGATTCAGAATTTGGCTTTCTTAAAGTGAAAGGTAAAGAAAAACCAAGAAACTTTAGGGAAATTTTAGGGGTTTCATACCCTATTACAGAAGGTATGAAACATCTAAATTTTACCTTAATTAATTTAATTTTAATATGCTCTAATAAATAAAAGTAATTTAACTCGTACGCACAATAACATATCAAATTTTTTTGTACTTTTGCTGATTCAAAAGGAAATTCTAGTCTTTCTTTCAAAAAGCAGAGCAACCAAGTAGTTCCATGTCAGAGAAAGTGAGTAAAACAAAACAAAAAGAAGGGAAATTGGATTTCACGGAAGCTGCTCACCTTTAAAAATCCTGTGATGCTTAGAAATGTCTGACTATCTGTATAAACAGGGGTGTTTATATAGTTAGAGGTATAATTGGTGAGGCGACAAGAAGTTAATTGGTGTGTCAATATGACGTCATTTTATCAGACTCCATTAAGCAATACATTTCCCTCTTCTCTTTCCTTTTTTATTTTATTTATAATTTATTTATTATTTGACGATTTACAATTATTTTAATAGAAAATTTTAACAAGTAAAAAATAAATGTTCTGGTTCATCAATTTCTCTAAAAGGTTTTCAAATATCCATGTTCCTCAATGGTAGTTGGGATAAAATAGGAGTTAATCAAAATAGCGCTTTTTCTAACAAAATTTTAGCGCAAAGTTACTCGATGCAGTGTTGGCGCCCTCTGTTGTATGCAATGCTATTTATTTTAGTAATTAAATTATTCTTCATTTTCAATGAATATTTTTCACTGCTTAACTTAACAATTAATTCTTTAAATGAATTATTATTCATTTACAACTTTAACAATTACAGGAGTGGCGGTTTCAGGGGCCAATTCAGTCTTCTGCCCTTGTGGTTCCTCTCCAAATTGAAGCTGAAAACTATCCTAAGCCAGATGAACCAGTCGCATGTTAATTCTCATATTGCGTCGTCCGTCTTGCAGGTTAATCCAGGACGCGTTCGAGATTTAGGCAGAGGGTCTAGTTCGAAAAGTTGGCAACAAGTTCTATAAAAAAATCTCCGAATCATCCTGTGTAATATCAATGGACTTAGTACTCTTGCTACTAGGGTCAAACTTGGTCAGATTTTAGAATTGACAGATAAATATCGAGAGGAAAGAATAGAAATCCAAGAAACTAAACTCGGAGAAGACGCGGAAGTTCAAGGTGAATGGTTATAATGTACTTCAAAAAAATAGAACTGCGGGATGTGGTGGCCTCATGTTCCTTGTTAGAAACGTGCACTTTAAATCTATCCCTGGCGTTAACGGATCATCCAATCACATGGAATATCAGGGTCAAAAATTCTTTCCAAAGATCGTTTTATTAATATTATAAATACTTACCACAGTCCCAATCATCAAGGACTTTCTATCGATGTGTTAGAAGCTTTTCTTGAGGACAGCACACTTATTCTGGGAGACTTAAATGCTAAACATGCTGAGTGAGGATGTTCCACCACTAATAATAGGGGATCTGCCCAGTAAGAAAGTGAAATTAAAAATAACAGGGGCTTAATATTATCCAAGTGTAACTGGCAGATTAATTTCGCCGGATTACACACACACTCACACATATAAGTACACACATACATACATATATATGGACACACACATACATATATATGCACACATACATACATATGTACGCACACGCATACATGTATGTATGTGTATGTGTGTGTGTGAACGTAATATATCAAAAATAATTGTCCCTAAAGCTCTTCAAAATATTGATATATTTCATGCTTAGTACAAATTTATTTTTCCCAATACACTGCAATTTTGACGGAGCTCTTTTTCAAACAAATCAACAGTCATTTAATTTTTTCGATTAGCTTGATAATTTACTGGTATCTTTTTAACATTCTTGAAACCTGTAGGCATTTAAATTATCACGATTTGTTTTTTCTCTTGGAATCCAAAAATGTTTGCACTCAACAAGAACAGCTACTCAAATTCTCGACAACTTACCAACAGTACACTTTCTTTTTTTTAAGTTTGATTCATTCTGTAATAAAATTGTGATTCATCAGCTGGAGAAGTATCTTTTTCTTTATAATTAAGACACTTTATTTGGTTTTTCCACTTTTCCTTTTTTGGGGTGAAATCAGGTGATGGTCCACCTACATAATTAACTCATTGTATTTTTATCGGTATTTATTCTGGGCAGTGAGCCATTACAGAATCTGAAACCCCTTTTATTTTAGACAGTTTCATTTTGCAGTATGATTCCTGACACAGGAATAATCTTAATTCACCGAAGGAAAAACTATTTTAATAGTGCTTTTCTTAAATCTGTGATTTACAACCTTTGTGACTCGAGTGATTTTTAATTCGACAAGCAAAGTCATTTGCTATATTTTCATTTTGCAGTATGACTCGTGACACAGGTAAAATTTTGAATGCTCTAAATGGTAAACTATTCTAAAGGTACTTCTTTCATATCTTGGATTCTCAATCTATGTCTCAGAGTATGTTTCGCAAATGATTAAAGTTACTTGGTATTGTATTGTTAGTATGAAATTCTTATATGCCATTTTCCTTGTTACCTCACTTCTGTAAATCAACTTTTCAATTATGTTAATCGTACTTGTCCTACTCAATAGGACTCATATTTTCTTTTCACATTGTAAGTTGTATTTTCAACTCGACAAGCAAAGTCATTTGCTATATTTTTCATTTTGCAGTATGACTCGTGACACAGGTAAAATTTTGAATGCTCTAAATGGTGAACTATTCTAAAGGTACTTCTTTCATATCTTGGATTCTCAATCTATATCCTAGAGTATTTTTCGCAAATGATTAAAGTCACTTGGTATTGTATTGTTAGTATGAAATTCTCATATGCCATTTTCCTTGTTACCTCATTTCTGTATATCAATGTTTCAAACATGTTAACCGTATTTTGTCCTACTCAATAGGACTCATAATTTCTTTACAATTTATGAGTTGTATTTTCAGTTCGACAAGCAAAGTTATTTGCTATATTTTCAATTTTGCAGTATGACTCTTGAACACAGGGAAGATTTTGAATGCTCTAAATGGTGAACTGTTTTAACGGTACTTCTTTTATATCTGTGACTATCAATCTATGTGAGTATTTTTCGCAAATGATTAAAGTCAATTGGTATTGCATTGTTAGTATGAAATTTTTTCATTTATCATTATTCTTGTTAAATCTTTTCCATTTTATCAGTGTTTCAAGCATATTAATCCCTACTTTGTCCCTTTCAATACGAATAGTGTTTTCTTTTCACACTAGGAGTTTTTCTTTTAACTAGACAAGCAAATTTATTTGCTACATTTTCATTTTGAAATTTGACTCATGACACAGGAAGATTATGAATCTTGTAAATGGCAAACTATTTTTAAATTGCTTCTCTCACATAAATGATTCTCCAACTGTGTGACGGGAGAGATTTTCAAGTGTACCATGAGAATTTTTTTGCAAATGATTAAAGTCACTTGGTATGGTATTGTTAGTATGAAATTCTTTTATGCCATTTTCCTTCTTACTTCATTTCTTTATACAATATCTCAAGCATATCAATTATTCTTTGTCCTACATGTTTTCTTTTCACACTATTGAGTTTTGCTTTCAATTATACAAGCCAACTCTTTTTCTTTTTGCAGTATGACTAATTATACAAGGAGATTTTGAGTCCTCTGAATTGTAAACTATTAAGATTTTCTTTTGAATCTCTGATTGTTAATCTATGCGCCATGAGGATTTTTCGCAAATGATGAAAATACTTATTTTTGTACAATATTGTTCTCCGTATTGTGTTGTATGAAAATTTAACATGTGCCATTTTTTTGGTTAACTCCCTTACGTATACTACTGCTTCAAGCATGTTAATTCTAAGAAGTCCAATGTGAAATCTGTGACCCTTTTAGTAAGAGTCATTTTTTTATTTTCACACTATGAGTTTTGCTTTTAACTCAACGAGAAAGGTAGGAGTAAACTTATTTGTTTTATTTTTTATATTCCAGCATAATAAGATGTCTTTAAAAAAAGGAAAACTTCGTGATAAGAGATTTTTTAAATTGCAATACTAATCGTCACACATAAAGTTTTTGTTTTCTGTTGGTAATGAACCAATTTAAAAGATCATCTTTTACATCATAGATTATCAACCTGTGTGACACGAAGAGTTTTTTCACATGATTAAATTCACTTAGTATAGTTCATATTTTCGAATTTTCATGCTGTTAGTATGACAATTTATCATGTGCCATTTTCCTTGTTACCTTCTTCACTTCTGTTTTGTTTGTTTTTCTTTTCAACTGCACGTCATTTAAATTGGCATCGCAAAATCAATATCTTTAATTGATTTCATTACTTGAATCAGTCTTTACATGAATCAGTTATTAACCCATTAACTCCCGGATATTTCTGATGACTATATATTAGTAAATACCTAACATAGAAGCTATTATAGACACCTGGAAGTAAAACAAAATATGAAATTTAAACACCTTTAAATATGACATCAATTCATCATTAGTGAGGAGGTGTCATTTTAAAACATAATAAGATGTCTTTAAAAAAAAGGAAAACTTCGTGATAAGAGATTTATTTTCTATCATATATGAGAAAAGTACTGAAAAGAGATGACTTATTACAGATATGGCTATTCGCCATGATTTTGACCGATATACGTTCAGAATACCGGTCATAATACGTTCCTATTCTAAGCTTGAAAATCATAAAATGCCGATCGAAATGACAAAATTATAGATAAGATCATATTTGAAAACTTGGGAGATTATTCATAAGATTAATATCTATTTTTATTAAAAAATTAAGAATCGTTTCAAGAAAACAAAAACTCTACAAACCATTTTTGATTGTCCTCAAATAAGGACGCTGGGCGTTAATGGGTTAATGAATCATTACATGAATCTATTTATATAAGCAATACCAGAAACTTCTCTGTCATTTCCATGGAAAGCCGGATCTCCGGTGGATGACAAAATTATTTCATGGAATTGAATCTGAAAAGTATAAAAGGCACCTGCTCTCACGATTGTTCAGTATTTCTGTTGTAGACTAGCTGGAAGTTGGTTCATCTCTATGACGCTTTCGTAAGTTATTCTACAAACACGATGAATCTGAAGTCTTTTTTGTATTTTTCTTTTTTGCTAGTGGTGGCATTTGGTAAGTTTTTTTTTATATTTCACAGTTTTATTTTAGAGTATGTTCAAGTGTGCAAGTTTTGTAAATGTTGTTACTAATGATGATTATCGAGAATGCATTACAAATAATTGCTATTCTCAAATCTGAACTAACCATTTAAAAACTATTTTTTTAGTTCTATAATGTTAGTTATATACCTGAAAACTGTTGGTCAGTAGTTATAAAAAATATTTTTAAGACTAATGATTAAAATATATGCATATTGATTTTTGAAGATACGTTTCTGTCCAGATACTAAAGCCGAACGATGGCCGAATAGTTAGGGTGCTGGCCTTCGGAACCGGAGTTCGTGGGTTCGAATCCCACTATGGCATGGATGTTTGTAGCCGTTCGGAATCGGCATTAAGCAGTAGGTCCCGGTCTCATTAGCCCTCGTGTTGCAAAAAAGTAGACCATAGTGCTCAAAAAACCAAACCAAACCAACCAAACCTGTCCAGATACTACGCAAGTACATATAAATGCCATAAATATTATAATCAACTGTTTTCAAAAGTGTTTAACCAAAAAGCATAACAATAAATAACACAAACTACATTTTAAACTTAATTTAAAAGTTTTAAAATTTGTGTTGCGTTGCACTAGTTTTTGAGTTCAACATCGTTATATCTATTTCGTTTACTTCAAAGGAATTTCTGTAATAATAGAACTAATTCTATTTTAGTTATTAAAATATATCATAAAAAGATTATAAAATAGATTGTAAAAAAGATTATAAAATAGATTATAGTAAAATAGTTATTAAAATGTAACCAAAAATAATGACAATAAATAACACAAACTATATTTTAAACTTTATTTAAAATTTTAAAATTTGTGTTGCATTACACTAGATTTTAAGTTCAACATCGTCATATATATTTCGTTTACTTGAAAAGAATTTATGTCATAATAGAACTAATTCTATTCTTATTTTAAAATACTTTACTAAATGCAACGAATGTAAAACTATTTCATATGTCCTTTGTTTTCTTTATTAGTTTTTTATTAAGATTTTTAAATATTTATAGACTTTCTTGAAGTAGAATTTATAAACATTATAGGCAATATGATGTTTCTCATCACTAAATAAATTATAAGTTATCTATATGCTTTTCTTTTAATTCAAATTATTTAAAAAATGAATTTTAACCTTTGAACTTCAGGTTCATCGAATTATAAACACTATTGTATTTTTGTAATAATTGCATATGACGACTATAAGATTTAGGTCATCTTCGTTGCCAAATAGTATTATGATGAACAAAATTATACAGAACAAAAATTTCAGAAAATATCAGTTTTCACCTATTAATTTTAATAGTTTAGTTGATATATTTTCTTTCAGAGTAATATCTAAAATTAAATAAATAAATAAATATAATATATATATATATATATATATATATATATATATATATATATATATATATATATATATATATATATATATATATATATGTATATATATGTATATATTTATATGTATATATATATATATATATATATATATGTATATATATATATAT
>CM063505.1:63718294-63740794 GCA_032207245.1 Pardosa pseudoannulata | reverse complement strand
TCTAGAACTTATTGTGACCATTTCTTTAAGTGAATATTTATTCTCATTATTAGAGGCCGAACGATGGCCGAATGGTTAGAGTGCTGTCCTTCGGAACCGGAGATCGTAGGTTCGAATCCCACTATGGTATGGATGTTCGTAGCCTTTCGGAATCGGCTTTAAGCAGTAGGTCCCGGTCTCATTAGCCCTCGTGTTGCAAAAAGTAGACCGTAGCGCTCCAAAACCAAACCAAACATTATTAGAGAAAATTCTATTAATAATAAATAAGGTACATTCAAAAATTAAATACATGAGTCTCATTCGGATATTACAGAATAAAAAATAAGAAAATAATGAAAAATTTGCATTTAACACAAGTTTTAATTAAAATAACATGAACTTGTGATAGATAATAACTTATAAATAACTTTAACAGGTATTGTGAGTGTAATAGACTGAAATTTGCATTTTAAAGGAATGTTTGTATTATTACAGCTACGGTGAGCAGTGGTAGCTCAGTTGGTAAAGGCAACAGTCTAATAACGGAGAGATAGCGGGTTTGGAGCGAGAGGCGACCTAATATTAACCGTGTTCGTTAAAGGTGACTGGGGTACGTAAAATATGTTTGTGGACACAATATCCTCCAAGTTCTCAATCAATTCTTCTAGAGGTCGAAGGCTTAGTCTATGGGTCTTCTGCTTGATTCCTACTTCAAAATTACGAGAACTCACTTGAGCGAAGTCGTTCTTTCACCTTAAGGTATCCGTCTATGTTCGGAGAACTTTTTTCTTTAAACGTAGAAACTAGTCCATGTTTTTACATTTTTAGATTTATTTTTTATATTATTATAGAGAATTGCACTTAAAAAATTTATTCCTGGAGAAGTTTTTATAAAATTTCTAATAAATAAAGTAAATTTAGTAAAAAAATCGGGTTTTTTCAAAAGGTCTAACTTTTTAATAAATTAAATTATTTCAATATTTTTTGATGCAACACATTTCTTATACACTGGACTAGTGAATCACCTAAAATCTTTGCTTAATTTACGTTTGGTAAAAAATTTTGGTCCTTCAAAATTACACACATTGGATTTTTAACGAATTTTCATTACCTTTATATCTAACTATGAGTGTAACATCAATAAAAATTATCCAAATTTAAAGCTTTTAGGTCATTCACTAGTAAATACTATCAAAAGCATTCATAATAATTTTCAACAAAATATTTTAAGAACTTTTTGAGAAATCACATTTCAAGTTTCAACATTTTATTAAAAATACCGTTCTGAGAAAAACGCATTTGAAGTTTATGAAAGCAACTTTAACTATTAAAAAATTAAAATACATGTTTAAAATTCCTCACACTTTCTTGCTTCAAAACTTTCTAATTGCCAAGTTGCTAATTATTAAAAATACTAGAAAAATGTTTAAATTAATCTTCATGAAAATTTAAAAAGTTTTGTCCAAAAAATGCTCTTTAAAAGGCTTTAAATTCACAACTTCCGGTTCCGAAGTCGCTACTTCCGTTTTGTTTTGACAGCTGTCATTGATGTTTAAACAGCTGTAACTTTTCTTTAAAATGCCGTAGAGACAAAACAAAAACAGATTTAGAAACCTAAAAGTTGAAATTTTACAATAAAGAAATAAAAAAGGATTTTTGGCAAAAAATGACGTTTTCAACGTACACGGATACCTTAACGTTGCTCATTTTAAAACGAAACGCTCACCCCTTTGCCTTAATATGAGTAACTTACTGCTCATTTGTTCTTGGCTTGTCTGAGTGGCATCAGAAACAACAAAACTTACAGCTGTTTTTATCAAATAATAGGGGGATTTTAAGAAAATAGCTGAAGATTTACTCTTATAATGAATATATCCGATAAATTTTAACCCCTTGATGCACAGTTTTGAAAAAAGCCGTCAAAAAAAATCAATTTTTTTAATGTATAAAACAATTTAGAGCATTGGCTTGCCAAGAAAATTACAAAAGTACAAAAATAATCAAAAAATTTTTTGTTAAAGTTTGGATTTTGATAGCATTGCAGAAAATAGTCGAATATTGTAATATTACACGCACATCGACTTTTTTTATCTTTCTTTTCGAATTCCCATTACAGAATAAACATAATTTTCAGAACGTTGTCTTGCCAAGAAAATTACAAAAATACAAAAATAATAAAAAATTTTATTGCAATTTTGGATTTTAATAACATTGCAGAAAATAGTCGAATATTGTAATATTGCACACACATCGACTTTTTTTATCTTTCTTTTCGAATTCCCAATTCAGAATAAACATTATTTTCAGTAAAAATACTTATTTATACTTTTAAAACATAAATAATGACAAAACTAGTATTAATAAAATTAATCAAAATTTTCTTTTGTGTGATATATTTCGAAACAAGGTGCACCACATAGCCCAACATTGCAACTATTACACACGTAAAGATTGTTTTTTTTTCCTTTCACATAGTTATTTTCAACTTTCTATTGCATTCGAGTGTGAAAAATTATAGCAACATAAAGTGAAAAGATACTCGAATTATCTCGAGTGTGCACAGTTTGACCAGTTTAGCTTGCTCGAGTTAACTCGAGCGTGCACGTTAAGGGGTTAAAATAGGTCTTAAATATAGTTTTATAATCTGACTAGTGTAAACAACTTTGGGATCTGACTTGTGTAAACTCAAAAAAAATATTATTGGATTGATATATTTTGTCTTGTATCGTTAGCTGTAAGTATCAGGAATTGTCCTATTTTTCACCCTATTATGTAAAAAATATTTTTTGCCTATTTTTTTAAATTTTTTATTTCTATATTTTTTATATGTGTAAGTACTGTAGAAACAAATATTAACACATTATTTTTTGCTTTTTTTCAGAATTTGGTTTTTCAAACTAGTCGGTTACCTAAAGTGTTTAACCCTTAATTTGGCTAAGTCTGGCACCCTACACCGGACATGTTTATTTATAACTACTATATAACATAATTGTCAGTGTCACAAAAGCGGACACTAATTATATCAAAAATGCAACATGGTATATTTTTTGTTTATTTTACAGAGATCAAAATGTCTATACATACATGGGAAAATAACAGAAATTAAAAAATATTTGATGAAACATCTTGTCAAATTAAGGGTTAAATTCTCCCAAATCGCTAATAACAGTGTATAAGATGCATCTATATCTTTTAAACTTTAATCTATGCAACAACTTTAACTAATCTTGTGTTCAGATGTTTTGCCCCAATCGAATCATATGTATGTGTATTTTCAGAAAAGTTTTTGCTTTAGAAAAAAACTCACAGAGACAGTGTTTATGTACAAAAATCACATTTTTATTGCAACTCGGAACTTCAGTATGGCTTTCGCAAGCCTACAAAGTCCATGAGATAAATTAATTGATTTGTCTGTTTGTTCGACTGAGCCCTTTTGTGAGGGGGAAAACACTTATATTTTGCTGATCACTCTTGTCCGATGGTGTCGTGTTTTGAGGAACTATTCTTGAGAGCGACGTAATGCCATGCATTAGAGAAGGAAACTCTGTTTGGGATATGCGGCTGAAAAGAAAGAAAAGAAAAATTTAAGCATTTTTAAAGTTTTAAATAAGAGTTTATTTGTATTGAAATAATAATGAAACTGTAATAGCTAGATTCAATGTATTTTCGGAGTTGAATTTATATGGAGTAAAAAATTTAGTATTACTCTTATCTTATAATCATCCTCTTTGTTAAGGTAAATGTAACTAAAAAAATTGTTAAATGCAATAAAATGGTTAGTTTACACAAATATGAATTATAATCATAATTGACATCTTGATAGCTGAAATGTTCTAATAAATATTTTCAATGATTAGATCCGTAGAGCAGGATATTGAGGAATATATTGTTACAGAACTACAGGAAAATTGCATTGAATTATCTAATAATCCTTTTAGTGGACAATATAATCCTTTATTGTTCAATACGTGTGTGTATATTGGAAATGTTGTTTCTCATTCCTATATGTAAACCACATAAATTTACTGTCGATTAATCATTAATTCGGGATATCTAATAATCCTTTTAGTGGACAATATAATCCTTTATTGTTCAATACGTGTGTATGTATTGGAAATGTTATTTCTCATTCCTATATGTAAGCCACATAAATTTACTGTCAATTACTCATTAATTTGGGATGACATTAAGACATTATATTGGGATGACTAATTTTCGATGATTAAATTACTCACGTTAAGTTTACGGTACAGTATCACATTAAGTTATGCATGATATACAAACAATTCCTTATTTACTCACTCAGATTCTTCAATAATATCCTCCACCTCCTCCTCCTCCTTTTCCGCCACCGCCATATCCGCCGCCACCTCCTCCATATCCACCTCCGGATCCACCACCGTATCCGCCTCCTCCGCCGCCGCCTCCGTGTCCTCCTCCGCCTCCTCCGAGACTAGTGAGGCTGATTCCGACAATAGCTACTCCGCCTTTTCCTCCTCCGCCGCCGCCTCCATATCCTCCGCCACCGCCTCCATATCCACCTCCGCCTCCGCTATATCCGCCACCACCGTATCCTCCTCCGCCACCACCATGTCCTCCTCCGCCTGTAAAATATGAAAAGAAATTCAGAAAATTAGATCATCAACATTTCGCTTGTGTTAAATTGTATTATTAATTGATATTATTACTGTCTTTCACATTAAATTTCATAGTAATGCAAAATTGCAATTTTTTTATTAATATTTAAGTATGTATATATTAACACGAATTTTCGTATATACAAAATTCTTCTAATTATACCCACCTCCGAGGCTGATGATGGAATATCCTCCACCGCCACCTCCTTTTCCTCCACCTCCGTATCCTCCTCCGCCACCACCGTATCCTCCTCCGCCACCGCCGTATCCTCCTCCTCCACCGCCACCTTTGCCTCCGCCATAACCGGATCCAATACCAATTCCTTTGCCTCCGCCATATCCTCCTCCGCCACCATATCCTCCTCCTCCACCGTATCCTCCTCCGCCACCGCCTGCTTTTCCACCACCACCATATCCTCCGCCTCCTCCGCCGTGGCCTCCACCACCTCCGCCATATCCACCGCCACCAGCGGACTGAATGGGCACGGCAATGAAAATAGTATCGCCTCCTTTGCCGCCGCCGCCTCCGCCTCCATATCCGCCTCCTCCTCCGCCGCCGTAGCCACCGCCGCCGCCTCCGTGGCCACCGCCACCGCCACCATATCCACCGCCGCCACCGCCGTATCCACCTCCGCCTCCACCGAGGCTAAGGTAACCAGCGGACACAGAAAGCACCAGACAACTGAGTGCGGCCCATGAGGCCCAGTTCTGAAAGAAAAAAAGGTGAAAATCAATAATTATAACTTGAAAAAAAATTGGGTTTTTTATTTTCAAAAAAATACTTAATATTTCTGTCTTATTCAAACATAAAGGTTTTATTTTACTTAACGAATTTTTCTCGCCCAACACATACTAATAACTTTATAGTTATTAGTGTCGCACTTAGCTTAAAGTACATTAGAAATGTACACAGAAATTAATAATAAATTACATAGTTTAACAAAATAAATTAATCGAGATGTTGAAACAGTCCATGATTTTGATTTTTTATAAGCAATAACTACTCTTCCAAGTGTTTTCAATCAAAGCACGTTTTTTGCTCATGTTTTCAAAATTTCAACTGTTTATTAATCGTGTGTAAAAGAGGCAAACTAAAGAAACATATGAGGTAAATAACCATCCAAATTGATAGAAGATACAGCTGCCAAAGTAGTTAAAAGTAACTTAAGAATGGTGTTAAGCACAAATTTAAGATTTTATTTTGCATACTATGTTTAGTAAGATGAATAATGTTTAAAATATATAAAGTTATAATAAGATTAAATAAAATATTCATAAAAGTTTAATAAATTTCAACTGATATAATTTTTAAGGTTGATTTAAGCATATTTAGATCCTAACACCCTAAAACTCATTAAAGAAAGCCTCAAAACACGTAAACTTACATACATAAATACAGGCATAAAAATTTGCACTCAAAAGTTTTTAGGAAGTGAGTATTATATACTTAATATATGTATTAGTTTACATTATAGAAAGTTTTAGAAACTCAAACATATTTACAATATAAGTTGTAAAACTGTTTAAATTTTTTCTTAACGCTTTGTAGACTTAAAAACTTTTTAGTTTAATCTAGAGTAATACATATTCTGCTTTTAAATTCACAGTACAGGTGGGGTTTTATTCCCTTTGGGTTGCCTTTAGTCATAATTGTACTCAAACATTTAAGTCAAAATGCGAAGAAAAGATGTAAGATACATTATTTACTTTTCATATCATTTGTTTTACAGAAAAGCAAAGTTTAATGTCACAATTAGATGAGATTATACCCAAGAAAGAATTCATTTCTAACATCTCAAACTTTTGTTAGTAAATAAGAAGTTCATATTT
This sequence comes from Pardosa pseudoannulata, assembly GCA_032207245.1. Classification (NCBI taxonomy): domain Eukaryota; kingdom Metazoa; phylum Arthropoda; class Arachnida; order Araneae; family Lycosidae; genus Pardosa; species Pardosa pseudoannulata. Next base: position 63,734,348 of record CM063505.1, on the reverse strand, counting down.
TAATATCCTCTTTTAATTATTTGACAAATACTTAAATTTTATAAAATTAAATTTTAGAAGAATTTATTAACATTTTGTGTGATTAAAGAGATTCCCTTAATACATTCAATCACATGGGTTAATAAAGTAATGTAGACATGGATAAAAGTTTTCAAAAACCAAACATACGCAATTTTATCGAAAATGTAAATTCCGAAATTTTTACAGTCAATTCTACAGATACCGAGTTTCTGGGATTCTAAAATCATCTCTTTTATTAAAAAGGTATAATATCTGCCATACATGTGAAAATATCTAGTAACCGTTAAAATTCTCTGCATGCTTCATCTTTTATGAAATTAGAAAACTATCAATTTTTTTTTTGGCAATGCAAACTTTGAAAGTGACAAGTTATACAAAGAAGACGCATCTTTGACAAATTATTAAAAATAAATTGCGGGAAATATTTACATTAATATTTATATAAATATTTCCCGCAAAATTCAATAATATATAAATTATTTTTTCTAGTCTTTGTATTTAAGATTTAAAACTTTTTAGTCTTTATATTTTTTCAAAAATCATCTAAACTTTTTTGTGATCTAATGGTTAATTTAATTAGCGAATAAGCCCTGAAAATTGTACAGATGCAAAATTAAGCCTTAATAAAAATTAATAAATGATCTTAAGCAAATAAATGTCTTTTTATTTTTTTAAAATGCGTATATGAAAATAGTATTACACCAGTACTTATATATCAGAATATATAAATAATTATATCGCCAAATATCAATATAAATTTAGGAATGCATTTTAATTGCCGTAATCATAATCTAAAAGACTTTAAAAACTGTATACTTTAGTACTACATTCAAATAGAAGAGATAAAATTCCCATTTCAATTATGTTCTCACTAAAGAGAAAATTCCCGTTTAGCTCTGACGTTTAAATATATATATATAAGAATTTATACTCTGTTTTACTGAGTTATCATTGTATCCTATACCTCCAAGTAAAGAAAAGCGATTACTTTCATTTATATGTAAGAATTTAGGTATAACTTTACCTCAGTAAATAAAATATTATAAACAAAGCAATATGTTTTACTGTACGAATCATGATTTAGTTCCCTAAAATTTCAAGATTTTAACTTCAAAAATACACTTGAATACAGAAGAGAAAATTCACATTTTAACTCCAAAGATTAATAGAATATCATATAGATGTAATTTTACTGAACCTAACTTTACTTTAGCCTAATACTGGTTTTTCTGGAAAAGAACAAAGCATTTCAAGAATTCCAGTGTCAGAGAGAGAAATAGGGGACAGTTTTAACGAAGCCTAGCAATTATTAAAAAAAAAATAAAACTAGTCTAGCTGATTTTATTTTCCTAATATTTAGTTTTACTCGAAACCTTTCCAAAATTTTAGTAATGGTTACTCTTTATTCCAGTGGTTTTGAGATTTTGAAAATTTTGACTTTTGTTTGTTCTTATCATCTGTTTTAAATGCTTGACATTTCATAGCTACAGAGCATTGTAGAAATGCTACAGTACTTTAAAAATCATGAAAACTAATTAATTTAATTAATAATATATTATTTTTGACAAATTAAAAATAATTTTTAAATATATCGAGGTAATATTAAGCATTACTGAAACATTATAAACTATCTCAGACAGATACATTTACTTTAAATGTTTAAATACATACATTAAACAGAATAATACCCGTACTTATGTGTAAGGATTTGGATATAACGTTACCTAACTAAACTTTTTGCAAACTAAGCAATATATTTTAATTACCATGATCACTTTGTTAACTTCCCTAAAAATTGAAATTTTTAATTTTTATAATACTCTAGAATACAGAAGATAAAATTTCAATGATCGCTTTGTTAACTTCCCTAAAATTTGAAATTTTTAATTTTTATAATACTCTAGAATACAGAAGATAAAATTTCAATGATCACTTTGTTAACTTCAATAAAAATTGAAATTTTTAATTTTTATAATACTCTAGAATACAGAAGATAAAATTTCAATGATCACTTTGTTAACTTCCCTAAAAATTGAAATTTTTAATTTTTATAATACTCTAGAATACAGAAAATAAAATTTGAATGATCACTTTGTTAACTTCCCTAAAAATTGAAATTTTTAATTTTTATAATACTCTAGAATACAGAAAATAAAATTTCAATGATTGCTTTGTTAACTTAACTTCCCTAAAAATTGAAATTTTTAATCTTTATAATACTCTAGAATACAGAAGATAAAATTTCAATGATTGCTTTGTTATCTTCCCTAAAAATTAAAATTTTTAGTTTTTATAATACTCTAGAATACAGAAGATAAAATTTGAATGATCACTTTGTTAACTTCCCTAAAAATTGAAATTTTTAATTTTTATAATACTCTAGAATACCGGAGGTTTAAATTTCAATGATCCCTTTATTAACTTCCCTAAAAATTGAAATTTTTAATCTTTATAATACTCTAGAATACAGAAGATAAAATTTCAATGATTGCTTTGTTAACTTCCCTAAAAATTGAAATTTTTGATTTTTATAATACTCTAGAATACAAAAGATAAAATTTCAATGATCACTTTGTTATCTTCCCTAAAAATTAAAATTTTTAGTTTTTATAATACTCTAGAATACAGAAGATAAAATTTCAATGATCACTTGGTTAACTTCCCTAAAAATTGAAATTTTTAATTTTTATAATACTCTAGAATACAGAAGATAAAATTTCAATTATCACTTTGTTAACTTCAATAAAAATTGAAATTTTCAATTTTTATAATACTCTAGAATACAGAAGATAAAATTTCAATGATCACTTTGTTAACTTCCCTAAAAGTTGAAATTTTTAATTTTTATAATACTCTAAAATACAGAAGATAAAATTTCAACAGTTAAATACAATAATATGTAAAAGTTTAGGTGTTATTTCACCAAGTCAACATCGAATAGTAGCCTTTCCAGCAAAGAACATGCTGAACCAAAGCAATCGAAATATCCCGCTTCGGAGAAAGTGGATAGAAGCAAGAGAAAGGGAGTTGTGTTTCTGAGGAAAGCTGCTTCACTTACCTTAGAAGCTCCCATGATGCTGAGAGGATTCTGCCGATCTGTGGAGAAGCCGGAGCTTATATAGGGATCGGGGCCGAACCGAAAACGGGGTCAGTTGGTCTCGAAATGACGTTATTGTTTCGGACTCCCTTTCACCCGTCCATTGCTCTCCCCGGCTGACCTCCTGACGATCTTTTTGCCTTTTTCTTTTTTTTTTCTTCCTCTCTTCCTACTCACTGCTTCTCCAGGAAGGAAAAATTTCTCAGTCCCCCCTCAGGACTTGATAGGCGAACCGCACGCTAGACTGGTCCAGATGGATGAGCTAGATCGGACAACAGATTGGTCGGCAGAAATTTCTCTTTCGCTGTGACTTAGAAGCTTTGTTTTCTCTTTAAGCTTTCACTGTTCGCGACATATCCCTGAGAGGGTATGTATGATTCGGCTTTAGTTAGGCGATTTCCAGGTAACGTTTGTTTTGGTTTGGTATGAGGGTAGAGAAGGGAGCTTCCACGAAATATATTTTATACTACGCTAAAATGTAGTCATTTGTAAAAAAATAAATTAGTCATATGTTGTGATTTTTATATTAATTTAAAACTCTTTATATCCTGAATTGATTTGCCATCAATTTTCTTACTGCATGTTTGCCTCATTAGATAGGTTTTAATGAAGAATAATCATATCAAAAAGAAAATTAGTTTTTACTGTATTTTAGAAGTTAATTTTGCAGCTGGTACTTTTTAGTACCAGCATATAATTTTGACTATATGATAGAAAATAAAACATTAAATTATGAATAAAGCAAATGAAATGCTTACCTGCGAATTATAGAAGAGTCTAAAAAATAATAGTACCAAATAACTGGTAATAAACCACTAAATTTACCGCTCAATTGAACAACATGTATATCACTTTTACCACAAAATGACCTTCGAATGCAGCAAGCCAATTATAAAATACCTACTATGCGAATAAAAAGGATTCCTGATTGGTGCTGTCATTTCTTTTCTGCTGTAGGAACTGCATCGTTCATATCTTTGAGCGTACTGTCAGGAAAAACGGCTTTATTAGGAATGTATAGGTGTTTGATTGAAGCAGTACTTATAAGTACCATCAGGATGAAAACGGTTAAGCATTAAGTCCCGGTCTCATTAGACCTCATGTAGCAAAACAATAGACCATATCGTCCAAACCAATCCCAAAAATCATTCATTATATACAAACTTACGTTATATAGATGTTTGTTATACGGATATTCAATTATATTCTCATTTTGCTTGTTTTGAAACTATAAGCTGAAAATACTACAGAAACAGAATTGTTTTGGTTTGTTTGTTTTGGAGTAAAGCGATTTCCTTTTTTCGCTACACGAGGACTAGTGAAACCGAGATCTATTTCTTAAAGTCGATTCCGACTGACTACTAAAATCTATGCGATGTGTGGGATTCGAAATCTCGGACTTGGGTTTCTACCCTGAGCAGGAAAAACGGCTTTATTAGGAACTAGCATATAGCCCTTCATATGACGGGATCAGTAAAATTTTTAATTTTCCAGAATTGTAAAGTACCCTATGAGGCAGGTAAAAAAATAATTTGTTTTTTGGCTGAAAATTATCTTTCAACAAAAGTGATCGATTAAAATTATCACGCATGTATCTATTTTATTTTATAAAAATCATAAAAAGTTGAAAAAATAGCAAAAATTCATTTTTAAAATAATAAAACAACTTTAGGAATAAGAATTTAAAAAAAGCAGAAAATATTAAATTAGTTCGACATTTAGAAAATTTGTCTATCGTCAGGGGCAGAACCTTTAACCCGAGAAATACGACGATCAAATAAGAAGACATTCTACCAAACGCTCCACGACTATACACGGTGAAGGAACTAATTAGAATATATGAGGGTCAAGTAAAAACATTCCAGAAATTTAAATATTACGCTCCGTCCTCGCCATCCTATCAAAATTGAATTTAGTGTAGAATAAGAGGGGAAATAAGGCTTGAAATAATAGCATTAAATGCTCGAAAAGCGGGGATCGGGTGGATTTCGAACTCGCTTTGAATTTTGCTAACCCTAACTCATGAAAAATCCAATATGGATGCCTGTATCCATTCCAGGTACAACCGCTTCAGAAATTCGCGGACAGATAACTTAGGCTATTATTATATAGGGGATAATTGTCAGTGTTCGCTACAGCGAACATTAATTATCTCAAAAATGGAGACAACTTAAGCTACTATTATATAGGGGATATATAGGTGTTTGATTGAAGTGGTATTTATAAGTACCATCAGGATAAAAAGGGTAAGCATTAAGTCCCAGTCTCATTAGATCTCATGTAGCAAAATAATAGACCATATCGTCCAAACCAATCCCAAAAATCATTCATTATATAGAAACTTACGTTAGATAGATGTTTGTTATACGGATATTCAATTATATTCTCATTTTGCTTGTTTTGAAACTATAAGCTCAAAATACTACAGAAACAGAATTGTTTTGGTTTGTTTGATTTGGAGTAGAGCGATTTCCTTTTTTCGCTACATGAGGACTAGTGAAACCGAGATCTATTTCTTAAAGTCGATCCCGACTGACTACTAAAATCCATGCTATGTGTATGATTCGAAATATTGGACTTGGGTTCTACCCTGAGCAGAAAAAACGGCTTTATTAGGAATATATAGGTGTTTGATTGAAGCGGTACTTATAAGTATCGTCAAGATAAAAAGGTTAAGGATACAATGGTCGTTGAATCTCTTTTACAATCTTTTTTTTAACCTCTTTTAAATTTTTAACTAAATTCTTATAAGGAGAATATTTGAATGATTGAATTCAAATATAATGTTGTTACATGATACATATACGACATTAAAATCTATTTGAAAATACATTTCTTTTAAAATACGAAACTGTTTGATACAAATTGAGTTGTCCAACAATATTACTAAAATACTTCACACAAGCAACTTATTTTACTTTTTTATTTTATCTTTAGAATTTGCATTGAAATAAAATTAGGCATTGATTTTCACTTACGTTAATATTAATTACATGACACAATTCTTTCAAGTGATACAAAGTTTGATTTACAGCTTTTTGCCATTTCACAGCATTAAACCCTCTGTAACTTTAGAAGAAAATGCTATGCGATTTTAAAAAGCATACCTAGTTTTATGTCAAACATATTAATAAACAAACTACCAAATTTTGAATAAAAAATACATAAAAGTAATGCACCTGAAACATTTTGAAATTACTTATTCAATTAAAAAATTGTCAAACTGTGAATTATTTAAGTACAGTAAAATAACGTGTTTAAAAGAATGTCTTTTGGTAATAAACCCAATTTAACTTTTACCCAATTAATGCATACCCAATTTAACTTTTTCATGAAAAAAAATTTTTCCTATGTTTGGTTTCTGTCATTTTGAAAGTCCTTTGTCCCTTAAAAAGTCTTCAAGGAGACGTAGTATCTTTTGATTGAGATATCTTCACTGTAACACACTATTTTGGATTCAAAATAAAATAATACGTTCTGATCTATTGAGAATAACGCTTTTCTTATATTATGTATAAGGGTCTAACTTTATAAAAAATATTTAGTATTTTCGTATGAAGAAATACATTTTTTTAAAAACATAAAATATATACACCAAGAGAAAAAAAAATGAATTCCATTTACCTGCTAAGTAACTTTTGAATTATGTAAATTATAAACTAATTTTTCATATGAAATAGATTGAATTACAATGAGAAGTTGATTACATTTTTTATTAGGCGAACCTTAATTATACTAATACGAGCTATACACATTTTATTTTATAGCATAATAAAAAAGTCTAACTTTTTCTCATTTTCAGTGTCTTAGCAATTTAAATTTTTTTAATTTTAAAATTAGAAAGCTTTTAAGTTTTACGTTAATAATATAAAAAAAAACTAACTAAGTTCAATTTAACATAAACATTTATTTTCTAGAATACATATTTTAAAAGTTGTCTTTTTGGTCTTTTTTTTCGTTCGGTGTTCTTTTGTTTCATTATTTTGGAAATATGTACTTCTTTAAATATTAATAGAATATTAAAGAATGGTAAAAGGTGAAAACGGAAGCGTGAGAATACAACGTCAGTACGAATTATATATAATATAACGTCAGTAAGATAATTATATACATTTTTTTTTCAAATTCTAATAAATTTATAAATTTAAGCGTTTGATTCTAGAAGGTTCTAAATTATATTCTCCATATAAGTGTTTCTCTGTACATAATCCCCCCTGATTAAAAATATATTTAATAAAAAAATTATTTTACTAGATCGAAATGTATGTTTCATATCTACAAAAGTATTTAAATAAATTTCAATTAGTTCACTAAAAACATCAGGTATAGTAGGTCTTGTCTGTTATCTTCAGCCCCCATGGTTCCTCGCTTAAGTGAAGCTGCTTCTTACCCCTAGCCATGGACCAGTTGAATACTGCGACAGGGTATACTGCACGTGGTGGTACACTTTCCTACACCAGAGGAAAGAGTAACAACAACAAAACTATTTTAGTAAGCTACAATTAATTCGTAAAAAAATACAAAATACCTGGATTTAGTATTTATTAGGATATCTCCAAGTAATATTTGTTTTTGTTTAGTAAACGAGTATACGACGAGTATAACGGTTTCAGTTGCCGAAAGGATCAAACTTTCACGAAATATATAGTATGCTCACAGTCATTCGTAATATAATAAGTTGGTCATATGTTAATAAATCACATTTATATTTTCAACTTCACAAGACAATCTTTAACAATAGAAGTAAACTAAAGAATGGTAAAATATAAAAACAGTATCGGGGGAATTACACCAGCTTCAATTTCATTACAGAATTTTTTACGAAATTTAATAAGTTTAGAAATGCATGTGTTTGATTCCGGAATTATGGTTTAAATTAAAATAGTTTAATACTTTATTTTGTGAGGTTTGAGTTTGTTTTTTAAGGTTGTGAGGTTATGAGTTTGTTTTTGTTTTGTTTGTTGAGGGGGGTTTCCCCCCCTCACAAATAAAAAATTTTAATATTTTAATCTTTCAGAAAATGCCATTTTTATATGGGGTTTCTTAAAAGCCATGTGGTGGCGTCCATGTTTTTTTCTTGGTGATCTTTCAGAAAGCGCCATTATCTGCCTCCATTTTTGTTTGGCGACTTTAAAAAATGGGTTTTTTTGCCAAGATCGCCAAGAAAAAACATGGCGGCCGGAAAAGCGTATATATCACATCTGTTCCATATTTTATTCTATCTCTCCATCAGAAATTATCTATACACACTCTTCTGTTATTAAAAATTGATGTGTATTAAATAAAAAAAATTTATCACAGTATATTGAAATGAAAATTGCATACGTCCTGAATCATTTGAATAAACCTCAAGTATTTCCACCCACACACAAAGAAAAAAATTGATATATATTGGATATTATTAAGGTGTTTCTAAACACTGTTTTTTTTTTGGTATAGGGTTATTAGATACACTAGCATATAGACCGTCATATGACGGGATTAGTAAAATTTTTTATTTTTCAGAATTGTACTTTATGAGTACTATATGAGGCACGTACTGTATAAGTACTTTATGAGGCACGTAAAAAATATTTTATTTTTTGGCTGAGAATTATTTGGTACACGCTCAATAATTTTTTTATTTTCCTACTCCTCTAAAGTCTCTGGTTACTGTGAATGTTGTTTAGAATCAAATTGAATTCATTTACTCAAACCGTGTGGTTATGTATAAAAAACAAACAGACGAACAAACTTCTTAATTTTCAAAGATATATAACATAAACACTAGATATTTATTAGTCCGTGAAATAGACGCCTAGACTTTTGTGAAAAGAATTTGCTGTTAATACCGGCGATAAAATTTTAATTGCAACAAAAAATAATCGATGATTCAATTTAAAATTATCACATATGTACTTAATCTATTATTTAAGCCAAATATCAAAGAAAATTACTTAAGTAATATCTAAGTTCAGTGATAAAACGTATGAAAATAATGCAGACGATATATAAATAATTTAAAATAAGAAATGATTAAATGAGATGGATAAAGGAATGACGTCATAATGATAGAAAAAAAATGTTATTTTTACATATTTATTATGTGATAATTTTAATCGCTTATTCTTATATACAGAAAATAGGGCTTGATATAATGGCATTAAATGCTCAAAAAGGGGGAAGGGGTGGATTTCGAACGTTTTAAAGACTCGTTTTCAATTTTGCTAACCCTAACTCATCAAGAATCCAATATGGATGCCCTTATTCATTCCAGGTCCAACCGCTTCATAAAATCGAGGACAGACGGATAGATAACTTAGGCTATTATATAGGTGATAATAGAGTTTATTTAAAGAAAGGAGAAAACTTTTGCAATATATATTGAATATGGTTAGTCATTCATTCATGAAATATAAAGTTAGTCATGTGTGAGTTAAGCCAATTTCATACTTTTTCTGCTTCACTTAAAAGTCATTAAAAGTAGCAGGAAATTGAAAGGAGCACTGTACATTTCGAGTCTAAAATTTTTCATCATAAGATTTTTTTCGATTCATCGTAAAATAAAAAGTTTTGCTCTCTTTAGAAGTTGTTTTATAAAAGTCTCACTTTTAAAAAGTTCTTACTTTTGTCATTTGAAATAGCTCATTGTCTTCAAAATTATATACATCAAATGTTCCAGTAGGCCAAACATTGCTAATTCTTGTTTTATTCTTGTTCAATCTTTTGTTTTGTTATTAGTTTTGCAGTCTAATTCATTTTGAATAATTTTATGACCACGCGAAATTTCTTTAAAGTATATCGTTCCTTTTAAGTTTCCTTTCAAATTGTTTTATGAAGAGATAAGACTTTAATTAACCGAAAATAGAGAATTCTTACTTAAAACAGCTAAAGAGTAAATTTAAAAGTGCAAACTGAAATTACAAAGTCTTGCAATCAATATAGAGTCAACGCCTTAGTTGCTATCAAAAGAGCGCAATATGGACCTGGACAAAAACTCTGCAGCAAATTTCTTGATACATACAAATTTATTCAAATAAACCCTAACAATAATTAGAAAGTCGAAAAAGTTGCAATGTTGATGGTCTCAGAAAAATTAGTACTTGCGTTAAATATCTAAAGTCATGGCCACTGTTAGCCATATCTGTGGAGTTAATTTTCATCTACATTACAATTTGGGATTTTTATTTGTAACGTTCTATTTTTACGTTTTTACATACTTCAGAATTTTTTATTGTTTGCATTTTTATTTACAAACTTAACTTTCTTTACCATTTACTATTATGTTTCCTCATGCATATTTATTAATTTGATATGTTACTAATTTTAAACTTTAATGTGTATGCCTCTCATTTTTAAGGTGTCCAATTTTTATAATAAAATACAAATTCTAATTGGAGTGCATATATTTTTTACATACGAGGAGGAAGCTTGGTCATGATTGTAGGAGGTGCTTTTGCACTATTGCATCTACCAATTACCATGGAACATCCAAGTAATAAGACAGAGACAATGCCACCATGAGAAGAGAGGAAAAAACGAGAAACAGTGACGAAGATGGCGTGACATGCTTTTGATTGCTTCTTGTAAATGTTAAGGTCTTAACTCATAAATATATTTAATATTATGGCCGTCGTCATTCTCTACAGTACTGCAATAAAGACTTTTCAGCTTGAAAGGTACTATATCCCCCATAATACGTTCTTTACAAATCACACAATATCGAGTGATTTGAGTTCACACCAAGTGGCCGATCATGCATTTTCATGTGGACGTCATGATCAAGTTTCAAAGCGAAGTAGTATAGAGGCCACAGCGAAACGGTGTGTAATGTTTATATTGGGAAGGGATCGACTTTCGTGGAGTGACGATGGCTGCAAACCATTATCTATTGTTTAAGTTAGCCAATGCACACAGGACCGCGTTCGGAGAAGGCAGCGATGCACGATTTTGTTTAGTCATTCGTTGATTACGTGTGTTTGAAGTTTATTTATTTTAAATATTGATTTTGTTTTAGGTGAGTGACCATCTAGGACACTCAGGTAAATTGTGCAAAAGACATCTAAAAAGCACAGAGGTTAGGGTATTACAAATTGATTCCAAAGACGATTTTTATGCAGGGAATGATATCGATAATATACATCATGATCTTGTTGATAGTAAAAGTTTGATCAAAATTTAAAAAAAATTAACCTAGCCACCCTACACGATTCCAATTTTTAGCTTGACAATGAACGTGTTAAAAATTGAAGCTTAAACACACAAGGGGGAATAACGGTAACAAAGAGTTACAACAGCGAACGTACAATCAGTAAGCTACCGACGGTGAAGAATTTCGAGCGTCTTATCTTTCTCCAACCACAGAGGACACGTCAGGTTTGTCACCTCACAAGATTTCAATTTTTACTTGGCAATGAACGCGTTAAAAATTGGAGAAGATAAATTAGCTTAAATACACAAGTGGGAATAATAGTAACAAAGAGTTACAACGGCGAACGTACAATCAGTGAGCTACCGACGGACAAGAGTTTCCAGCTCCAACCATGGAGGACAAATCAGGTTTGCTAACCCACTAGATTCCAATATTTAGCTTGGAAATTACTATATTAATAATTGGAGAAGATAAATTAGCTTAAACCCATACGTGGGAATAACTGTAACAAAGAGTTACAACAGCGAACGTACAATCAATAAGCTACCGACGGTGAAGAGTTTCGAGCGTCTTATCTTTCTCCAACCACATAGGACACGTCAGGTTTGTCACCTCACAAGATTTCAATTTTTACTTGGCAATGAACGTGTTAAAAATTGGAGAAGATAAATTAGCTTAAACACACACGTGGGAATAACGGTAACAAAGAGTTACAACAGAGAACGTACAATCAATAAGCTACCGACGGTGAAGAGTTTCCAGCGTCTTATCTTTCTCCAACCATAGAGGACAGGTCAGGTTTGTCACCTCACAAGATTTCAATTTTTACTTGGCAATGAAAGTGTTAAAAATTGGAGAAGATAAATTAGCTTAAACATACACGTGGGAATAACGGTAACAAAGAGTTACAACAGCGAACGTACAATCAGTGAGCTACCGACGGTGAAGAGTTTCGAGCGTCTTATCTTTCCCCAACCATAGAGGACAGGTCAGGTTTGTCACCTCACAACATTTCAATTTTTACTTGGCAATGAACGTGTTAAAAATTGGAGAAGATAAATTAGCTTAAACACACACGTGGGAATAACGGTAACAAAGAGTTACAACAGCGAACGTACAATCAGTGAGCTACCGACGGTGAAGAGTTTCGAGCGTCTTATCTTTCTCTAACCATAGAGGACAGGTCAGGTTTGTCACCTCACGAGATTTCAATTTTTACTTGGCAATGAAAGTGTTAAAAATTGGAGAAGATAAATTAGCTTAAACATACACGTGGGAATAACGGTAACAAAGAGTTACAACAGCGAACGTACAATCAGTGAGCTACCGACGGTGAAGAGTTTCGAGCGTCTTATCTTTCTCTAACCATAGAGGACAGGTCACGTTTGTCACCTCACAAGATTTCAATTTTTATTTGGCAATGAAAGTGTTAAAAATTGGAGAAGATAAATTAGCTTAAACCCACACGTGGGAATAACTGTAACAAAGAGTTACAACAGCGAACGTACAATCAGTGATCTACCGACGGATAAGAGTTTCCAGCGTCTAATCTTGCTCCAGCCATGGAGGACAGGTCAGGTTTGTCACCTCACAAGATTTCAATTTTTACTTGGCAATGAAAGTGTTAAAAATTGGAGAAGATAAATTAGCTTAAACACACACGTGGGAATAACGGTAACAAAGAGATACAACAGCGAACGTACAATCAGTGAGCTACCGACGGTGAAGAGTTTCGAGCGTCTTATCTTTCTCTAACCATAGAGGACAGGTCAGGTTTGTCACCTCACGAGATTTCAATTTTTACTTGGCAATGAAAGTGTTAAAAATTGGAGAAGATAAATTAGCTTAAACACACACGTGGGAATAACGGTAACAAAGAGTTACAACAGAGAACGTACAATCAATAAGCTACCGACGGTGAAGAGTTTCGAGCGTCTTATCTTTCTCCAACCATAGAGGACAGGTCAGGTTTGTCACCTCACAAGATTTCAATTTTTACTTGGCAATGAAAGTGTTAAAAATTGGAGAAGATAAATTAGCTTAAACACACACGTGGGAATAACGGTAACAAAGAGTTACAACAGCGAACGTACAATCAGTGAGCTACCGACGGTGAAGAGTTTCGAGCGTCTTATCTTTCTCTAACCATAGAGGACAGGTCAGGTTTGTCACCTCACGAGATTTCAATTTTTACTTGGCAATGAAAGTGTTAAAAATTGGAGAAGATAAATTAGCTTAAACACACACGTGGGAATAACGGTAACAAAGAGTTACAACAGAGAACGTACAATCAATAAGCTACCGACGGTGAAGAGTTTCGAGCGTCTTATCTTTCTCCAACCATAGAGGACAGGTCAGGTTTGTCACCTCACAAGATTTCAATTTTTACTTGGCAATGAAAGTGTTAAAAATTGGATAAGATAAATTAGCTTAAACACACACGTGGGAATAACGGTAACAAAGAGTTACAACAGCGAACGTACAATCAGTAAGCTACGACGCAGAAGAGTTTCGAGCGTCTTATCTTTCTCCAACCATAGAGGACAGGTCAGGTTTGTCACCTCACAACATTTCAATTTTTACTTGGCAATGAACGTGTTAAAAATTGGAGAAGATAAATTACCTTAAATACACACGTGGTAATAACTGTAACAAAGAGTTACAACAGCGAACATACAGTCAGTAAGCTACCGGCGGACAAGAGTTTCCAGCTCCAACCATGGAGGACAAGTCAGGTTTGTTACCCCACTAGATTCCAATATTTAGCTTGGCAATTACTGTATTAATTATTGGAGAAGATAAATTAGCTTAAACCAACACGTGGGAATAACTGTAACAAAGAGTTACAACAGCGAACGTACAATCAATGAGCTACCGACGGTGAAGAGTTTCGAGCGTCTTATCTTTCTCCAACCACATAGGACACGTCAGGTTTGTCACCTCCCAAGATTTCAATTTTTACTTGGCAATGAAAGTGTTAAAAATTGGAGAAGATAAATTAGCTTAAACATACACGTGGGAATAACGGTAACAAAGAGTTACAACAGCGAACGTACAATCAATAAGCTACCGACGGTGAAGAGTTTCCAGCGTCTTATCTTTCTCCAACCATAGAGGACAGGTCAGGTTTGTCACCTCACAAGATTTCAATTTTTACTTGGCAATGAAAGTGTTAAAAATTGGAGAAGATAAATTAGCTTAAACCAACACGTGGGAATAACTGTAACAAAGAGTTACAACAGCGAACGTACAATCAATGAGCTACCGACGGACAAGAGTTTCCAGCTCCAATCATGGAGGACAGGTCAGGTTTTCCACCTCACAAGATTCCAATTTTTAGCTTAGCAATGAACGCTTTAAAAATTGGAGAAGATAAATTAGCTTAAACCCACACGTGGGAATAACTGTAACAAAGAGTTACAACAGCGAACGTACAATCAGTGAGCTACCGACGGTGAAGAGTTTCGAGCATCTTATCTTTCTCTAGCCATAGAGGACAGGTCAGGTTTGTCACCTCACAAGATTTCAATTTTTACTTGGCAATGAACGTGTTAAAAATTGGAGAAGATAAATTAGCTTAAACACACACGTGGGAATAACGGTAACAAAGAGTTACAACAGAGAACGTACAATCAGTAAGCTACGACGCAGAAGAGTTTCGAGCGTCTTATCTTTCTCCAACCATAGAGGACAGGTCAGGTTTGTCACCTCACAAGATTTCAATTTTTACTTGGCAATGAAAGTGTTAAAAATTGGAGAAGATAAATTAGCTTAAAAATACACGTGGGAATAACGGTAACAAAGAGTTACAACAGCGAACGTACAATCAGTGAGAAACCGACGGTGAAGAGTTTCGAGCGTCTTATCTTTCTCTAACCATAGAGGACAGGTCAGGTTTGTCACCTCACGAGATTTCAATTTTTACTTGGCAATGAAAGTGTTAAAAATTGGAGAAGATAAATTAGCTTAAACACACACGTGGGAATAACGGTAACAAAGAGATACAACAGCGAACGTACAATCAGTGAGCTACCGACGGTGAAGAGTTTCGAGCGTCTTATCTTTCTCCAACCATAGAGGACAGGTCAGGTTTGTCACCTCACAAGATTTCAATTTTTACTTGGCAATGAAAGTGTTAAAAATTGGATAAGATAAATTAGCTTAAACACACACGTGGGAATAACGGTAACAAAGAGTTACAACAGCGAACGTACAATCAGTAAGCTACCGACGGTGAAGAGTTTCGAGCGTCTTATCTTTCTCCAACCATAGAGGACAGGTCAGGTTTGTCACCTCACGAGATTTCAATTTTTACTTGGCAATGAAAGTGTTAAAAATTGGAGAAGATAAATTAGCTTAAACACACACGTGGGAATAACGGTAACAAAGAGTTACAACAGCGAACGTACAATCAGTAAGCTACGACGCAGAAGAGTTTCGAGCATCTTATCTTTCTCCAACCATAGAGGACAGGTCAGGTTTGTCACCTCACAAGATTTCAATTTTTACTTGGCAATGAAAGTGTTAAAAATTGGATAAGATAAATTAGCTTAAACACACACGTGGGAATAACGGTAACAAAGAGTTACAACAGCGAACGTACAATCAGTAAGCTACGACGCAGAAGAGTTTCGAGCATCTTATCTTTCTCCAACCATAGAGGACAGGTCAGGTTTGTCACCTCACAAGATTTCAATTTTTACTTGGCAATGAACGTGTTAAACTGGGCAAGAAGAAGCGTAAACAGCTAACAGTAAGAAGGAACTATGCAGTCTGGCCACATTTAAGAGCACGGCACAAGTCTA
>CM063505.1:63708294-63710794 GCA_032207245.1 Pardosa pseudoannulata | reverse complement strand
ATCCAAGTAAATAAGACATAAACAGAGAAAAATTCAACGGAAAGAGCTATTTTACAGTTATTGCATTTAAATTTTAGCCTATGAAATACATGAATACTATGTGTTGACTTTTCAATCTCAAAAGTTAGTCACGAATTGATCTCTTACCAAAAAACTCCGGGTAACTCAACCACCTTAAAAATAGTTTTATTGCATATAAAGCTTTTTTTACTTTCTCTACTTTACTTTATGCATGAAAATATAAAAAAAATTGTTTCCTGAATCGTTATGCTTAAAGCAGTATCCCAGATTATTTAGAATAATTAATTGGTTCACCATGATCCTGCAAGGAGAGCCTAAGTGGGGTAAATGGCTGGGGATGGGTGCAAATAATCTACATTTAAAAAATTGAAAAAACAGACTGCATTTAGAAGATAACTTTGAAGTTTAAGCTAATTTTCATGGATGATGTTTTAATTAGTGTTTAGACAAAATCAAGCACAAACAAAATATGCTTTATTGTATTCATTTGATCAACAAACCGGTGACATTTCAATCCTGTACTACATATATTATTGAGAAGTCTTATAGGAAGCCTAGATGCATAAAAGGTGCCACGGAAGCTAAGTCTGTTGAAATATTACTTCAAACTAACATTTTTATTACTGAAATTAAAAGCCATATTTGAGGTTTTGTTGACCGAGAAGGTTGCATGTAAATCTGATGCATATAAATCTTGGTGAATTTAGAATTATACAGAGTATAATGCTTTCACTTTGCAGATTTTTAAAGTCCCTTTTAATGCATTTTCACTAACAAAAAATTGGAATATAAGAAGAAATTATCATGCACAGAAAAAAGCCTGTAATCAAATACTTCTTCGATATCGCAACTCAATTTTTCTTCTTAGAATATTGAAGATAATTAAAGTTTTCTTTCCGTTGAAAGTCATTAAAAGAATCTTGCATGCAGTTAAAACTTCATTTCTCATTGGATTTAATTAGTAAGAATGGAGAGTTGAGCAAAAACTAAATTAATGACACCCATTAAAATGTGAAGGAAAAGTCGAATATAATAAAAGCACATCCTTATGCAATAGATCTATTGATATTTTCACTATATTATGTAACAGTTGTTACGTATTGGCGGAAGAAGACAATTTATTTACATTAGAACAACTATTAATAGATCAAAAGCGGCAGATTTTGCATACGTAATATTTTCTCGTTTTGTGTGTATGCATTATTTCCGGGAAAAAACAGTGAAAGTTCCCGAGGATACAATTCAACTAGCTGTATTCAGAAAAAGAGGGGAAAAGCTAAATTCGTGACCATTTTACTTTTTGAAAATGCAAATTCCTGATAATTGTATTTTAAGAAGTAGTAGAAATATTGCCCTCAAACTTTACATTGAAAGAGTGCAAAGAGTACTTTTAAAAAAGAAAATAAATTAAATTATCGAATAATAATAACAAAAACCTAAACCATTTGCTTTAATTATATTATAAGCATATATATATATAATATATAAAATATTAAAATTTATGCTAATTAGTAACTCACGTTCCCCGATTTCGATTCCACATAGTAATTACAAAAGAACCTGAATTCACCAGAGGCAAAAATTTCCAGTTATGAGGGACCTTATCAATTACTCATTATAATCAATGTAATATTCCAGTTCAGCTTCCGTAACACTTTGAGGACTCATTTTAGGCTTTTACATTACGAGGTCCTCTTTTTCTTACAGCTGCCATTTCTTAGCACCCAAGATCGTTGATCAAAGAGTATTTCTTGTAAGAAGTGGAGTGATTCTTGCTCTTGGATGATGGAGACAAACTACATTTTTATATAAGATTATGTGGGTCAAAGTCGCACTAACGTCGTGATCATGGATTCTAAACTGATTTTATACACTGACTCTTATGTAGACCGCAGCACTCCAAAGAAAACTAAACTAAACTAAACACTGACTCTTTATGGACTTTTTGACTATGTGGGTCAAAGTCGCACTAACGTCGTGATCATGGATTCTAAACTGATTGTATACACTGACTCTTATATAGACCGTAGCACTCCAAAGCAAACTAAACTAAACTAAACTAAACACTGACTCTTTATGGACTTTTTGACTATGTGGATCGAATTCGCACTAACATCGTTATCATGGATTCTAAACTGATGGTATACACTGATTCTTATGTAGACCGTAGCACACCAAAGCAAACTAAACTAAACTAAACACTGACTCTTTATGGACTTTTTGAAGTGAAGCAATTAACGAATCTAGCCCTGGCAATTCAAATTATTGATTCTTTCTCCCTAAATAGCCTGTCTAAATTTAAAGAATGCCATCTACATCTGCATGTGGTGTGTATGTGCGATTATGTTGTGTAACATATTAAAAAATAGCCTAAAAGCATCTAATTTTTTCCCAATTTTAATTTCATAGCGCTATAAAGGAAATAATCTCAATAAAAGAGTGCACTCTCTTTCGTTTTTCCAACAAACAAAACTTAAGT